>NQII01004592.1:150071-199943 GCA_002778355.1 Clitarchus hookeri | reverse complement strand
ATTTCTGACCAAAATAAGTGAATTGTCATCATCAACCCTTACGGAAAAAGACCTTTTCTTGGAAGAAATGTATCCTAAGGATTTAGAGACTGACTTAGTTTAAGAATGTATACATTTTCAATGCCACNCCTTTTCTTGGAAGAAATGTATCCTAAGGATTTAGAGACTGACTTAGTTTAAGAATGTATACATTTTCAATGCCACATTTCTTCTGAAAGAATTTTGGTAAAACCAGATTCTGAATCATTGAAAAGTCTATCTTCGTTTTTGCGAAAACAGACCTTGCAAAACGTTTATCCAAACTTGGATATAGCAGTTCGCATGGCTCTATGTACACCAGCGACAAATTGTTCGGGTGAGAGAAGCTTCTCTTGCTTAAAACGGGTGAAAAATTATCTAAGATCTACCTTTAGCCAAGAAAAGCTAAACGCCTTAGATATTTTGTGCATAGAGTCAGAACTAATGAACAAGATTTCATACGACGATATAATTAATGATTTTGCCAATAGAAAATCGCGCAATAAGGTATTGTAAAACTTCCATAACTTAATTAATTGAATTTCATCGACATCATCAGCCAGATTGTTACCATATAATTGAATATATTGTTTTTAAACTGTAAGTAAGCGCAATAAAATTATTTAATTACGTTTACCGAATGTACATTATTATGTAAGTAGTATTGAGGCATACCTTACCCCGCCTTATTAGCTCGGAAATATACCCAAAAACTATTTGTTGTGCAATCTTAACTAAATCGCTGGGTTGTAAAAATTATCTAGAAACTGACACATCGATCCCCTAGTTCACAACCATACTAATTACGGGAAAAAGGTGGTGTAATTAGGACGATAATGCACAAATCATAAAGTTACAATTTCATTGACAAAAAAATGTAATTAATATGATTGTGAACTAGGGCATCCAATTGTAGAGGTCGGTAGGGGCGGCAAAATTTGAATAGCCTACTGGCGGAAAATGTGTAAATCCGCCACTGCTTATAACACGAGCTTGTTCTGCAATAAGTGCAGATGAAGTTCGATGCGCGGTATTGTCCGCTCAGAATCGCTTTACAGTATGTATCACTGGACAAGGTCACCAATTTGAACAACTGATATTATAATAAAATAACAAAGGAAGCGTAGTCTGAGATTGGCTTTTCTTTCAACAATGTCAGCTACAGGACAGCTACAGTCGCTACAGGATGGCGCTACGTCGGCCCATTGTTCCGTAAGGCGGCGCAGTTTGCTTCATCATTGACATTCAGCGATCTTGAATGGCACTGTCGAGGGGTGTTAATAAAATTATCATTTCATTTAAAGTACCAAATTTAACCCTTGTATCTTGTTTACCCTCCATTGTATAGGGGAATTATCACTATCAGGTTATTAACACTTTGGACCCTAGCAACTTTTGTCTAAAACAGTTTCTTCTACCACTGAAAGTGGTAGTGTTATTCAGGTGGCCTGCCTTAGGTGCATCACCCTGCATACTGTATGTATATTTTTATAAGGGATATTTATTAGTTATCTTTACTTTCCATTTTTGTTCTTTGTTCAGTTTGCTTATTCCTTATACTCTTGGAAATGATATGTTGATCCTTAAATGCGAGAAGTGGGGGTTGGGGGCGGGGATGGTGATCGCCACACACTCTAACGAGTTCTCTCGAAACTTATCCAATTCATCCAAAGTAAATTTTTTTTACTTGCTTTACACTAATGCCTACACAACCTATCTAACTTCAAAGTTCTGTTCATGTACTTTACACTTATAAACATTTAAAAACCTTACTTAAATAAGATGTGCGAGAGAGCAATACAACTCGTCCAAAATCAAAGTTTTTAATTGCTTTACACCAGTGCTGTCCTGCACCTTTATGAGAATAAAAAAGGGGTAGCGATTCGTTACTCCCTAGGTAATATATATTCGAATTCATTGACCTAGTTGCTTCTATAATCCCATTTAACCAAGCATAAATGGTGGCTAGAGAGGGTAACGAATCTTTACACCTTCAGTAATAGACACTTCCAGTTTTTTTTCTTGGCAATTGGAACCTAATCACGCTAATTGTCAACACTTTTTTTTAACACAATCAGTAACCGACTTGTCCCGAATCAAAGTTTTCACTTGCTTTAGACTGGTACTTACACAAACTATCCAACTTCAAAGTTCTATTAATTTACGTTACTCTTGTGACCACCTTGTGCCCACCTTTACGAAAATGCGATGTGAGGGGGGGAGAGAGAGAGAGAGAGGGAGAAATCCAATCTATGCTCCCCACCCACACTCCTCCCCCCCTTTTCTCACATTCTCCTGTTGAAAGAAATTTTATCAATTAGAATGGCTAAATGGAATGGTTATTTTTTTAGCAATTCTAAGGGAGTAACCATTCGTTTCTCCCTCTCCTTATGGTAAATAGATTCACAAAGTATGTTGGGTCTGTGATTGAAGGGTAAAAAAGAACTCGGAATGTGTTGGCATAAAATTTGTCACTTGGAATGGCTATTTTTTAGTAATTTGAAGAGAGTAATGATTCGTTTCTCCCTCTCCTTATATGACCAAAAGATTCAACAAAGTACGTTTGTCAGTTGGAATGGCTAATTGGAAAGGTTATTTTTTTAGTAATCCAAGGGAGTTATGATTCGCTACTCCCTCTCCTTATATGGTCAAAGGTTAACAAAGTATGTTGGGTTGACGGGTAAAAAAACTTGATGTGTGTTAGCATAACCTTTGTCAGTTAGAATGGGTAATTAGAATGGTTATGTTTTAGCAATTCGAATTGAGTAAAGATTCATTACTCCCTCTCCTTATATGATTAAAAGATTCACAAAGTATGTTGAGTTTATGATGGAAGGGTAAGAAACTTGTAATGTGTTGACAGTCACCTAATTTGTATGTTTTGATTGACATTACCCCCTTCACACCACTTCCTGCATTTCTGCTCACTTTCCCTCCTTCCCACACCACCAAATCCACCTTAAAATGTGCTAAATATGGATTAAGACTTTAGTCGGGGTCGAGTTTTTAAAGGATAAATATCTCTTCTCGAAGTGCATAAGAAATAAGAAGTAAAGAACCAGACTTTTGTGTTGTCCTAAACCTTTATGAGATGATAGAGGAAAGGATGGAAGGGGTACGATTTGTTACTCCATTGGTAATATTTATTAGAGTTCGTTGACGTAGTTGTTTCTAAAATCCCATTTAACCAAGCATAAGTGATTGCTAGAGGGTGTAACGAATCACTACCCCCTTGGTAATATATATTTCCAGCTTTCTTCCAGTTTTCTTGGCAATTGCCACACAATCGTGATCAGTGATTGGAATAAACTTTGTCAGCTAGTATGTCAACTAGAAAGTAGTAACGATTCGGTACTCCCTTCTCCTTATTTGGTCAAAAGATTCACAAGTATGTTGCTCATTCCCCTTCTGCATTTTTTCTTTCGAGCTATTCGTATTTCTTCATCAATTCGACGAATTTCGCATAAAATACCTTTTTCCTCGTAAGCAGAAATCCACTCGAGCCATACCAAGGAGTCTTGACATTGATTTGCAGGTTATGTATCGTATTTATAGCTTGTTCCAAAGAACCCATGTACGACTGTTGGGAAAAGGATGCGGATAACAAAACGTTGATGGCTTCCCCAAAGTTCGGCAAGGTACTTATGATTACTGTTGTTTTTTCGTGTATATTTTTCCAGTTTGCCATAGCTACTGTTATGAACGAATATATGAAATGAATGCGATACTTTGCAGACATAACTATTAAAAGTTACAAGCATCTGTTTCGAGGTCTGTAACAAGTCAACACTTTTTTTCACATGTCTATAATTTATATATTTTAATTTATCGTGTTGCATAAAATCACAAAATTAATGGATTTTTCAAAAGTATTGCCATTATTTTAGTTTTTTTAACTTTAAGTGTTTTTTTACAGTGCAATTTTTTTCTTATCTTTGCCAATAAGAGGCCATGAAATGGAAAAGGAAATATTTGTATTTTAAAAAATTTTGATTAGTGTTGCTATACCTTACACCTTAAAAAATCTTGACAATATAATTATAAGTAAAGGACTGATGTAAAAAAAATATGTTATCCCGAATTGCATTCAAATTCAATTAACTAAAAAAAAATGACAACTTTTGTTAATGTAGCTTTATTCACTTCCAACAATTCGCTAACCCTGATACCGCACAACATCTCCCTCGGTTTTTCGCAAAATTCCCCCGAAGAGTGTTTGATCATGAAAAGAGAAAACGATGTGGTAAAAACTTACAACGATTTGACTAGGATAGTTTCAATCATATACAATTTGCCAAAGGCCTCAGTGACTAATTTGTGGGACGGTTTCTTACACACATATCTGCAAAACATTCTCAACAGCATCTGCAACAATTTTTCGACGATTGTAAAAATTTATTTCGCGAGTAAATTAAATGAGTGTGTCACAACTTATGTCATCGTCGAAGGGTATAAAACGAGCGGTTTTGTAATCATATCCTATTTAAACGACCAGAATTTGGTGTATAACATCGATGCTGAAGAGTCTGTGCAGCTCTTGCGGAATTCTCTGACTCGCTTCGCTCTCATCCAACCGAAAATTTCCATGGGACGGAGACGTTGGACACGTCTCCGTCCCAGGACTATCTTTTCGAGATGAATTCCAAAATCCAAACCACCCAACAACTTCCGCGACAAGACGTCGTGCAATTTCATTCATATCATATATTTAATCCGCAAGAATTCGGATCGTTCATGTTACAGCAGCAGTATTTACAACGAAATGCTACCATAGACGAATCCTTCAACAACATTGAGAGTAACGCTGGCGACATTTGAACGAATAAGGCCAATCATATACACCTGTTCCTGTTAATTTTAACATATTCGATTTTGAACACGGGATTTAATCTCCTCTATGTGGATTTATTACCTGACTCGCAAGATTTGTTTATACCAAAACTATTTGTAACATACAATGTGGCTGGCATAAGGGTAATAAGGGATATTGGAATATCTGTAAAAATATGAACATCACAACTAAAGTTTTGAAAATGAGTAAAACCTCTTCTCTCGTTTCATCTTCCTGCGATAAAAAGAGTTCCAGTTTCGCAACAAGTGGAAATGCAAAGAAAAATTTGGCGATCAAGGAAATGTTGCCCAAAATAGAAACTCACAGGTGCAAACGGACATTTGATTATTTTTATAAATTTTTAAACTGCGATATTTTTAACGAACGTGATACGACCAACTACTTACTACCTCTACATTGACGGCAATGCTGATTTGGATGACGACGATGACAAAGATAGCAATGACTACATATCATCATTGTCGATGAAACCCAAATACGGAGAAATTGTACAAAAACTGATGGATAATTTCAACATTTTTTCATAGGTTCATGTGTCATTTGTACGAAGACACCATATATTCATCCGCAATTACCCACTCTTTGGGAACATTGTGGGGTTTGTGTTCCAATCAAGTAAACAAGTGTATCTTTATCAATAAAAACAAATTAAAGATTCCAACAATAGGCACGACCCTTTCAACGAACAAAGAACTGAAAACATGTGTTTATTTCATCGAATATGATAAGATGAGAGATATGGATGAAAAACATGCCAAATTCCATCACATCCCTAATGATACTCGGCTACATTTGGTCGGAGAAACATTTTGTGCCGGTAAAAATAATTCACCCGTATTTCAAATACTACTATGATAGTCTGCCCAAAAACATTGTCCATCAACTAATAAAAATGTATTTATTTGTGGTTATTGTATGATAAGAATGTTGGTTGACTAGAATCCGTTGATTTTTTCAAGACTCACAAACGAGGACATGAACGATGCATTAAGTCCCATTTTATGTACATGAGTTTCATGAAAAATGGCAGCACCCTGAAAGATTTCCAAGATTTAATTTCGTACTTCATTTTCGGTTACTTACCCAAAACTCGAGTGTATTGCACCGAAATGTCTCGATCCTTCGTACCAAAAACCCTTTAAAATGTCCATGATCACTTCGTCATATCGGCGAATGGCTAAGTTGAATCGCTACGACCCACAGATACTGTACTTGAGTGATGGAAGTCCCATCGCCATGGAAGGAAAAAAAGAAAACAATCATCCACAAATCGGCGAGTGTCTCAAAGTCTTGCCTTGAAACAATGCAAAAAAAAAATACACAAACATGTGGAAATTGCGCTTGCCAAGTTCCTAAATGACTCGAATGAACCCTACTCATCAGAAGTGGAATTTATGCTTTTTATTAATGTCCTGTACAAGACAGGTAGACGAAAAAACTAAATTTTTTCCACGACGATGAGTCCAGTTGATGAACTGATCGAAAGTGAAAAAAATTGAAATTAAAACCAAAACAAAGACAAAAATAATGTGAATTCCTACTCAGTTTTCACATATGTTAAACATGTCCATGAATCATCCGTCGCATTTGATTTACAAAAACCTAAATAGACTCTTCATCACCCAATATGAAAAATCCTATTTTATTTACAATAATCTGTACAAAAAATAACGGGAATGAGGCCCGTCAGAGGAGTATTGTTTCATGCAAGGCAAAATAATTTTTCGGTGCGTGCGAGTACAGGCAATCCAAAATTGACTGAAAATGCTTTCGGGCAAAGCAAAAAAAATCCATGTTGAATTATGTAAACAAGCAAATTTAGAATGATACCGACCTCTAGCAAATTTCACTCAACTAACTTACATACAATTAAAAACAAAAATTTAAAAAAAAATATTATTTTCGTTATTGGTAACTCAAAAGTGTATAAATGTGGCACCACATCGAACCTTGTCATTGTCATCATCGGGAACATCATGTCGACCAGGTGTGATGTACATGGAGCATGTGCCCACAAAACTGCCTCGTGCCAATGTTGTGTTTGTAGATACGTGTCTCAGTGCACTAACATATATTTTTCACCTCCTCACACATCAGCGACTATGGGATCGTCTTTGCCACATCCCTCGACAGAAATCCATGGGTGGCGAGAAGATGAAGATGTTGCTGCAGCTGCTGCTATCAATGCTTCTGTTCCCGCTGCGGTTGATGAGGATTGCTCGATCTGCATTGTCAACTTTCAAGGTTTCAAAATCCTTCAAATATTTTACATAAAGGAGATGGCCATTTTCGACACTGAAATTAATCGCATACAGCATTCCATTTTTGGACCTCCCTGCAAGCTGAACTGTTTCAGTGCCGACATTAAATCTGCCATCAAAATTTAGTTTTTGAATGTTCATGGAAAGTATAATATTTTGCGCAGTCAACTACTGTCCCTACACCTATTCACTAACTCGATCCACAGCCTCGAAAACCATATACCAAACTTTGCAGAGATGGCGAAAAAATTTTTTTGGCTCTATACATTTTACATGATTCATCACTCACCATGTATTTTGTGCGATGGTAAATGTGTGTATTTATGAGAAGTAAGAAAAAGACAATCGTAAAACAGGGGCGTGAGACAGAGGACGAGCGGCGGCCATCTTGGATGACGTAATTACCCCCTTCCCTTCCTAAAGTGGCCATTTTGGCAGTCAGTACAGGTAAAAATGGCCAAATTTCTCTCAAAATGTTCCGAATTCTCCTCAAAAATATATGATGTGCACAATCTGGCTGAGATTGCTTATGACTCCACAATCGGGCTAAATGACTCCTTTTTGGGCAAATGAGGGATTGACAGATTGAGGGATTAGTTTTATATGCTATGCGAGGCTCTCGAAAGGGTTTCGTCACTGATTGGCTAAGCGAGGCTCTCGAAAGGGTCTCGTCACTGACTGGCCTTGCAAGGCTCTCGAAAGGGTCTCGTCACTGACTGGCTTTGCAAGGCTCTAGAAAGGGTCTCGTCACTGACAAGCCAGCATCATCCATCTTGGCTGAAGAATGTTCGTGTTCATTGCCCCCCAGTCATGCAACTTCTCTCATCATGCTCTATCATTTCACTTTGTTTTTCTCATATTACTTCTGACGTCCTTTCACCAGACGCCCTGGAGGTTCATACTCTTACATTCCTTCCTACCAGATCTCGATACTTTATGCTCTTGCATTCCTACCAGACATCCGTACTTCATGCTCTTACATTCCTTCCTACCAGTTGGTCCTACTTCATGTTCTTGCTTTCCTGACCAACGACGTCAATCGTGGTCCCTACTTCATGCTCTCGCATTCCTACCAGACATCCCTACCTAATCCTCTTGCATTCATGTTTTATCAGAGGACGGCGTCCATTTGGCAGTCAGTACCGACGGTGGTCATTTTAGCAGTCAGTACCGACTGGCCTCTTGTTCCCCTACTTCATGCTCTTGCGTTACACCATATCTCTTCCCTACATTATGCTCTGGCATTCCAAGCGAGGGGTTTTTTTGCGAGTCTTCCCGAAGGTACACGAGGCTCTCGAAAGAGTCTCGCCCCTGCCAGTCCCTGCCAGGAAGCCCCAACAGGCATTCCAAGTGAGGGGTTTTCTCAGAGTCTTCCCGAATTAGAATACCTTGTTCCATGCTCTTGCACCCTATGCATACTTATAAACATAGTTTGCTGTAATTTCCGATCGGTTTAAGATACAGTTACCAAATTCATAACATACACATCACCCCTGACGACGAAAATGATCGCAGGGTCATTTATGCCCCATGTATGCTTATAATCATAGTTGGCTGTAATTTCCAAACTGAAAGATACAGTCGCCAAATGCATAACATAGACATCACCCCTGGCAACGAAAATGATCGCAGGGTCATTTATGCCCTATGCGAACTTATAAGCATAGTTTACCGTAAATTACAAACTTTTTAAGATTTAGTCGTAAAATTTGTTACATGGGCTTTACCCCCATCAACGAAAATTATCGCATGGTCATTTATGTTCTATGCGAACTTATAACCATAGTTTACTATAATTTCCGAACCGTTTAATATACAGTCACCAAATTCATAAAATAGTCATCATCCCCTACAGCGAAAATGATCACAGGCTCATTTATGTCCTTAATACTCTTTCTCGAGGTAGCCAACAGTAACGCACACTTACTGTGTCAGAGCTTACCCAGCAGATGTTTAATATCAATAACATGATGGCTACTTGCGATCCATGCCATGGCCATTACCTCAAAGTTGCTACAGTCTTCCGTGGCCATATTTCCATGAAGGAGGTAGATGTGCGGATGCTGAACATCTAGAACAAGGATAGCACCTACTTCGTTTAGTAGATCCCGAACAATGTGAAGGCTGCAGTTTAAAATACAGTCACCAAATTCATAACATATGCATCGCCTCCGTTAACTTAGAGTGTTTGTTCTCATATGATGAAGTATGCACCTCCCCAACACACTGCAATCGATCATCTGCTGGCAGTTCAATATCCACCACCACCCTTGTCTCATGATAGCGCAAGGGTCTACCAACTCGATCTCCCCTTAGAGACAGCTAGCCTTTCTTAACCGACCAATAACAGCCAGACTGGATAAATGAATGTGAAAACGTATACATAAATAAACACTAGCATGGATAACTTACAACAAACTACGATATGCAAAAATCAAGATATATACAAATGTGATACATGCACGATGCGCATAGTTGTGGTAACTGCAAAATACTTATATGATAATATAAACGATCATCATCAGCCCTACACAAGGGTCGGCAGGTCGAGTCATCGCTAGCATGGGTAACCCTTAACAACCAGCCATAGAATGAAAAAAAAAATATATATATATATAATTGCAATGTTAACAGGCCAAACATAGCCAAGGGTTACATTAAAACACACATGTGTTAATATAAATAAACATTAACATAATGCTAATGCGTTCTTGGTCGCCATCTGTCACGCTGCCCGGCCTGTGGTTATACAGTACCTGCTCGTCTGGGAGGGGGCAGTAGTGAATAGTTATAAGCACTTACCAACCAGCACAATTACATATTACACAAGCGTCGAGTGCTGTACACAGTTTGTTAAACGATGTTATACAATACTAGACCATCCCGGCCAGTACAACAGAATAGCAAACGTCTTACTTCCGAATCGACTGAAACGAAACCCTCACATTTAGTTAACAACGAACACTCACAACACTAACAGAGGAACACATTCGACCCGACCGACTTCGCATTATCAACTAACATAAAGAGAATCTGTAGGGCCTTCCCCAGTCAGCCGATGGCCAGCGCAATCACCGTGCAGGTGTCGACAAGTGAAGAGATCACACAGAACACTAGCCAAGAGAGAGTTGCATCAGATCCTAGTGTGCCACACCAGCCGAGTCACACATGTACTTTCCTTTACGAGATGAATTCAGTCATACAGTACAAACAAGCAATTTATCATGTTTTAAATACATATATTTATATATATATATATATATGTACTCATTTTGAATATGCATAATTTACATATTAGCAGAACTATAAGTTCATACGAAACAACACGCATTAAAACCATTAGTCGTGCAAGAGAGAGAGAGAGAGAGAGATAGAGAGAGAGAGAGAGATGACACTGTTATTCACTGAGACAAACAGATTTTAAAAAAGAATTATAAAAGTAAATAGTTATTCACATTTACCGACAAATACATATGTGTGAGCATCATGCGCTGTATGTTATGATAGGCGAAGAAATTTCTACTGTGAAATGTGGGAACGATAATATTAACACTGATGCAAACTGACATGAAAAAGTAAAATTAAAAGGAAAATAGTTATGAGCTCTTGCCAACCAGCCCAATCACATATTACACATACATGATCTTTTATGAGAGCAATTCAGTTATACAGTGGAAGTTAACAATTTATTTCGTCTGATTACACCAAGCATGACTATTTAAAATATTGCTTCAAATAAACTGGTGTTGGTAGAGGATATCACTTCCGTCTGCCCTATTCACTTTTAGGTCTGTAAAAGCAGTTCGTACCACCACGCAACACTCAGAACTTCATTCTCTCTCGGCGAGAAGACATTGTGAAAACGATAGGATGTTGTTATAATGGTGAGATAATTTTATTAGATATTACGACAAACAGAAAGATTAAATCACTTGCAGCACTCAGATAGCGAACTTGCATACCTACATAAAGAGTTCCTTCCCACATATGTACAACATGTAATAAAATCCATCTACAAACACCTATCTGTCTATCTGCTGCAGGACGAAGAGATTTTTAGCTGTCTCCCATGCCTAGGATGTTTTCAATGTAATGTGCTGATGCAAACAGATGTAAAAATAATTATTAATGCAAATAGTTATAACCTTTTAACACCCTATGTATATTGTGCGAGCATCGTGTGCTATACCTCATGTTAGTAGGAAAAAAAAAACTTTTGCGAAGCCGAGAAGAACAGGTGTGATAAGATCAACACTAGTACGCATTGATGCAAACAGATATACAAAAATGTACGGAAAAAATAGTTATAAACACTTGCCAACCAATGCAATTACATATTACATAATCATTGGGAGTGTACTCTGTGTGTTAAACGATGCTATACAATACTAGACCACCCTGGTCAGTACAACAGAATAGCAAACAACTTCCTTACAAAACGACTGAAACGAAACCATCGCATTCAGAGTACAACACTAGCAGCGGAACGCGTCCGACCCGACTGTCGTCGTGCGAACAACTAACAGGGAATATGTGAGGCAGCTCAGATGGTCGGACGGCGATGCGAGCACCATACATGTACTTACTTGAATATATAGCATTTATAGTGTTAGAACTGTAAGCACATACGAAACAANTATACATTACAAGGTATCAATTTCTCCAATTTTAAATACTAAATATATATATATGTACTTATTTGAATACTTGGCATTTATAGTGTTAGAACTGTAAGCTGATACGAAACAACATACATTCAAACCATTAGTCACGCAAGAGATGCGACACTGCTACATGCTGTTTATTGGAAATAGCTCATATACCCTAACGACACTGGAGACAATACATCATCATTGAAAATAAGGTATCGTAGGTTCAAAACCCATAGAGAGTCAGATCATTTTACAGGTAAAAAATACAACATGATCTGCAATTAAAACAATCTCATTATTATATACATAATTTAAGTATCGAGCTCATCATACAAAAATACCAACAAACTATATCTCCAACAAAATATTTTTTCGTACATGACCGTACTCAATGTATGTTCATCTCAATTACTTGCCGCCTGCCGGACATTTATAAGTAGGTAACAAGCAAGTCATGCTGTGACAACCCGAGGCGGACAATACGAACCATCATTTCGTGATAATTGTATAAAAGCAGGTCGTTATGTTTACATACATATACCACGATCACGTACATTGTTACAATATGAAAATGGAATCATTGGTTGAAGACTTACCATCTGTGACTGCATCGTCAACAGCAAGGGACTCTGAAGATTTGCTCCTTACATCGCGTCAACATGAAAGTACTCGTTGCATGTTCGCTCGCAGTGATAGTCTGAATAGACATAGCAAGAAGTGTAAAGATAATGTTTGTTGTTCATCGGGAAGTGAGTTGGAAGTATTGTAGCAAGACATTCACTTGCAACCTACCAGCCATATATAAACACACATAGCAGTAGATACATTTCTTAGTCGATAGAAATTTAAAAATAAAAATTTAAAACATTTCATTTTTTTCTGTATTTATTCATATTCTCAACCAAATCATATACATATGTACATAATATGTCATTCAATAAAGCCATTAGCTCTGATTTCATCAATAATCGAATTTATCTCTTCGCTGACAGAAAGATATTCACTTCTCTGCAATGGAACCAGCACACATAGTATATCAACTAGGTCATTGGGGTCTTCAGAAAATAAGTAGCTAGACTTCACGGCACTCTTCGCAGATGGTTCGCTATACATGTCTGCATCTATGATCTTCTGTGATGAGTAGGTTGTTAGATACCTCTGGGCCAGAGTACTAGGTTCGAATCTATGTTTATTCTGTCCCAACTTCAAGTAACTCTTATGATCAGCAACATATTTATGCTTTTGCTTTGCAGATGTTGGAAGTTCATCATCATCAGTAGAATATGCATATTCCACATCGTCAGCAGTAGACTTGGAGGTCACATATTCGTTCTCATTTTCTTGGTTAGTTGTAAATTCTTCATTTTTCACCTCGCATGATAACAGAGCACGTTTGTAGTTCACAGCTTCTGACGATCTGTATGGTTCGCGTTCTTCATAGTAAATGTCTGCAACACTGACATTTCCTTATTCACATTCTGTTTTGGAACATGATGCAGGCCCGGATAATGTTATGGACGGTGGAACCATCGCTAGTTTACACGACGAATCAGTATGATGGTTAGCCATTGCATTGTCTTGTGTCAATAAGTTCAATGCTTGCTGTCTTGTGCAAAGTAAAGGTGTGTTACCTTTACATGTATCAATGGTGTCTCTTTAGATTGTCACTTCTACCAAATACTGCACCACACACATTACATGTAAGTATCCTGGAGGTCGGTTTATTTTGACATTCACTCTGTTCATATCGTCGCGCATTGCAACTTTTAGAAAATGACTTCTTGCAGAAACAGCACAAATGACTTTCTGGCCTATTTTCCATCTTCGCTCGAGACTATGTTCACTCTTCGGAAATCGAATAACAACAAAGATGAGTCCAACAATTTCACTATATATATATATATATATATATATATAATACATAGTGAAATTGTTGGATATATATATATATATATTGTTGGATATATAATTGTTGGATATATATAAATATATATACATATCTTCATATTTCGTTAGTAGGATTAAAGGTTTGTATGCATTTTGTAAACATAAATTCAACATAACATCTTCCAAAGGTTTGGTTATGGTCATGGTCACATGATGTCATCCAAGGTCAAGGTCATGGTTGTATATATATGGTTTTAGTATATGCTGACTGACTCTGTTGCTATTCAGACTTCGAAGAGTGAACAGTGGCTATGGAGAACGTGCTCTTCTTCTACGATGGATAATAATTGGGAAAGTTATTTGTGTTGATACTGCAATAAGTCCTTTTCTAAAAGTTGTAATGTTCGTCGACACTGGTTGCCAAGAAAATATGAAGTTCATTATCTTATCACGTGAAAAGTGTAAATCATATTTTCAAAGACACGCCTATCATGTTTGTCGCCCACACATAACAATAATAAACACAATTAAACTAATATTTATAATAATTTCCATTATGGATTTCCTTATTACTGAGATTTTTTAAAAATATTATTGTTGTTTGTTTTGACTTTTATTGTTCAATTTCCCGAAAATGCTGTGACTTAGCCGATGGCTGTATATGATTAATAATTAAAGAACAATCCCCATCCGGTGAAACACTTGCCATACGCAATGTAATTATTGCATCTTAGTGCTGTTAGCAGTATCTACAACAATATACAGGATAAAAGACATATTGCAACATGCAAAACACTCCTTCCTGCACATGCTAATCAGCATTTCCTAAGGTTAAGTTCTTCCTTTTGATGGGAAGATACCTCGGAAAGAAAAATTTGAACCATCAACATCATTAAAGGCATCGTACCCAACCATGAAAACAATGATTAGATCAGTCACATCTCCTAGGCATCCATGTCACTACTGTAACATGACATTTGCAAATGCATGCAATGCGAATAAACATATAAAACATATATGTAACCTGAATCCGTGTCGCACAAGCTATCGATGTAATATGTGTCAAGGTTTTTCCCTCGTACGGACAGTTTAAACATGCATATGAAAAAGTGCAAAGACCTTGTTCCTCTACATGCTAAGCAACATTACTAAACTTGAGGATGCCAGAAGGAATATGAGAAAACCAAAGTGGAATGATAGAACATGATGAGAGAAGTTGCATGACTGGGGGGCAATGAACACGAACATTCTTCAGCCAAGATGGATGGTGCTGGCTTGTCAGTGACGAGACCCTTTCGAGAGCCTCGCATATCATGCTAGGCTAATCCCTCAGTCCCTCAATCTCTTATTTGCCCAAAAAGAAGTCATTTAGCCCGATTGTGGAGTCATGAGCAATTTCAGCCGGATTATGCATGACATATTTTTTGAAGGGAAATCGGGACATTTTAAGGCAAATCGGGCCGTTTTTACAGGTATTGGCTGCCAAAATGGCCGCCATAGGAGGAAAAAGGGGAAAAGGAAAAAATGATGTCATCCAAGATGGTTGCCGCTCGTCCCCTAGTCCCCCGCCCAGCCCAATTTTACAATTATCTATTTCTAACTACTTTTATGATTTTGTTTTATCTGAAAAAAATATGTAGTTCTGTGAAATATTTTTTAAATATAATTCTGTGAAATATTTTTTATTAATAAGTTCTTACAATGACCACAAATAAAGAAAAATTGAACAAATACATTGATACTATTTTGGATTCCAAGAAAAATTAATCCTTCCTTAAACAATGATTCCTACTCCAGAAAAATATATAACAAACTCTTGCATCACATGCAAGATGCAACAGTCGTTAGATACGAAAATCGACAAAAAAAATTTATCCACTGTAAAAAAAACCACATGAAATGTATATGATTTTGAAAGAGGTATTCAATGAGCACTCGTTGGTAGATTTCGTCCTTTTTCTCTTGTGTAAAATCATAGACCAAGTGGTACTCGAAAATCGGGATAAATGCTTGCTCATAATTAACCGATTTATTTTGGCAGTGACCCAATTTCTAGACAATTTTCCATTGACAGAAACATTGTTTCGACGAACATTGATAAATTTTTATTGCAGTGGAGGAGAATTCGACTTATTTGACGACATTTAAAACAATTCGCCCTGTTATGTGTTTATCGTTTATCACTTTACTAAATCCATCCTCGAAGTGTTCATATAAGGTTTAAAGAATATGGACGAGCTTTTGACGATGTGGAGAAATTGAGACTGTTGGACGAGATGGTCAACCCTGAAGAATATTTCAAACTTTCCACAAATGCGGCTACGTTCAACGAGGCCAACAGCGACAAAACTAGAGATGAGTTTTACGTGGAAAATTACCAAGGGTTGGATTTGCTCGATCAAAACACTTTCATAATAGAAGCGAACACGAGCGATGGCGATGGCAAAGATGATGATTATGATCACAAGGACGAATGCACCTTACATAACATCAATAACAATTGGGTGAGTTTTAACAGATTCACGATTTCGGCCATCGTTCACTGAGAAGATCGCGTCGATGAGAACGAGTAGCTTGAAATCCGCGAGTTGAATGAACATGAAACCGAAATTATTCTCGTGAAATCCGAGGAATGGGCCATAACGTTGGCCGATCAAGATTTCCGCGAAAACAAAACGGAAATACAAGTCGAACTTGTAAAATCCAGTGAATCCGCAATGGTACCAGTGAAAATGGATTCCCACAGAACCCAACCCGAAACTAAATTCGACGAATTCGAAAAGCCGGCAAACACACCAGTCGAAATAAATTTCACCATAAACGAATCCGAAACTGAAATCGAACCCAAGGAACTGGATAAACTAGTAGCACTACCGCCACCTAGGCAAATTGGCAACTCCATAAATGGAAATGGATTTGCACGAACCTCCGACCGAAATGGAAACCAATCTAGAAGAACTGAACGAATTGATGGAGGTGGAATTGGATCTCAGGTAATCAAACCCGAAATCAAGCTTTTGGAAAAGAGTGAAAACAATAGCAAAATATTACACCGGAAAAAGTGTATGCTATACTTTGTCTGCTTGACTGAAAATGACTTGTTCCACTGAGCAAAAAATATAAGATTCAATGAAAAAGTTTATTTTAATTTGTTGTATCTGCAGTTCCCTTATGGTGGCCACGTTTTTCATTCGGGCAACGCATGGGATGTTTCCCAAAAGTTACAGTAATCGAATCAAGCACAAAATTTTCTCAGGCAAAGGCATATTTCACAAGATGGTCGACTGTCTATCGCTGCCACTTCTCTGCATCAATTCGTCAGATTGCCAAGTTTTGTGCGAACTATCAAAGTTGAGTTTCGATTGCGATGAAAACAAATACACTCCCCCAAATAAAAGCCATGCCTACCACAGTAACAACAACCCAACTATCACCTGCCACCTCTTCCATCCCACAATCACCATTTTGTGCAATCGCAAACTTGGAATAGTCTAAGTGTTAAAAAGCACAGACCCTTTGGAAATTAAATAAGCATGCATTTCAACTTACCTGGTCATATGGAACGATGACGGGACTCAGACTGTGTATATCTGCAAAGATGGAATCGTCATGAGCGACCTAATGATGTCCAGCTTTAAACTAAACGATTGCATGTGCAAGGCCGATATTATATTGGGGAGTTTAGAATCTCGATCACACNATATATGAGTACACCGAACCTTACATAAAGAAAAAAAGAAGTAAAATATAATTTATTATGCTCTTCCTTTTTTCTTTTAATGTGTTGAGTAATCAAATACCAAATCAATCGAAATATGTGTAAGACACTTTCCCAATTTGTTTATTTTTACTGTGAAACTTACAAATCCCCCCAATTCCATTCAAAGTTTTCGTGTGACAAATTACAAATTTATTTCTAGGCACTTTCATTTTTTCTGCAAATATCTAGCATGTACTTTATTCGCCACAAAGATAGGTTTGATCCAAGTTTCGTTCAAGTTAGAACAAACTGTACTGTGTTTAATCTCTCTCGTCGAATGAGTAATGTCCCAAGGTAATTCCATGCACCTTCAAATACAAATTGCGATTTTCTTCGAGTTTGGCAGACATACTCTTTGTTAAGTGTATGTACGGAGCACGTCTATTTATGTAACAAATATTTGTGCCTTTCTGTGTAGCATATCCAAACTCCAATGGATATTTTTTCCCCATTGTATGTGCCAAATTTAAAATAGGCAACCAAAGCTCTGTCCACATTGACATTTTCCAACTCATGGTGTTCTCACAGTCGCCTTTTCCTTCTCGAAGTAGCATTTTCATTTTTTTCGTCGTAGTCACTGGAAGATCTCGAACCAAGAGATTCAGTCAAATACCCATCAGCATCTTTCTTCTCCACCTCTCTGTCGATTATATCGTCGTTGCTGCCGCCTTTTCTTTTCCTTTTTGAACCAAACTCTCGCTTTTCCTTTACATCTTTATTCGAATTTAATTGTTCCTCTTCGTCATCGTCCGTCGAATATTGCCACTTCCTGTTACCAAAACTCGAGTTATGGGATTTGGTCAGACAGCTGTTATTATCACTGTCACCCATTAGACGATGCTGCTGTTGCCGCTGCTGTTCAGGTTCGAGTTGAAGGAATTCCAACTCACCACAAGGGAGCTCCTATAGCTGCTGTTGTTTGGGTTCGAGTTGAAGTGATGCGAATTCACCACGGGGTAAATGCTGCTGCTGTTGTTGCTGTTAGGATTCGGGTTGCAGTGATTCCAACTCACCGCAAGAGAAATGCTGCAGCTGCTCTTGTTGTTGTTCGAATTTTTGGTTGAACTGATTCCAACTCACCGTAGGAGGGTTCTGCTATTGTTGCTTTTCGGGTTTTAGTTGAAGAGATTCCAACTCACTGTAGAGGGATGCTTCTGCTGTTGTTGCTGTTCGGGTTCGAGTTGAATAAATTACAACTCATAGCATTTAGGCAATTCTTCATGCTCAAGCATCTTATCGACATACTTTTTATTAGAAACGAGATGATAGAGCTCGAGAAATGTTTCTAAATCTGAAGACTAATCACAATCAAATAGACTAGAGGACTCGAGAGTCTGAGAAATACCGATTTTTTTTCATCATCTTCTTCTATATCCGAAGCATAAAGGTTCAATTCATCATCACTGGAGAGTCCAAGTCGCCATCATATGCAAAAACGTTATTCTTGTGTACCTGGTAACACAAAACCAAACNTAAGACAAAAAAGCCATAATGTATGGTATTGCTTATATACTTTTACCGACATTTCTAAAAACCGAGTATGCTGAAGAGGTCGTAAAATAGCAGAATTTTTTTTTAATTTTTTTTTTTCCGCATTACAGAGTTTGTGCAATACTGCACTCTAACTACAACATATTAAATATTCCGATGGAATGTTTTTATTGCCAATCTAATGTTTATTATTTCCGTTGCATAATAAACGAAAAAAATAACATCGATGGGAATTTTAAACATCATAGATCAATATGTTCGATAGCCAACCAATGTGCGAAAAAATATCTCTTTGGTAATGGGCATTCTCAACAAACAGTTGAGATTCGATGTGACCGTACCCGAATATAGTGAAACTTTAATGACTCCCGAAATACACAGGGGTTGGAAAGAGTTGAAATCGGGTTTTGATGTGGATATGGTTACATTTAATTTGTGCTGGTAGAAATAATCGCAATAAAAATAAAAATTACTCTAATCTTTATTGGAGTCTACTCGAAAAATTGGATTTTTTCGTACTGTGTTCCATGTGTTTCGTAGGATACAGGAACAAAAAAATACTTGAAATACGCATGGAAAATAATTTTCCATCATATTATGTATTGGCGTTGATTCATTCGAGCATCGAGGATAAAAAATAATATCCCAGAAATATACAATACCTCTGCAGTGATCGTTTTGCTAACACTCGAGTAATGGCAGTTGAAGTTATGAATACTGGGATAAGAGGAAAATCAAAAAACACTTATTTCTGTAAACAATATTACTTGGCGACAGGCGATCGAAAACAACAATGCCGATTATAGAGATAGTGAGCTTGGTAAATACAAGCAACATCCAAGACATGAGGAACTTGTGAGTTTATTAAAATCTACAAAAGTGTATTTTCAAACAATTAGTGAATATGTAATGAACATTTGTAAATTTGGTTTGTGAAAATTTCATTAAAGGAAACATGCCTACAATTTTTACAACGATCGACAAAACCAACCTCATATAAATACATAAAACATTATTTGCAAAAGTCGATCCGAAATGATTGGTTGTGGTTACAATAATTACTGTACCTAAAAAGACTAGAGTTACTTAAATTATGGCAGGATAACGCGAAAAAAACGTTTCTCGAAAAAAGAACATCGAGACGAATTGCTGATGAGATTAATACTTGAAATGCGAATGCAAAATGTCGAATGTTGGCAACAAATGACAGAAGACAAGAGAAAACATCTTTCATTGCTCATTCTCTACCATTTTGAAAAAGGTCAGTTTCTCAGCTGCCTTAATTGCAGTAATGTAATTTACGATGTAAATATGTCAAAGAGTAATCACAAATGTATTCGCAATTGGTAAAAAAAAAGAGCCTTTTCCATGGTAAAATAATTATATTGTTCATTTACCACCCCCACCCAAAAAATTCCAGATATAAAAATATAATTTTTTAAACCTGCAAAATGGTTTTATAATGTAATAATGGTTACATAAGTCGAGAAAAATAAATTGTTTTTCTTCCAATCAAGAATAACATGTCCTTGCTGTCCGACGAGGCCAACGTATACATGTATTCTGCATTTCTAGCAAAAGAATACTCCCCGAACCTTTTTCCTATATGCTGCTTCGATCAACATTTTTGTCACATTATTGTTCGTGAGCATCCTGATATATGTTTTATTTCGCGAAAAAGGATTATTGATTTGAGTAGAATGGACGATGACTGGGAAGTGATTGGGAAAATTATCAAGCACATCGAGGAAATTGGCCAAGAAACAGTGATGCGAACTTGGTTCGCAACATAATGCAACTTGTGAGTCTGTACGACACCAAACACAATCGAAAGAAAATCATCTCCTTTGTCAGATCCAGCAAATTTGGCAAAATAAACCCTTTGGAATTTTCACCCTTTGATTATGATCTGTTGTTAAAGTGCGTGTTTGCCCATTGGTCGGCAAATAACAGCGAGGAGCCGGTTGCGGATTGGTCACAACACAAAACGTTTGGCTTACAAATGCATAATCTTGGACTTTGATGTCGACAAAGAACACAATATCGTCTTGTAGAAAGAGAACCNGTCGACAAAGAACACAATATCGTCTTGTAGAAAGAGAACCTAATTTGGTGTGACCAAGAGATTAAAATCGTCGATAACTAATTGTGGCCATGTTCTCATTTTGCGTCAAGGGATCTTGTCTGATGACGCACCGCCCCAAAAAGGATAATTTTCACCAAATTCTAACCTTTGTGATAGATTTTGTCAGGACGCACGTATTATTCTGCCATCTTACTCGTATATACTCCCAATATAAGGAAATGTTAGCATTCAAGTTTCTGTTAGACATTCCAGACCAGTGTTTCTTGCAGACTGCTCGAGGCAATGTTTCCAAATGGCTGAGTATGTTTGATCATTTCAAAAAAATAAGTCCCATCAATATATGGATGCTAAAGGATGAGCTCGTGTCTTTTGTTCCCTTTTACGATCCCTTCAAAGATGGTGAAGCCATCGTATTTTACGTGACTTTCAGTTCATTGAGAAAAGTTTTTTCTTTAAAACTCGATTGGACCGACGAATATATCAGACGATACACATTCATCGACCAAGCATTGAGGCAAATGCGTAATGACGAGGGATCGATAACTGCAAACAGCCCTCGGGTGCAAAGGGAAAACATCTACGATGACAACGATAACGGTGGCTACAGCGAGGAAGAGCGGTCGATATTGGAAGGTAGGGTGAGGTCGTCCATTGGATCATCCGAGTACGAATTTGGGTTCGAATATATCAGTGCATATTTCATTGTGTGCATTGATGGTTAAATTACTCACGATATCGAAAGCCTAAGTGGAAGCGACAATGAAAATTTAATTCCCGAGATATATGAACTGTACAGGAACAGCACGATTGGCACTGATTTTTATTTCGAGATGAACAAGTTGGAGAACACTGAATTCAATATGGAAAAATTGGACATTTCGTATGATGTGATATTTTCCGAGTACGAGTTGGGAAAGGCCGAACATCAGGTTCCCTTTTGCGATCGTGAGTTTTATCCTTTCATAAACAGTCAGCTGTACGTGATCATTCGTTTCGAGGAGGTGATACGATAACCCAACTTTTATTTCGATGATTACAAGAAAAAAAATTTCATGAATGCACTCATTGCTGGTTTGTCTGGCGAAGATAAAAACTGTTTTTATGTAACCTACACTCTTCACACATGCTATTGACGAACAAACAGTATCGAAATCAAGAACTTAAACTTCATTGATGAAGTGAATGAATGACAGAAAAGGTGGAATTCGTACAAATGACAACAGCGATGGCAGCATCAGCAGAAAATAATAATAAAAAACATATATTCTGAAAATGGCTCTAAACATAGCAAAGACGAAGTGTATGGCGAATATGACAATGTATATGAATGCGATTACGACGGGAGTGGCAGTTATCCTCTGCGAAAACGATTGTGTGGGCCTACATCTTCGTAATCAACTCATTTTGCATTGGATACTATAGTGGCAGAAATAAAATTAAACTTATACAGATTTAAAGTTCTACTTGTGCTACATGTACCAGTGGTAGGATACTGAGATTGTCAGTAGATCAAAACATAGTTGGGCATGCAAATAAAGCAAGTAGGACTTTGATTCTGGATAAGTCGGATTATTTCCGAGAAAATTCACTAGAATGCACCACAATCACCATCCTCCCACTCCACTCCTCGCCATGCATTTCTACTCACTTCCCCTTCTTTCCCCACAACAAAATCTGCCTATATAAGTGCGAAATCTGGAAAAATAATTCAGTCAGGGTCAGCATTTATAGGATACACATATCCTTTCCAAGAGAGTAAGGACAAAGAAAAAGTTCTTGTTCCTTATTACTTATTCCTTATGCATAAGCATAAGGAGCATAAGGAATAAGAACAAAGATGAAAGGTAACAATATCTAATAAATATACCTTTTAAAATTTTAAAATAATATATAATTTATAATTATATAATATTTCATTCTTGTTCCTTGTTACTCATGCTCTTGGAGAATAGATGTTGATGTTTAAATGCTCGAACCCAACTAAATTCTTTATTCCAGATTTTGCACTTATATAGACAGATTAGGTGGTGTGTGGTGGGAAGTGCGATTGTGATGCAATCTGATTGGTTCTCAAAAATACATTGCATTTGAAAGGGGCAGAGGCGATCGTAGCACATGCTTATTAGTTCTCTCGAAAGTAATCCAACCTATCCAGAATCACCAAGTCCTACTTGATTTGCAGAGCTGCCTATTTAAGCCTTTCACTCTGGTGTGGTGGGAAAGTGGGTGAAATAAACTTGCCCAACTTCAAGTTCTATTCAAGTTCTTCAACTGTCATGGTGATGATGGCCCATACACNAAGTGCCACAAGACGACATAGCATGGACTCGACTAATGTCTGAAGATATGCAGGAGGCATTTCACACCATGAATCCTGCAGGGCAATCCACAAATCCATAGGAAGGCGAGGCGGTGGAGATCTCTTCTGAACAGCAAGTTGCAAGACATCCCATATATGCTCAATAATGTTCATGTGTGGTGATTTAGGTGGCCAATGGAAATGTCTAAAGTTAGAAGAGTGATCCTGGAGCAACTCGGTAGCAACTCTTGAGCTATAGGATGTCGCATTGTCCTGCTGGAATTGTCCACGTCCGTCAGAATGCACAATGGACATGAATGGGTGGAGGTGATTGGGCAGGATGCGTACGTATCTGTCACCTGTCAGAGTCGTATCTAGACATATCAGGGGTCCCATTTCACGCCAACTGCACACGCCCCCATACCATGTCAGAGCCTCCACCAGCTGGAACAGTCCCCTGTTGACATGTAGGGTCCATATAGTCGGTTCACGACGGGAAGAAACTTTTGAAAATCAACATTTGAAAAAACACCCTAGCTGCTAGCTAAATGCATATAACATTACAAACAGCGGCGAGCGCGGATACAGTTATGCCGTTAGGTTGCCAGCACAAAGAGAGGAAATAGTTCTAAAGTTTTAATGTAATTGTTAATTTATCACTTACAAATGGATTTCGAAAAGACTTGTATCTTATTATGCCAATTATTAATGACGTGATGCTAACGTACTTTGATTTCAATGTTTCTTGCATACTCACAAGATCACGCTCAAGGTGAAAGTAGAGCGGCCATTTGTTTACAAACCTTCGTTCCGTGTGTTGTTGGCGAGATGTGGTCGACACACGTGCCAGAGAAATGGTGCGATTATCTTGTTTAACCAATAATAATTCATTTACTGGTTTATTTTTTTTTTTACTAATATCCTCTCTTTATTATTTCTCGTTGTGCCGATTTCTTTCGTTTCTGATACCTGTATAAGAGATTACTCGTAGTGCGTTCTCACGTGTTTAATATTTTTTAAATTTATTTCAGGTTTGCTTAAAATTTTATTTATTGTATTTTACGTTATATGTTGCGGTAGTTTTTGTGTGCAGTCATGAGTTCTAGCAAGGTGAATAAAAGATAAGTCACCAACGCCAACAGGACATCATTAACCTCACCGAATCGTTGTATTCCCTAATTAGGCGAGGGGAAATGAAACCCTGCAACGTCGCGGAAAGAGCGGCAGAAATGTTGAAACGCTTCAGATCCACAGTTCTAAGGTATGTTAAAATATATGTAGTATTAACCATTGCGTTTGCAAGTTGTGTGTGCTAAGGTCAATTATGTTGGCCTACGAAATGTGTTTACAAGAACATAAAGAAAATTTGTTAATAACTTGATAACATCGTCGAACGTTGTCTACGTGTCTTTTTAACGTTTTATTTGGGTAATTATTAAGTTTAGGGGGCTTTTCTGTAAAAAAAATAACAATAATTTCACGGAAAATGGTATATTTCCACTCCACTAATGATGCAGAACACGAATATACGACGGGCATTAACGTCCGACTAATTTCGTAACATGTGCCCACCTAACCTAACAGAACCTATCCCCACGATGGGTGAATCACTATTTTACATTTTTAAACTAACCTAGGATTGTTGGGTTTTACACTAACCTAGGATTGTAGGGTTATATAGACTCAAATGTGAGTGTATGAATCACCTAACCAAAAGGTGGTATTACAATGTGTAATTAAAAATAAAAACTACTTTGTGTTGGAATTTGTGTACCCCTGCGAGGGATTCTTCATAAACAACCCAATATATACAGTGGAAATTTATTATAAAGACAACTGACAATGGTAAGGAAAATTGCCTCTATAGTGAGTTTGTTATAGTCAATTAATTTTATATAGGTTATGGAGAGATGGTGCATTTTAAGATTCTGAAGAAGGAGCTTGTTTTGTATTTATAAGTTACATTGCGGCATTAATTGCCATTGTTATACGTCACTAAATAGATTACAGTCGATATAACTGGAACTTCCCCTACTATTAAACATATCTGTATCACTTCACTAAACATGAGAGGACATCGTAATCGATGAAATCGCAGTCATAATCTTTTAAGAAAACAATTGTGTATTAATGCATTTCCCCAACACCACTGTTCTACAGCCATTGTCTTTTAGTTATTGTAAATTATCAGTGTCATATTTTTCACTTTCAGTGCTACATAGCCAACCTAATTTGCATAATTTAAAAAGGACCATAATTCAGTTACTGGGTCAACTACAGTTACTGATACCAAAAACATACAAGGGTTTGTTTACAAATGATGTGTGACAATGTGATATGCTCTGCCGTGTGTTAGTTTAGGTTAGTTTAATAGGTGGCAGGTATTGGTTACTATATAACCCTACAATCCTAGGTTAGTTAAAAAATGTAAAATAGTGATTCACTCATCGTGGGGTTAGGTTCTGTTAGGTTAGGTGGGCACATATTACGAAATTAGTCGGACGTTAATGCCCCTCGTATATTCGTGTTCTGCATCATTAGCAGAGTGGAAATATAAGATTTTCAATGAATTATTTTTATTTTTACAGGAAACCCTATAAACTTAATAATTACCAAAATAAAACGTTAAAAATACACGTAGACAACGTTCGACGACGTTATCAAGTTATTAACAAATTTTCTTTATGTTCTTGTAAACACATTTCGTGGGCCAACGTAATTGATCTTAACACACACAACTTGCAAACGCAATGGTTAATACTACAGATATTTTAACATACCTTAGCACTGTAGATCTGGAGAGTTTCAACATTTCTGCCACTCTTTCCGCGACGTTGCAGGGTTTCATTTCCCCTCAGCTAATTAGTGAATACAACGATTCGGTGAGGTTAATGATGTCCTGTTGGCGTTGGTGACTTCTCTTTTATTCACCTTGCTAGAACTCATGACTGCACACAAAAACTACCGCAACATACAACGTAAAATACAGTAAATAAAATTTTAAGCAAACCTGAAATAAATTTGAAAAATATTAAACACGTTAGAACGCACTATGAGTAATCTCTTATACAGATTTCAAAAGCAAAAGGAATCTGTACGAGAAGGTTAGCACAAATTAAAGTCATACGTTATGAAAAATCAAATAATAAAGAGCTGATATTAGTATAAAAAAACCGATAAATGAAATATTAGGTTAAACAAGAATCGCACAAATTCTCTACAGCACGGCCATCCGGGGGCTTATGAGAGATTGGCGTTGCCATGTTAATGTTGTTGGATGGACTCCTTGAATGTTGACACATTTCATTGCAAAGTATTGTGTCTATAATATGTAATCAAAGTGAAAGTTTTTCTCCCCCACCCAATCCCCCAGTCAAAATCAAACTTATATACAGAGACAGAGAGAGAGAGAGACAGAGACAGGCACGCACACGAAACATCTAATTTTTAATACTCACATTTTGGGTTTATGTAATGAAATGTTTTTCGCTTGCATCACATATTCTTTTGTGTGAAATTCTCAAGATTAAAAACTTTATGCTTGTGGAATATCCATTACTAATATATACATTACTTTTATGAGGGGTACGTGCATGTACGAACTCGTGTTCACACACACAGTGGAATGTAAACATTGAATGTAAACGTTGCCATGTGACTGCCGCATGGCAATGTTTGTTTACCCTTTGGCAGAAGGATACGAAATGGGCTTGAAAGTAGATCTTTAGCAGGGCTTCAAGAAAGTCTCTTCCAGTCATGAACCGACTATAGATTCATGAGGATGTCTCCATACCCGTACACATCCATCTGCCCGATACAATTGGAAACGAGACTCGTCAGACCAGGCAACGTGTTTCGAGTCATCAACAGTCCAATGGCGGTGTTGGCTGGCCCAGGCGAGACGTAAAGCTTTGTGTCGTGTCATGCAGTCAACAATGGTACACGATTGGGCCTTTGGTTCCGAAAGCCCATATGATTGATGGTCCGTTGAATAGTTCGCACGCTGGCACTTGTTGATGCCCCAGCATTGAAATCTGCGCCAATTTGAGAAAGGGTTGCACGTCTGTCATGTTTAATGATTCTTGTCAGTAGTCGTTTCTCCCGTTCGTTCACGATCTTTTTCCGGCCGCAGCGATGTCGAAGAATTTATGTTTTACCGGATTCCCGATATTCACGGTCCACTCGTGAAATGGTCGTATATGAAAATCCAACTTTTATCGCTACCTTGGAGATGCTATATCCCATCTCTCGTGCGCCGACTATAACACAACAATCAAATTCACTTAAATCTTGATAACCTGCAAGTGTAGCAGCAGTAACCGATCTAGCAACTTTTCCAAACGCTTGTTGTCTTATATAGGCGCTGCCGACCACATTGTGTTACTCTGATTAGTTCCATACCTCTGTTATTTGCATACACACGCCTATACCAGTTTGTTTTGGCTCTCCGGTGTATTTACGCCTGTGGCGAATTAAAGTAAATTTGCGAAAATGCGAGGTTGTAGTTTTCACTCGTCGGAATATTCCTCCCAGTCTGCCACATCTTATAGTCAGTTCACGACTGGAAGAAACTTTTGAAAATTAACCTTTGAAAAAACACCCTAGCCGTTAGCGACATGCATATAACATTACAAACAGCGGCGAGCGCGGATACAGTTATGCCGTTAGGTTGCCAGCACAAAGAGAGGAAATAGTTCCAAAGTTTTAACGTAATTGTTAATTTATCGCTTACAAATGGGTGTCGAAAAGAATTGTATCTTATTATGCCAATTATTAATGACGTGATGCTAACATATTTAGATTTCAACGTTTCTTGCATAGCCACATGATTACGCTCAAGGTTAAAGTAACGCGGCCGTTTGTTTACTAACCTTCGTAGTCCTTGTGTTGTTGACACACGTGCCAGAGAATTTGTGCTATTATCTCGTTTAACCTATAATAATTCATTTATCTGTCTTGTTTTACTAATATCCGCTCTTTATTATTTGGTTTTCAATAACGTATGATTTTAATTTGTGCTCACTTTCAGTTCTAATTTCTTTCGTTTTTATGTGTTTTGTGCACGTGTCATTCCTTTGCCACTTTATTCTAACGTTGCAGTATTTACACATAAGAATTGTTTTCACATCGTCGAAGACGTAGAATCCTTCACCTGCAAACTCTGCCGTCCTGTTGAAAACGGTCACAACCATTTTTAAATAACGTTTTACAATTGCGCGAAACATCCGACTCAACCACCACACCATTTTAACGTCTGTAGACATTTCGATTTATACTGATGATCTTGCTTTCGATGTACGGGAATTTGTCGAAAGTCACTAACAATCGATTGTAAAAAGACAACTAATATCGATTCATCAAAATACTCGCATTTTGGGTTTATAGAATGAAATATTTTTTCGCTGGCATCGCATATTCTTTTGTGTGAAATTCTCAAGATTAAAAATTTTACAATTGTGGAATATCCATTAATAATAATTACATTACTTGACTTTTATAATGGGTACGTGCATGTACGAACACATCTACACACACAGTGGAATTTAAATATTGCAGGTAAACATTGCCATGTGACTGCCACATGGCAATGTTTGTTTACCTTTGGCGGAAGGATGCGAAATGGGCTTGAAAGTAAATCTTTAGCAGGGCTTCAAGAAAGTCTCTTCCAGTCGTGAACCGACTATACTCTGTTTGGGGAGGATATTCCATTTGAAGATGAGGTGAAATACCTCGGCCTTATTACGGATATAAGGCTGACATGGCGCTGCCATGTTGAAATTAAGAGAAATCTCGCTTATGCGCGCGTATCAGTTATATAACCTCTTTTATCTCATGGCTCTGGTGTGTCACAGAAAAATGAGATACGATTATATCAGGCATTGATTCGTCCCATTATTACTTATACAGCGCCCGCTTGGGCCTACTGTGCACAAACTCATTTACGTTAATTGCAAGTGGTGCAAAATAAATGCCTTCGACTGGCCGCCGATGCACCCAGATATACTTCTATGAGGTGTTTGCACGCCGAATTAAAACAAGAAATGCTGGATGAAGTAATTCGCAAGCAAACTGAGCGTTTTTATAAATCAGGCGAGGAACATACAAATTCTCTCATAACCGCCCTTGGGGACTATGACTTAGATTGAACTCAGCGCTATAAGCGGCCAAAATCGCTTCTAGCGCACAGGCCCCCTTAGCCCTGCTTATAACACACTGCCAGGCCAATTATGTTAGCATTTTCACAGCCTTTTAGGATATATATGTATATATTTATCTATAGTTTAATTAATTAGCAGCTGTCTGTCTAGTTAACATACAGTCTTAGACTTACTCGAGGAGTCCTACTAACAGACACCTCTGATAAGGCACGGAAAAATAAACCATCCTCGTGGACTTAGCTTATGTAATATATATGTTAAAATTAATTATTCCCTTCCTTTCAGGCGTAGTTACCCTATTGTCATGGATTAGAAAAAGAGGGTTTGTGTTAGCCCCACTGACACCTATTTCTATTTTCCTTTAAGTTTTCAGGATCCACTGGGGATTCGGATTCACGGGGGAGCCACCCATTTGCGCTACTCCCCCCACCAGAGTGATGTGGAAACATTACTCTGGTTAAAGCCAGCAACACTCAACAAAATATGACCTGCCCCTTCTCTACTAGTATTTTTCCTCTACCCACTAATAAAAAACATGGTTCCCACCCATCTGTCTCCTGTAGCATTTTCTGTTAAATCTGCAATAATTTTTAATTATTTCCTGTTGAAAGGGTTTTTACGGTGACTATGCTGGTTTTTCCCTTTCTCTTCTAAGTATAGTAGTTTCGCTATAAGTACACCTAGGAAGGTTTTCATGGCCAAAATATGGCCATGGCAGCCCAATCCCTCTCTGCCGCGATGCATGTCTCCTTGCATGATTTTCCTTTCCTTGTAGCCGTATGAGGCCTAGCCCTGAGACGCACTAAACTCCCGTCCCTACCGCGGGCTCACATAACACTTACGTAGTTTTAGAGTAGGTTAGAAAAAAATCTGATTATTCCCAGTTCGAGTAATATGTTGATGATTTGCACTAACCAATACTGTGTGGGTGTTATAGCATCGAATAAGTAATCGATTTCGCATGTGTTTTTGTTTAGTATTTCAGCAGAGTTAAGGGTTTAATGTTTGTAGCTTTTTTTCAAACCTTTGTCCCATGCATTTATCATCGATTTCCCTATTTGAGTCATGTTAGTAGATACTAATGCTCACGATTTATGGAGTTTAAACTATGTTTCGTATGAATAAAATTTTGAAGTATAAACTCAGAGTTGAGCAGATACTCAAGAAGTAGGGGAAATGCTCAACCACTTAGTTTATACTCCAAAAATACATGAATAAGGAAAGCTTAATCTCAGTTTGTTCTCCCCTTTTCTTGAGTCTGGTATCGAGCAGGCTCAGATGCAGTTACTAGTTGTTTAAAGTGGCAGAATTTATGAATTTTCATGGTTTAAGAAATACGAAAGTGTACGATGTGCGAAGAAGTGCTACAGAAAGAAACTGTAAAATGCTGTACAGGTTTATACCTACAAATGTATCGTTCTAGCCAACTATTTTCTCGGTGAGTATGCTAAGACAAGAGGTAAAGCACTATCAAGCGAAGAAAAAATGAGGGCATTCTTTCGTTATGTTGGTGACCCAGGCTTCCAGTAAGGTGTTCGTGAGGACGTAGGTATTCATCAGACATATGTGTCCAAAACTATAGGTTATGTTACGAACAAAATAACAGAAAAGTCAAATGTACAGATTAAATTTCCAAGTACTCAGCAAGAACTAGAGGATGCAAAGGCTGCGTGGCAATATAAGTACAAGATTATATGTGCTACAGCAGCACTGAATTGTACACACATTCCTATACACAAGCCTCATGTTCATGGAAATGAATATATTAACAGGAAAGGCGTGGCAACCTTGAATGTGCCAGCTACTTGCAATAGCAAAGAGTTATTTACAAGTGTAGAATGTTCTTGACCTGGATCAGTGCTAGATTCCAGGATTTGGAGGAATTCTTCACCTTTCAGGGTGATTCGGGAAAATACATCTGGTTAGGAGACCAAGGATATGGATTAGCATCCTGGCTAATGTTTCCATTCCAGAACCCAAATACAGCAGAACAACATTCGTACAGCAATTTACACAAAAGAGAATGGTCAGGTTAAACAAAGATTTGCCATTCTTCAAAATAAAATAAGACTAACGCATAACAGAATACCATCGGCAATTCTCTCATGTTTTGTTTTACATAATCTTGCAAAAATATTCATAAGATGAAGACTTTATTGTTGAAAACCTTCAAATGAATGAACTAGGAGAGGAAGTCATAGAAACAGCCAATGTTGACAGGAGAAGTGTGACTCGAAGATTGGAAATTTCTCGAATAATCTACGAATATTTATGAACACCATATTCTATAACACATAACCTAGGTATATGATACTGCCATGTAGTTTCTGTTAAACTGAAAAAAGTGCGACCATTACTTTAATTCCAGTTTATTTTTATAGGCCCATTAATATATCACTATTGCACTGTACTATTGATTGTTAGAGTCATAAGACATAGCAGAGCAGGGTATTACTCACTTAAACTATTACATCAATGTTAACAACAGTTTCTATAAACTTACAAGTTCTTTTGAACCATGTCATTATGCAGGCCTGTGTAAAATTCTGAATATAGATACTTTATTGTTAACACAATTTACATTTATCATTTTTGAACATTTATAAATAGACTACTCCAGATGTGTAATAACACAGTCAATATAATTACAAACAAGATTCAATGCTGAAGGTAGTTGAATCCACATTTCTTGCATAAGTTTCCTTTTCTTCAACTCCAGTACTTCCAACTGTTTAAGAAGCACCAACCGCTGAAGTTCTGAATTTGATAAATTGACAGTTTTGGCGGTCTCACAAGATGCAAGATACATTGAGACTTTTAGTTTCTTTGGCAGAGCTGGTATATTGTGGGGCACAGGCAAATCATCTTCTTTCACCGATGTTGGTTCCTGTGGCCGATTCCCTCCCTCGCCACAGCCCACTAATACAGCGCCTTAAACAATTCAATAGTAAGCTTATAAATATATTAATCTTTGTGCATTTAGCCTAGGCCAGCAAACATTGAATTGATGATATGTCATGCTGGCAACAACTAAAATTCTTATGTCTTACATACTTATTACTCTATGCATCGATGTTCAACTGGTATGAAAAGCGAACAAATAGCCAAACAAACCAATGCCTGCAAATAAAATGGGAAAAGTAAATTACATACAAACCTATAACCACACAAAAAGAAGCAAATGCAAATGTCAAACACTTCAGCTGTTTGTCACAACTTGTGCAACACACATAATTAGGCGAGGTTATTATTATCTTAAATGCCATACAAATATGGTTACATGTTTTGAAATCTTACACGATAACCTTAAATGTGGGACTTATTTTCGTATATTTAATGGCTTTGCCAAATTTGTAAATTTCTGTTGCACAGGTTTGAAAATATTAATTTTAGGATTCTTACCAGGAACTTGCTGCAAAGTAGGGTTACATTCTCTTTGCAGGGAATAAAAAATAATTTCTCTCAGTCTTGCATTATTATCTGCTTGTTGCCAGTTTTCTTCATGTCTGTTTTCGCCTTCAAAGGAGATTTCATGTTATTAATATTCTTCGATATTTGTGCTTCACTGACATATTTTTCAGACACATCAACATACTTCTCTCGTATAGACTGCAGACTACTTTGCTTACTTTTCCTTGCTTCTGGAGTTTGCGATTTTATAAAAACTGCAGGATAGTTACAAATGATTTTTACAAAGCTGGCATCACTTTCACATATTCGTTCGCACATTCACCATCAGAATATGATTCATCTCATGCTTAGAGTAATGTTGGCCTGTACTTGTTTACAAGGCAAGAATAAACATAACATCAGGGGATAAGACAAATATTAGTAATCTCGCTGAGTTTATACTAAAAAAGTAGGGGAAATCGGAGTATATTTTCTGCCATTTTTATTCATACTAACGAGAGTATTAACTTCAACGAAATTCTCAAACTTAAGAGTATATATCGTGGAGTTTATACTCATTTTTTTCATATCACCCATTCTTTTGTGGTTAATGAATTTTTCTTTCGGGAGTAGAATTACATGTTTCCTTTTATAATTCAAGATCATCGTGTTGTAGGGTAAAATTTAACAAGAATTGAACATCTCCTATCTCGGTCCATTTGACACAACATCGCCCAAAAGAATAATTGCGTATAAATTCCATCAGTCTCAAAAAATTGTCTATATATTTTTTTCTCTTATCATGCATTCAATCAACGTTATTCACAATGATCATAGTCGGTCGCATTCGCATTCACCAATATATCTTTTGGTACCGTACACATTGAAAAAAATCGATAAACTGCATTAGGAAGTATTTGATTTGAGTTTCCACATGACTTTCTTTACTTGTGGCAACACTGTTAATATTAAAGACATTTTACGCTATTATTGTGTATTTAAAAATACATTTTTCATGGAAATTACCTACTTGATTGACTTTTCAGAACCATCTTTAATACTGGAGGTGCACCGTTAGGGAAATGTGAAACAATTAATAAACGTGCGCCTGATTTTCGATGCAGTTTCGTCAAACTCTTCGACATCACCTATGAAGGCACTGGTCATCGCCTCGGATGCTACATTTACGGTCGACACTTTGGGATACGAAGATAACAATGACACCAGTACTGAATACTTTTCGTCGACACCATCCATTCGCATCATGGGTATATCCACAAAAGTGGGTGAGTGTAATGAAAAGCAACGATTTCCACTGTGGGGAGGAAGTTGAGGTTCCCTCATCTTTACCTAATGCAGTTCTTGAGGTAATCTTTAGAATTACCTCAACTTTGCCTCTAGATTATCCCGTAATTTTTCATTTTATTATGGCATAATCTTGAGGCAAATTTAAGGCAATTCTTAAGATTGCCTCAAAAATATGCCAAAATTTTCACTTGATTTCCCTCAACATTGCCTCATGAGATTTTTTTTTGTTTTCTGCGCTTTTCACTTGAATTGTTTTTTTTTGTTTCGAGTAATTCTTACATAACATATAAAAAAAAATGAAAAAAGGCAAGAAATAAATAAAATCAAGTGGGAAATAAACGTCTTTGCTTTTTTTCAGATGAAATATCGAGTTTCGGACATTACCCTGAAACGAGCAAAAAAGCAAAATTTGGCCAATCATCATCACAAAACAAATGAGATGTAGCCTCAACAGTTGGTGGCTCAGGAAAAATTCAAAGAATCGCATCTTATTCAATGTGCAAAACAACATTGGTGTTTACATTGTACAAACAAAATTTCCAAACATTTACCGGCCATGGAGAAATTAAAAGAGAATTTTAAGGTCTTTACTGTTTTGTTATTCCCGATTTGAAAATGCACTTGAATTTCCAAGTTTAAAAACATTCTGGAAACAGACAAAATGACCGAATTTGTGATCTTGTTTAAGATTATCAGGAATCGCCAGTACATTATCGAAAAAAAAAAACATTACATTCCATCTTGGATTCGTTTGGTCCCCTGATCGCATAGTTTCCAGAGTCTCGTGGAAAATCATATGCTGATCTAGCGGATCAAATAAATACATGGAAATACAGTCAAATTGGAAGAAAATATGCACATTTTTCTTGTGTTGCAAATGTGTTAAGTTCGTGGGTCATGCACGGTCCATGAACGATCTATATATGCTTTGGACAAACAAGTTTCTCGTTACATCAAGCAAACCTTTGTCGAGATTCAAAAATGTTTCGATACATACTTTTGTAATGGACCGATAAAGACGATGTTGCAAGGCAGCAAGAGCCAGATTCACCAGAATTTACTGTCTCTGAGAATAAAATGTTTGCACAATCAAATCTTTCTGCGAGCCAATCTACTACCGAATGAGATCATCGTGCCTCATACGTGGTTGACATCGCTAGGCGTGGGCCTGAATGTCTCTCGAATCGTCCTGTTCGACCTTACAAACATTGTGGATGAGCAAAAGGAGAAATTCGTCGATCTGGGGTGGGATACTATCTTTTTGCTCAAACATGACCCCATAATACATCCGGCCTCGATCGTCGTCATTGATCGAGTGACATTTGCGACGATCGATTTGCTGTTCGTCACACAGCTGATCCTGAAGAATCAGAATGCTGACATTGATGGAGATATATAACTACTGTATGTGGTTTCGGACGAGGTCACCATCAATGAAGTGATGATCAACATCTTTATTTACATCCCCTTTAATAACCAGAGGTTGAAATTTACTGAATCTCACATACTGTACATGCACAAGCGAAGTTTGCCCAAAACTCTTGAGTTTCACCAATTAAACGAATTGTTCCACAAAATTTACACCTTGAAATGGCTCGATGACAAGACATATCGTGAAGCATTGGACAAGCTGATAGCCGATGTGCCCCACGTTTACGAATTGGCCGAACCGACGGTGGATATCTTGGAAATTTTTTGTTCTTTGTTTATTTCAAATATAGCCCATGGAAAACATTTGATTTTTTTTGCGAGGTAAACCAGAAAACTTACGAGTTGGCAAATGGCATTGTCATTGATTTAAATTATGAATCGCTCCCATTTCTCTATTCGGTAAAATCACCGAGCTTATTGGACGAAAATTTAATTCGCATTGTCTTGAGTGGTGCCAAAAAAAACATCCACCACTACTTGGGACTCATGGAGAAATTGGTTTCGCTCGATGGGATGCTCGAATTTACGAATGTAATCAGTTCTCCGAAACACTCCTTGAACGAAATTGTGACAGAAATTGTTAAGAAAATGTACCAAATGCACATGTTTCCACGACTCAGTCAAAATTCGTTTATCTCGGCCATAGAGAAGAATGGTTTAACCTTGAGAGGCGATGGCCTGTATCTTAATGAAAAACGATATTTAAATAAATCAAAGACCTTGTTGTTTACCAGGCAACGATTCACCGAATCGTTTGTGCAGTATATTGAACACACTTTGTGATTTTTTTTCATGAATATAAGGAGGTTCATCAAAAAAAAGAGGGGGGTGGGGAAATTATAATTATATTTGAGTACACCTTTCGGTAACATGCATGGAAGCCATCCAATGCTATGAAGTCTGTGTTTATGGAATTGCGAACTGCGTGTTTCGAGGAGGCTTGCATAGTGGAATACATATATAGGTTCAAAGTATTCCGAATATAATTTGTTTAAATCGCAGTTGGCGACGTACGAGTTTTGGCCCGAGTTTTGGCCGAAACAACTTGGCCGCACCAGTTTCTTTTACACAGGTGAAAACGATGTGGTTATGTGCTTTTATTGCGGGTGCAAGTATTTTCACTGGAAATATGAAGATGATCCTTGGATCGAACACATGAACAAATACTCGGTGATAGAATGGCTGCACATTAACCTGATGAAAGACAATGCATACATGGAACATGTTACTACCGGGAATTTCGAGCATGGTACGGTTTCCCAGAATGTTAGTCAAAATGACACATATTTCACGGATGACATCGTTGTTAGCTCAACTCTTGCAAAGCAGCGAAGAACAACGTGCCTATATTCAATACACTCCATACGAAGCACTAATAAAAACATTCGAAATTAAACAATGGCCTCCATCTCTAGTTTAGGGCCCCTAAATGGCTAAGTAGTGCAGGATTCTTTTACACAGGCTTTGGTGATCGAGTGATTTGTTTTCATTGCTGCAACAGCATAATACAGTAGGAAGATAACGATGATCCTTGGATAGAACATGGTTTTTGGCATCCTGAATGTAAATTCGTGCTTCTGGCAAAAGGAGGAGGTTTCATCAACGAAATTCGGGTAGAAAAACCACGACAGTTGCAGCAAAAAGAGAACAAAACAACGAATTACATGGTGAACGGTTTCAAGGAACGCGCGGGTGGCGGCAGCGGCAATGACAAGGAAAAAAACGCAATTTTTATGTAAGATTTGTTACCAAAGCGAATTGACATTGTTTGTCTCCCTTGTGGTCATTCGATTTCATGCATGTAATGTGTCTATTTACACATTCCATGTATGCAATATGTTGTAAAAAATATAATTGCATATAAGTAAAGTAAGTTAATCATATCATAAATAAACAAATATATATACAATAACCATAAAAAAAGTAATTCTGATTTTATTTTGTTATTTTATTTGAAACATAGTCTTTTACAACATAACATCTTCATTAAACAGCGAAGCAAATTAGGAAAACAAGAAATTTTGATTTGTAATGTAGATTTCAAGGTAGAAACCCCTGGCAACTTTGAAAGTATTTCTTCGCTTGAGCGGTTCCGCTAAGTACACAGAATGTCGGAGGGGGATATACTATTTTATTTCGACTTTGTAACCCAAAAGGGAACATTTATGCAGGAACATTTTGTGTATGTGAAGTAAATGTTCGGTACAAAGCTGTAAGATGGGCAAGTCATTTTGTTTGAAAGTTTGCATGTCGGCATATTGGCCACTGAACTCACATAATAACCCATACACAAACTGCGAGTATGAGGAGCAGTCTAGAAGTACTTTAAATTTTACAATTCTTGGATGCAGCACATTAAATTGTTTTCGAGGTCGAAGGTATACATCGACTGGAGTAAGGCATTCTCGTTTTTGTTATTGTATGTAGGATACTCGTCTATAAACCTGAGGCAATGAAAAGATTGAGTACACATGGTAGTCTTCCCCACACCCGAAGTTCCTTCGAGAAAAACAACTTGTTTTTATCAAGTGAAAACTCGGGAAGTGATGAACATCAGACTACTGCAAGTCAAAATGAAGGTCGTCACGATGATTGTGGACATATTTCATTGTCAAATATGAAATGTTTGGAGAGTTGTAAAATTAACAATTCCAGGCAGCCAACACATAATCCGATCAGGTAGATGGAAGACAGTAGCTGTCTTCGCCAAACAATCAATTCTATGGCTTTAATAAACGAACCTAAATTGATTGTCAATCCTGCTATGATGAAGAAAATTTTCTTGAGGTATTCTTCTCATAAAAATCCATTGCCAATTATCATCAACATCGAAGCACACAGCCATCCGATGTACGACGTAGTGAAACAACTTTCGACATCTTCTATTACCGGCATGGTTAATGAGCTTCTGACCAGTCCTGGGGACTCATTAAGTAAATTGTACATATATTTGAAAAAAAACTTCCAAACAAAAGAATACGAATATATGCAGTGATGGATTAAAAATTTGATTTTCTCAGTTTAAAATTAAAGATCTGTGAGAGAAGACATGCATTGTAGGCGAATTAACTTTACAGGAATGAATGTGTTGATGTTTAGAGTTCCCTATGGTTGCTGGTTGAAAGTACGGTTAAATTTGAAGCTAAATGTTCCATTGAACGACAGTGATTTGGAACCATACATTTTATCAAAGTGATACATTTCCGATTGGCAATATTCTCATATACTCCACCAAGCTTTCCTTTTACTACAATTTTTGAAAAGAGTACGAGTTTAACTTAAATTTCGAAATGGTACTATCTACTGGCAAATGAAAGGTTTGCACGCTATCCGACAAATGAATTCGAGAACGAATTTTACGACTTGATTAATTACTGTCTACCTGGCATGTTAATGTCGAAGGGATTGGACTCGATCTTGATGGAACAATTTCTCATGCTGTTGATGACAGTGTGCGAAAATCAATGCGATGAGGAAAAACTGTAAGAGAAAATGTGGCAGTTCCTGTGTCAGAGATTCGTCGAGGGGACGATCCAATCATGCGAAGCCACGATTGATGAATGCATTCGATTCCTGACCCGTCCTCCACATTCTCAATGAGACTTGGATGGAATTATCGACAAGTTTGTGAACATGGATGAAAACTGGGTTCGGATGATCAACCAGTATTACTTACTGTCCAACATCGACACAAAATCGTCTCTAAACATCATCGTCACCAATTACTTGGAGCAGAGGCAGCAGGGTGAGCTTGACATCAAGCATTCAAAAATGATAATATCCGAAAATATGGACGAAATCGAACTGTACGACTTGGCTACCAACGATTTGGTTTTCATGCGCAATATTTTATACATGAATGCCACTGCTTCTTACACATGTTTCAAGTATCGAATATGTGTATGCAACAATGTGTTTGACAAATTCCTCTATTGCCAATATATCATGGCCTATGAGCTAGAATCGAAACACCCCTCGAGCTGTGTGTCGGCTGTGATTTATGTACATCGCGACTGCAATTATGCGTTATTTCATAAGATGTCCGAGATGCGAAAAAAATACGAGACTAACGAGATATCCATCCATGAATCGGAAAAGACGACGACTGTAAAGAGGCTGAGATCGCACCATGTAACATACAATTACAAACATGGCTATCGTTTCGGAAAATGCATTATTGGACATTTTTCGAAACGTTCAACTTCAATTCTCTGTCGTCACAACCACTTCCTTCAACGACCGATCGCTTTTTTACGTTTAATTTTACATACAGAATTCTCTCGTATCGAAATTGTACAAAATCATGCGCAAATGGTAGGAAATCCCATCTATGTGGCTCGATCCGAAATCGGTCTGGATGAGACAACCGCAGGCCCAGTTGATATACACGAGCAACACCAAACTGTTGTACACACAAAAAGATATTTGTACTTGTACAATCACTTGGCCTTGCTCTTTGTGCGAAATACAACAAGACTATCTCCTTGCCAGAAGATTTGCATGAAGAGACCTTTTGCGTCGTTACCTTCATCAAACTGTTGAAAACATACAAGTCGTATGAAGTCACATAGAAATCAGATCTATTTCACATATCTCCGAAAATTTCAGGTCCTCTGGTGAATGTCATTAGTGAAGGTAGAATTAAATCCATGGCAGATGCAAGTATAAGCGATCGAGAGTATTGGACGACCAATGCATCGGGTTTGTCTACGATACTAAACAATTCCATTTTCAGTAGAATCCAAGCCGAGCACAGTACTATGGAAATTGAGTAATGAGTATGTATATATATGAATACATATATAATAAACTTGAATAAATGACTGCAAAAATGCTATCCTGTATTTTATTTCTGTGCATTATAATCAACCATGCCTTTTCATCACACATGTCACCCGAATCCAATACAACATCCAGTTTAACCCTAATAAGATACAATTCAAGCTGTAAACTGTTGAATTCACAGGGCAAATATTTTGTGCGGAGAAAGTTAGAACATATGAAGGGTATATCCAAGCGATAGTGTCCTTGAAAGAACCTAAATCCAAAGAGGAAGTCTTGCGATTTTTGGGAATGGTACTATATGTAGGAAAATTTATCCCCAACCTGTTTCAGTCATCGGCCCCACTAAGTGAACTAACAAGGTAAGACGTTGGTTGGGAAGCGGGGCTCAGAACAGCATGATAGTTTCGGGAGGCTTAAGACAGCACTATGCCAAAGCTCCTGTCCTCATATTCTATGACCCAAAGACACCTATTCAGGTTTATGCAGATGCTAGTTGGGATGGGTTGGGATCATGGCTAATGCAAGATGAGCACGCCATAGCATTTGTGCCATGCAGCCTAAATAAACACGTTGTCAGGTATACACAGGTTAAAACAAGAATTTCTCGCCATTCAAAATGATATGCACAAATTTAAAATGTTGTTTATGGTCATCAGGATATAATTGTATTCACGGGTCACAAGCCATTTTTGGTAATCCTCCTACAAGACATTAATCAATTGTCTGCTAGGATTTAGAAGCTGAGAATTAAAATGTTAGATTATGATTTAAAAATTTGCTACTCGCCAGGCAAGTTGCAGTTCATAGCGAACACATTGTCTAGGGAATGTCTAAGGGAAGCAATCACAAATGAGGATAGGACGATAGCAAATGCAGTAAGTGTGGTTGTTGACAATTTAGTGATTTCAGACATTGAAAAACAAAAGTTCCGAAAGGAAACATAAGAGGAAAAGCAGTTGCGAACATTATTAATGTACAATAAATCGGGTTGGCCAGAAGCAAAACGGGAGGTCGTGTAAGAAATCCGAACATTCTGGGTGAATAAAGACTTGCTGTCAGAGTGGGAAGGGAAATTATATAGTTTTGCTAGGGAACTGCAGTCAGGAATTATAAATCAGGTCCATGAAGGTTACCTGGGAATTGAAAAAAAAAGTCCCGAGTCAGGCAGTTATATTATTGGCCAGGTATAAGCAATGAGGTAGAGGCAGTTGTCAAAAAATGTAGGGCGTGTGCTTAGTACAGTATACAGAACTGTAAAGAAACTCTTAGTGCACTGCCAATCACAAGTATGCATGGGAAAGAGTGGCAACAGATATTGTGACATATGGGATGTGTCATAATTAGTAGTAATAGATGCCTATTCCAATTGGTTGGAAATTGTAGTTATTAGAGATAAGTCAGCTGACAGTGTAATTAAGGTACTGAAAGTAATTTTTGCTATGCATTGCATATCAGAGGTAGTGGTGGCAGACAACATATCTTATGGCAGTTTTGTATTCAAAAAGTTTGCAGATATGTGGATCTTTAAATTGAAGTTATGAATCCCGCACTACTCACAGAGTAACGACTTAGTGGAGAAAGGGGTATGCATTTCTAAACAAATGTTAAGAAAAGCGAACATCGTGAGCCACGATTTATACAACCTGTTGTTGAAACATAGAAACACACCCCTCAAACATGTTAACTATCCACCAGCTCATTTGCTGATGAGCAGAGTGTGTAAAACAAAACTGTAAATTCACAAGAGTCAGATACAACCAGTCAGTTTAGATCCACAGGGGATTGCGAGAGGCAGTGAAGAACGGTTAATTGTAACAATAAAGTGTTGTGACAGGAATAGTGAAGACTTGCCTACATTACAATCAGTACAACCAGTAATCATAAGGAATCCTGTTACCATTATGTGGGAACCAGGACAGGTAGTTCGTGNACATTACAATCAGTACAACCAGTAATCATAAGGAATCCTGTTACCATTATGTGGGAACCAGGACAGGTAGTTCGTGATTATGAATACCCTAGTTCCTACATAGTTAAAAACGGGAGAGGGGAGAACAGGAGGAGAAATAGAAGGGGCTTTAAAGAATCGGAGGCAATAATTGGAGTAAAGGAGCAGGTGGGAGACTCTGAGAGCTATTTGCCTGAAAATGTACAAGGTCAGAGAGGGGTCTGGACTACTGAACCTAGTAATAGAGAAGATTTAAAGGAAATGGAGGAGCAAGTAGAGCAGGGAGGACATAATGGCAGAATATGTACCAGGTCTGGAAGGGTTATTATTATACCAAAAAAGTTGGNCAAGTAGAGCAGGGAGGACATAATGGCAGAATATGTACCAGGTCTGGAAGGGTTATTATTATACCAAAAAAGTTGGCCGGTTGTTTTTAATAATGCATGAGTACAGTAAAACAAAATTGTGAAATGCCTGACTAGCATAGGCGGTATGTACATAATCTTAACATGTACTTAATCATATATTATNGAAACAAAATTGTGAAATGCCTGACTAGCATAGGCGGTATGTACATAATCTTAACATGTACTTAATCATATATTATATATTAGTGTAATAGTAGGATTCAAAAATGTATGTATTAATGTTAAGGACTAATAGTGAACATGTGTCTAGCATCTAAGTAAGAGAGATCTAATCTAAGAAGAGGAGATGTGTTATATGAGTAATGGTTATGACCAGATCATGACCATATGGTCAGACAAAGACCATAGAATAAAGGACAACCGGAGGTGAAGGAGAGACCAAGGTCATGGTGTGTTTGGCAATGTCTAGGAAATAAGGAGAGAACAATAANGGACAACCGGAGGTGAAGGAGAGACCAAGGTCATGGTGTGTTTGGCAATGTCTAGGAAATAAGGAGAGAACAATAACATGGGCTGTACTAGCCGAAACATGATAAATATGGTGAAGTAATTAACACCTACCAATGAGAAATAAAACAACTGAACACTACATGATCAGTAAAAAAGTTTGAAGTCTTCTGGGTACACAAAATGCGCCAGGAGGCAATGGCGGAGGGGATCGTTTCATTCGGCACAAAACACTAGGGAAATTTTTTACGTGTCCTAGAAAACAATTCATATGCTACACTTAATACTCGGCTCATGAAATACTGGTACATGAAAATATAGCTTCATTTGGGCTGTCATTCCTCGCCGGGAAGTATAAGTATTTTCTAACCCTTTTAAATTTACGTCTCAAAAAGAAAACATTAACTTTAGGTATTGAAATGACTAGCAATCAACCTAAAATACAGCACATACATGTTTACACTGTCTTTGGACTTTAACTATTTTATTTGAGCATTCATTATTTTTAAATTGGTAAATGTTATATTGTACAGGTTTGGGCCAAATGGCTGGAACTGCGGTAATCATTTCATATTTCTTTACAAAAATTTGCTCAAGTAACTTTACAAGAGATTTAATACCTAAAATCTATTACAATAAACCTTAAAAAATTACTTCCATTATTATTTGTAAGCTACTTGCTCGGATTCAGAGTTTAGTTGAAACCACATGCAATTTTGGTATCATAAATTCTCACGTGTCTTTACCTCTATTTCTAAGATAACATTTCCTGATATATAATAAAATATGAAGAATAAAATGCTCTAAGTGAACACCATAAAACCTCTACGATTTTTGAGTTACCTCGTGTAAGTTTAATGCGGTTACTTGATCACTGTGGTTCCATCAAAGCCGTGACTATGTGGGTCACGAAACACGTGCTTCTTGTATGCAAAAATACGTTATGCCAAGACACACTCACTGAACTGTTGTGTTTGCGTGCCCCACTGTGTTGGTGTGGTGTGACATGGTCGGGAGTCTGCTGACAGATGGACCACATCACTTTGCATAACCTCAAATCGTATTCTCGCTTTTTGTGCTAGTCATTTTAGCAAATAATAAGTTCAATGTTGGGACACGAAAATTGGTTACACACAGCTAGTGAGGACGATCTACCTTATCTTTAGTCTATGTTGGTTCATCACCGAGTCTTTAGGATTGTTTGATTCGGTTGCTCTTTTTGATCTTTCGTCTCTTTCACATTCCATTCACCTGAAGCTGTATGGCGGTGGGCGTTCATTTCGTCAGTTCAAAATACCCCTGGGTCACTTAGATCAATCTCTTTTCGTCCCCCCTACAAAATCTATAGACTACAGGGTCGTTTCATACTGCAAATGTGCTGTCCTTGGGTAGATGTGTGAGACGTAGATTGAAGACCAAAATATTGCAGCAAATTTGAATGTACATGTATTTATATTGCATGTTTACTGTGTCAATATATCATAATGAGACCACTTTTACATGCTAGGGATGGGACATGTGACAAAATGTAGGAACCGTGACATGCCATGACAGTGACATAGTTGTCACACATTGATATTTAGTATTGACTCTGTCACTTCCATTGGCAAATTCATATAAGAATCTAAGTTACATCATTGTATGTATAATTTAACCATATAATTCGTTAACCTGTGTAAATATAGTATGATACTAAATTATGTACTTTTCAGAAATAATCATACCAAATAATAAAATTGCCAACATTATGTTGTAAATATTGGGGCAAACATCAATAATATTTAGGTGCAAAAAATGTCTCCTAATACCTTTTTCTACAGTTCAATTTTTTTTCCATTTAGTATTTGTGGAACGCAAGTAATTCTGATGCTGAAGTCAAAATAATATACTACTATACATGGTAAAACTTCTTTCATGAAAAATTGTTTGGCAGTCATTTGTATGATTTGGTTTTTGGCGTGTATGCAACATGATAAAAAAATTATACTTGGCGCAAGTCGCCCCTTAGTGCAAGACAAAGCTTTTCTTGTTATATTCAAAGGAACGAATGGCACAGGTGCGAGGCAAGCGCTCCTTATCATGGCGAGGAACAACTGGCGCTGCAGCTAGCCAAGACACTTTTTGTCATGGCGAGGAGTGAACTGCACATGCAGCACAGGTGCGAAGCGCTGTCGCTCCTTGTCACATAGAGGAATTACTGGCATGGGCGCAGGCTGTCGCTCCTTGTCACGACGAGGCATGAACTGAGCCAGTGCGCATGGCGCTTAGTCCCGAGGCAGTTGTTGCTTGTCATACGGAGTAGCGAACAGGGACGGAGCAAAAGTATTTGTGGACTGACGCCTGGTGGCTTTCCGGTGTTGGTTTCGGTGNACGGAGTAGCGAACAGGGACGGAGCAAAAGTATTTGTGGACTGACGCCTGGTGGCTTTCCGGTGTTGGTTTCGGTGGAGTTTTGAGGGACCGTACAAATGTGATAGGTGATTTTTGTGGTTGGATACACAACTAGGCGCCAGACCCCGTCGGATGGCAGAGTCGATAATTGATGATAATGATAATGATCTGAGTGTATGGCATGCCATTCGCCTGGATGCACACAGCCCCTTGGTGAATTGTTGAATATTGATGAGCCCCTCAGACTATTAGTGTCAGACATTCCTCACACTTGATACTTAAGCCTTGCTGTACTGTGGACCTATTCAGTCTGGCCCAAATGCCTATAACTGCAAGAGCTCTGAGTTGAGCTTTCTGAATGCCTGTGATTTAAGTTAAGAGAAGGTGGTGAGTACCTCGAAATGCTCTAAGGTGGTGTATAAATTACACATAGCATACAAACTCCCGTGTTATTGTTTTTGCACAGAATTACATNGAAATGCTCTAAGGTGGTGTATAAATTACACATAGCATACAAACTCCCGTGTTATTGTTTTTGCACAGAATTACATCACAGTTTCTAATAACTGAAATGGTTTTTGGCCTGCGAGCCCGCCTGATAGGCTCTGCTGTTCAAAAAGGCATGAAAAACAGCCACATTGGAATTACATGCAATTATGCATCCCCAGGCGANAGATAGGCTCTGCTGTTCAAAAAGGCATGAAAAACAGCCACATTGGAATTACATGCAATTATGCATCCCCAGGCGATTTAAATCCTGGGGAAGAAGGGGTGGCGATGCCAGGCGAAAAAAAAAACGAACAGTTCCAGTTATGTTACGTTACTAATGATACACTAAATGATTTTAAACAAAAAGTTGAAGTCACCCGGAGCGCGCACACGATGCGACCAACCCCTTGAGACAATTAGCGGCATCTGGCTTTGGTGAACTCGCAAGGCTGAGGGCTACGGCGACACTCGGCTCGACTGGAACTACTTCCTGTGTAGTTAAAACTTACAAAAACAATTTAAAACATAAACACTTGCATGTACAATAATATTAAAAAAATACACAGTATCATTCTGAACACTTAACACTTGCAAGTTGACCCTGGTGGCACGAAATGAGGGTGAAACATTGAGGATGACAAACATGTTAATTTCAAAATTTAATCNTGCAAGTTGACCCTGGTGGCACGAAATGAGGGTGAAACATTGAGGATGACAAACATGTTAATTTCAAAATTTAATCTAATAAGATTCTGGAAATTGCTTGTAGGAATCTCTCATTTTCCACACTCTTAGCGTGTCTTTTATATAATTGAATAAAAATTTGATATTTGGTGATAGCACAGGTGAGTCCATTGATGGTGTAGGTGTTCTTCCCTACTTTCAGACCAGACGATGTTGACCTACTTAATGGTGGCTTCTGCCTCACTTCANTGCAAGTTGACCCTGGTGGCACGAAATGAGGGTGAAACATTGAGGATGACAAACATGTTAATTTCAAAATTTAATCGAATAAGATTCTGGAAATTGCTTGTAGGAATCTCTCATTTTCCACACTCTTAGCGTGTCTTTTATATAATTGAATAAAAATTTGATATTTGGTGATAGCACAGGTGAGTCCATTTATGGTGTAGGTGTTCTTCCCTACTTTCAGACCAGACGATGTTGACCTACTTAATGGTGGCTTCTGCCTCACTTCANTATGGTGTAGGTGTTCTTCCCTACTTTCAGACCAGACGATGTTGACCTACTTAATGGTGGCTTCTGCCTCACTTCACACATTTTTCACATTGCACTATCACTCGCACTGCTAGTTTGGTTATCACTTGAATTTGTGTTGGTAGCTGTGTTGATTGCGGAACATATTAATTTATCCCTGTGTTAGCAGAAATAATTGGATTTGTTTTTGCTGTTGGCTTGGCTTTGCCCACTGTCTCGTGGTTGCTCGTGGTTCCATCGTGAAGCACTGTAGTTCTGTTTGTGGTGTAGTTTGCATGGATCCACTCTAAGAATATGGCATCGTCATGTCCGCTGTTGAGCAGGCATATCAACACAGCACGGTACTCTGGATGCACTGATTCTGCAACTACTTCCAACACTTCACACTCAGGGAGGTGGGGGTACTAGCACCGGGTAAGGTGAATTTAATGTGTTATAAAAGTGGTTAGTTTTTCCATTAATTGCTGCCCTTCCAGTGTTAATTTGCTCAGTGCTTGCAATGATGTAAATGCACCTCCAAAATGGCACTGAACAACATGGAGGAACTCCTCCTACTGAAGTCCATAATGGTTGATTGACAGCCATCTGGAATTCGCTTCTCTGGAGACTTTCACTCTAACAAAGCTGGGCACTCCTCTTCACATACACCATAGCACTGGAGACGGCAGATACAATCCTCCAGGAAAGCTAATGGATCCTCTTTGGCAGGCCCGCGAAAGTGGGTAGTGATAGAAACCTCGCTGGGGTGGTAGCACTGGTTGGTCCAGATGCAGCTGAGGGGTCGGCTGCAGTGACGAAGGGTAGCCACCCATCGCTTTGTGACCACGTGGTCGTAGCTGGCTAGACACAGGCAGGTGTGGGGTAGAGTGGAATTATATGTGTTGGCAGAACTGATTTTGGTGGAATTTAGTGTGCGGGAGTTGGTAGTGCTGGGATCAGCTGTTGCGAAAAAGCAGGCTTCGGAAAGCAGGTGACAAGTGGCGGTACGAACAGGGCGGATGGTAGGAGAGGGAGAGGTGCTGAGTTCAAGGCCGGCAGGTGTGGTGTGGAATGAACGAGCTGCATTGCTTTGTTTACATCTGCCACGTGCATGTTTGACAGGTGAGGTGATGGGTCTGCCATCGCAGTGAATTGCATACAGGTGAACTGACCGTCTTGCATCGCCAGTCTCTCTGCAGACTGCAAATATCGCCCATGTACATGCACTGCACACATTCTGCACTTAATAACATCGGTGCTTTCGCCCCCTGGGCACACTGGTCGGTGAAACTGTTGGTTTAGAGACTGGACCTGTTAACAAGTCCTGGTATACATAGAAAGTGTTCACCTGATTGGTGGTGCAGTAACACCGCGAGCACTGAAAGTNCCTGTTAACAAGTCCTGGTATACATAGAAAGTGTTCACCTGATTGGTGGTGCAGTAACACCGCGAGCACTGAAAGTTTTTGTTCTGAACTGTCACGAGTTCGATCATGGTCAGGCAGATTTTGTGGTAGTGTTGTAGGCACAAAGTACACTGCATGGTAGGAACTTCTGGTTCTGTGCATTCTAAGTCGGCACACTAAATTTTGTTGACTGTATAATTATTTGGAATTTTGACTGGCATTGTCGGAAATTCTGAAATTACAGTGGTTTACAATTTGATCTGTTATTAAGTTGGAGCTGTTTATGAGTTCGCGGTTGCTCGCAGCGCAGTTGGTCATTGGGCTGGTCTGTCAAGTGCACTTGCAGTAAGTTGTGGCTAGTTAATATTTGGCCACTACACACTGTAGGACGGGGCGCAAGCATTGCCAACATTGAGCCTTTGGGACACTACTGCATGTGTTAGGCCAGCCATGGTCACGTGCCATGCGGACGCCGAACCTGTAGGTGGAGGTCAAAGACACGACCCATCCCTCGCAGTTGTCCTCCCTGCACTCGCATGGAGGGGAGTACCGACCGGCAGTGGAGAATGTGTGTACCACTACGCACATTGCCAGGAGCATCGATCGATGTATCTTCCCTCGGCGGAGGGCACTGGAGCATGGAGGGGGTGACTACTGGTGCACCCACCTGCCTCGGAGCATTGTCCCAAGGCCTTGGAAGGGTAGGGGTGATGTCACCTCACCATTCCAAAATGGCTGATTTGCACTGCGTGCTCTGCATCGTTTGGACAATGGCGAAGGCTGAATTTGACATGCTTTTACACCACATGAAGGTGGCATCTCTGGCCTCCGTTCTGGCATCTGGCTGGCATCAGAGCATTGTCCCAGGCTCTTCGCACTGCTCCTGACATTCTCTTGATGTTGGCTGGGGGAAAATAGATGTAAAAAATGCTCAAAGAGTGGTTGAGGTTTCGGATAATTTGCAGGTTCCTGGGTAAAAAAATGTGAAATCAATGACGAGGCAAATGTAAGCCACACAGAAGGTTGACAATATGACACCTGGTGGCTGTGTGGTGTTGGGTTAGTTGAAGTTGTGAGACTGGTACAAAGATTTTAGGTGGTTTTTGAGGTTGGATACCTGACTAGACACCAGACTCCATCGGATGGCGGAGTCAATAATAATTTATGATGATCTCATGGTATGGCGGGCC
>NQII01004592.1:130827-149974 GCA_002778355.1 Clitarchus hookeri | reverse complement strand
CATTCAGGTTATGAGAGTCAGACATTCCTCACACCCGATACTTATGTCTTGCTGTACTGTGGACCTATTCAGGCTGGCACACACATATTTAACTACAAGAGCTCTGAGATAAGCATATTGAATTAAGGTGATTTAAGTTAGGAGAAGGCAGGTTCAAGGGGACCCCTACCCCGAAATACCCAATGGAATTAAGTGCAAAGTATGCTTCCCTAGGCTACTGAAGTCTTGGGGAAGAAGGGGTGGCGATTCCAGGTGAAAAATAAACAAATGGTTCCAGATACGTTACATTACTATTGATACACTAAATGACTTGAAACAAAAAGTTGAAGTCACCCGGAGCGCGCACGCGACGGGACCGACCCCTTGATACACTTAGTTGCAACTGCCTTTGGCGAGCTCGTGAGGCCGCAGACTGTGGCTGCTCTCGGTTCGCCTGGAACTACTTCCTGCATAGTTAAAACTTGCAAAAACAATTTAAAACATAAACACTTGCATAAACAATGATATAAAAAAATACACAATATTATTATTATGCACTTACAATTTGACCTTGATGGCACGAGATGAGGGGAAACAATGCAGATGACAAACACATTAACTTTCAAGATTTAATGGAATAAAATACCGGAAATCGCTTGTAGGGGTGTGTCTCAATTTCTATTCTCTTAGTGTTTCTTATATTTAATTGATTAAAAATTCTTGCAATTTCCCCTACAAATTTGCTTGCTAATTTCTTCATACTTACTCTTATATCAAACTTTTCATAACTCGCCCCACCCAGATAGCATACTTCCATGGGTTTTAGGGGGTGGTGGTGGTAGGATGTTTTGTAGCAATACCTTAGACTGCATTGCCCTACACTCACGCACACAACTGTGCACTATACTTTGCACGCTGGTCACACGGTGGTTGCTGGTTGATCTGGTGCAGTTGAGGAGGAGGATGCGCTTAATGGAAAATGTTGTGAGAGGCAGGACATTGTCCTGAATAAGGACAAAAATGTTACATGAATGAAAGTAAGAGATACGTTTGGGCATATTGTTACGAGTTGTGGTCAGGCCCTTAGCTGAGCGGCCTGCCTGATCACACCTTCACTTATTTGTCCAGGACATGGGCTGAAATTAGTTATGAAATCGCAAACCACAGAAACCCCCTCCATCGGCAAGTAAACGAGGACAACACAACCGATATAGGGCAGTGTAGTCCGAGGCTGGTGTCTTTTGTCGTCTGGCCATTGGAACGAGTAGACCACTGAAGATGGGTGTTTCCGGCCATCGACTTGCGCCATCTTAATCAGCATCCAGAATCATTAACAAGGTGGGAAGTCTCCAATTAGGCTTTACGCAGAACGTGGCTGGTTAAATGTTTATAAAATAATAACATTTGACATTTCAGTACAGTGTAGTCTCCATTATCCGTCAGTCTCGAGTGAATAGACAGATAATAGAAATGCCCCCACCCCCCCAAGACACGACAAATTCAATGTATACAATATTTAGCACTATATTTTAAACAGGTAGCAATCAATAGTATGTACAGCACAGTATGTATTTGATATTAATTATTATAGACTTCTGTTTATTATGTTGATAAAATAATAAAATTGAATACAATACTATTGTGTATATGTTCAGAAGTATGATTCTACCTAAAAAANCTTAAAAATGTCTGTAATTTTCCTTTGTTGTAATACTCCACAGGCTTTTGTTGCTGCCGTGTTGCGTATCTTACGTAGGAGTAATATCTGTGTAGCGTCTGCCTCTTCTTGTTGCTCGTACCATTCAATGCACTTGGAAAACATGTTTTCAGCGTCACTGTGGCTAATTATTTTGGGGCAATCCTTGAGTGTATCATCCTCTTCTTCTTCACTTAAACATTCTACCTCCTGTGTTGCACTTAATACAAGTTCCTCATCATTTAATATTTCAAAGCCTCCGTCAAATCTGTCAATTCCCAGCCATTCACTTACTTCACCTATTTATGTGTTTTCTCCACCTGGAATCCCTTGATACAGAAGTAAAATTTCCTCATAATTTCCAGATTCGTTTATGGCCTCATTCTCATTTACAGTCTCAGGCCACAGTTTGTTCCAGCCCTTTTTTAATGTTTCTTCTTGTATATCTTGCCAGGCTTCAGCGACATTAAAAATTGTGTCTTTAATAGTGTATGTCCTCCAAAACTGCTTTACACTTATTAATTCATCCCCAATGCAAACTACTTTTTGAATAAAGCATTTTCGATAACGTCGCTTCATGCTTTCAATAATACACTAATCCATGGGCTGAATTTGTGAGGTAGTGTTAGCAGGCAAAAAGTGGTACATAATTTTTCCATCATCACTTTGTAAGTCATGAGAAGGATGAGTTGGTGCATTGGCCATTAATAACATGGCTTCTTCAGGCAATTCTATCGATTTTAAATGTGATTTTACATTTGGTACAAACACACTGTGGAACCACTCATTAAATATATCCTGACTCATCCAGGCACTTTTTTGTGCATAATATTTGGCAGGTAAGACGTTTAAATTCATATTTTTGAAAACTTGGGGCTTTATAGATTTCCCAATGATTAGTAAAGGAAACCTATGTCTACCATTTGCATTCACTTACATCATATGCGGTCTTTTTGCTTTTTAAAACCAGGTGCAGATTTTTCCGATAAGGAGGCTAAGGTTTTCACGGGAAGTGCTTTCCAATGTAGGCCAGTTTCGTCACAGTTGTAAACCTGCTTTCTGACCAAATTTCTATATTTTATTTCTTTCATAAGTTTTTCCCGATATTCTACAATGACTGTACTATCAGCACTTAGTTTTTCACCCGATATGTCCAACTGCCTTATGACATGTCGACCCTTAAATTTATCGAGCCAATCTATACTAGCCTTAAATGAAGGATCCCCATCAAGCTTCTTGTTGATCTCGATAGCTTTAGCCATTATTATGAGCCCAGAAACTGGTATCCCTTGACTGCGTGCTTGAATGAGCCACTGATACATTACTGTATCCCAGTAGGTCCAGTTTTGCTGGCTTCATCGTTTTTCTTAGTTTGGCATCTCCGTCTGTCATTTGCATTTTTGAAACATGACTTTCGATTTTGTCTGCATCTTTCTTAATATCATTCACTGTCGTCCGCCCGATTCCATATAGCGGAGCGATACTCGTCGCGCTTTCTCATTTACGCAGTCGTTTTATAATTTCAAGTTTTTGAGAAAGTCCCAATACAACACGTTTCCGTTTCTCAGACATTTTTTAACACACTACACTTTGACAACAAACTGAGGACAATGACTTGCTGACTAAGTGACTATCGCTACCGAACTGACTGTAGGAATTGGAGGGTGGATGAGTATCTACGAATTCCGGTAAGGTGGTGAGGAAGACGGAACGATTCTACGAAGTACATATGTCGGTTGTACATAAACAACAAACGTGAGTCATTCGCATTCCGCACCGCACATAATGTATTTTTACTGGGTATATGTATTACAGTACAGTATACGTATAGTTAAACTCAATAATGTGCTTAGTTTGATCTAATATAAAGCGAGAATAAAGTTATTCCATTTTTAGTTTATTAAGTTTTTTTTTTGTATCCAATTTTATTATTTGCTTGTCGTGTCAGTTTTCTGACGATTAACAGAAACTGGCGGTTAAAGGAGTGACGGGTAACCGAGACTCCACTATATATTAGTATAGCTCCCCCTGTTCATATTCAATCGTATTTATATTGAAATAATATTGTACAACCTTAATGTTAAATAAACCTCTTTTATATAGTGTTCATGACAACTCATCAATAAATTGTTATGCCCCTATATCCCCATTAAGTATCAATATCAACAAAATATCAAAATCATAACAATATGCAACATTTTTCAGTATAATTCACAAAACAGAGGGTTTAATAAATAATTGATTCAAAATTGGTAAAAATAATGACAATGAAAGGGGAAAGTATATCAAAATGAATTTTCAGAATTAAACTTTCACATCTGAGTTCAGTACTCGCTATCGTAAATTTCACAATTATATAAAAGTGTATAATTCCAGAATGAGTATCAAGCAAAGTCCAATAAACTCTACATCATTACATTAATATAGCACAGAATTCGGAATTTATTCAGAGTTCGGCACGGCAACGGACGTGCCACGTCTTCTGGCTGCGAGATTTATAACCAAATGGCTTGGAATGTTCTGTAGTACATCGCGACAAGGTCAAAGCATTTCCACCCAGCGACAGGTGCACTGTGAGAGGAGCGACGAGCAAAAGCAGTGACTTCGAAGCACCTGTGACATAGACAATAGATGAGGTAGACTTATCTCACTGGCTGCACACAACCAATCTCCGTGTCGCAACATTGAACTGTTTTTATGCAAATATGGTTAGAAAAACAGTGTGGGTTGGCTTTGAGGTTAGAAAAATGTTTAGTAAACAAGTGCTTTTGAAAAGTTTTGGTACTTCCTCTAAAGAATTTATAATGCAGTTTGATTGAATTCAAATTGGTAAAAGTCTTTTAATAATATAACACTGCTTCTCATTTAAAAATAAATATATAAACAAACACATTCAGCTTTGCGATCACATGTCTTTGACAGTTATATTCCTTTGGGTTAGGTCAATGTTAGGTTCATGCACCAAAGACGAATAAGCGGTCTACCTTAACTTTAGTCTATTATCTGTCACTCTTTGTCACCAAGACAATCCTTTAACAGTAACGAAGTCTCCACGACAGGAAATATTCCCCTTCCTTACTATACCCTAAAGATGACATAGACTGCTTATTCGTCTTCTGCGCATGTATACAACATTGACTAACCCCAATCATACACAACTGTCAAAGTCACATGGTCAACAGCGATGAAAGTGTTTGTTTATATATTAATTTTAAATGACAAGCTCTATTAAATAAATAAAATACTTTTGCCCATTTGAATTTAATAAAAAAGCAATAAAAATTGATTAGAGGAGATATTCATACATCTCAAATAATTTGTTTACATATCAGTTTTCTAACCTAAAATCCTAACCATGCCGTTTTCACTAAACATTCTGGGCATAGAAGAAGTTCAATGTTGGGACAGGGAGATAGGTTGTGCATAGCCAGCGAGACCATTCTGCCTCATTTTTAGGTTATCCACATTTTTGAAAACCCATCGATGGTTGATGCACTTATGTAACACATTCCTCGTACAGCGGTTTGATTTCTAGCGGTATTTTCGTCTGCTTCTAGACACATATTAATACCATTACACTTAAATTCTAATGTTTTCGTCGGCTATTTTTAAAACTCGGCATCGGAATAAGTTGTGTATGTTTTGGAATGCTGGAAAATTATGAGTTGTGGGTGTATTAACTTCTATTTTTCAGAGAAAGTGTTCTAAAATTCATCGGTTGAAGGATCGGTGCATATCCACCAGATCCACAGAATTTTTAGACTTGTATTGTTACTAAAGTGTATGCATAATAAGTATATATGTAATATATATAGGCTATTTACTGTAAAATGAGCACTTGAAAGCCCTCTCATTTGGAATAATAGTCAATAAATATATTTTTTTGTAGTCTTACATGTTAACTTTAGAGTCGAGTGGGATATACACACTATTTATTACTTACATGGCAATATTTAAATGTGGTTAAACGATAGGAAAATGGCTGAAAGAAAAAACTAGGGCCTCAAAAGTGCTCACTTTTCCATGAACAGGTTATAGGTATCAGAGGTCTAACAGATGTGACCAAAGTTGTGGTCACACCACTTAATTCCCACCATGATAAAATGGTTCGAATCACAACAGGTAGGCTCTCAAATTTTAAAATTGTGGGAAAAAAATACTTATAATAAATGGTGCATTGAGTTAGTATTTTTCCTCGAGATACTCCCATTTTCCCCACCCGAGCATCAATGCTCTATTAATAAGGCTTATGTAATGTATTCCCGGTAGAAAGTCCTTAGCTGGAAGGGTGATATCTCATACTAACTAACATTCTCCGTACACCATTTTTAAAACTATTATTAGACATTTTAAAATATATGTTTATTATCAGAACCATGCATTTCACTATAATTGACAGAAAAAGAAAGTCCTAGTGTTTAAGAGAAGTCCATGGCAGCATGTTCAATGTCAAGAAGCGAGGGAGCGATAAGGCCGACACTAACACGCGTGCCTAGTGCCTCATCGCTCCTACGCTCAAGGTGTGCAGTTTTTCCATCGTGGTCCTGTACTATGCAAATTTGATATGTAATTGTGGGACTTTATTACATGTGATGAAAGCACACAGATTAAACAATGCCCATATTTTTTCATTTTTCTATTGCCACTTAAGGAAATTACATAAGCACACTTTAAAAATGAGATATTTAACAATTACAATTTTTTTCATAATGAATATACTTAATACTATAAAGGTAAAAACTTCGAAGCATATATATATGTTTTTTTAAAATCTTTTCTGGCAANTTTCACAATTTTTTTCACAATGAATATACTTAATACTATAAAGGTAAAAACTTCGAAGCATATATATATGTTTTTTTAAAATCTTTTCTGGCAAAAAGTCTTATTTCCAAAACATTAATTCACCGAGATTCGCGAATATGTGCAAACAACGATTTCACAGAAAATATGTCGCCGTGGACTCATCTTAAGCCATCTCAAAAATTTGTATACTCTTCTTCTGCATCAAAATAGCTGGAAATAGTCTTATTCCCATTATTTATTTCTAATCTCTGTAATTAATCTGTCAGATAACCTGTAAAACTGGGCTCCAAACTGAATATATGAATATATACACACATATATGCGTGCGCGTGTGTGTATATGTATATATATATATATATATATATATACTTCTGAAGATAGTCAATTACTAATTCGTGTATCTTCGTACTTTTTTTTATAGTATCCGATCCGAAGATGGCCAATTACTCATTCGTAAAATTTCGTATATTTTTTTTACTTAAAAAAAAATGCAAGGAATGACAGAACCTATAAATCACATAATTATATTTACAGCTATTTGGATACAGAGTAATCCTATATATATTTTTCACAAACCTTTCAGCCATTAAAAAAAGTATGAAGTTACACGAATTAGTAATTGACTATCTTCAGAAGTGGGACTATAAAGCAGAGATTGCGTGGCTCCCTCCCTACTCACCAGTGTTGCGAACCCTACCGATTTTTCGATAGACCTACAGAAAACCGATCTTTGTATACCGAATTAACGAAATAATTAAATTTGTACCGAATTTTTCAAATGCAGTTTGATAACAATACGTCGCAAACAATCCGCAAGGAAGCAGCGGGTAAGCTACAAATCTATGCGTAGTTAGAAGAATATTGTAAGCAATCTCCTTGTAATTTTATTTTAGCCATGTTTTGACTTGTAAAGTAAAAAAAAAAAAAAAAAAAAATTACTGNATAAAGTGAGGCAGAATGGAATGAACCTTTTTGCCATGAATGTAGTGTTCTTTGCCGCCTTTTTGTTTGATTTGGTTTGTTTAAATGTTTGTTGCAGATTGAGTTTAGGTTGTGAGTTTAGGGCAAGCAGTAAAGAGAATAATTGTGTTGTTGACATTTATAATGTCAAATACCGCTCCAGAGCAAATATCGTGCCCCATTTGTTTTAAATTTTTTTCTTTGAATGATATTGAAGATCACGCCAACAAATGTATATTTTTGACGTCAGAAACAGATTCTTTTCATTCTGTTAAGCAGAGAGAAGAAAGTCCGCATTTGAAACGTCAGAAAATAACCCATAGTTACAATGATTGTGCATCATCGTCGACGAAGTACGGTACTCATGAAGAACATAACGTAAGCATCTGCCTTCTTAGTATGTTAAACATTTTTTATGCATCAAAATATGTGTACCCTGAAAAAAAAAATCCTTAAGCATGAAGAAATTTAAAGTTTTCACTTTTCAAATGTTATGTTGACCTCTCAGTACTGCAAAAAATGGTAATTATTAAGTTTAGTGACTTTTCTGTAAAAAAAAATTCACGGAAAATGGTATATTTCCACTCTTCTGATGACGCAGGACACGAATATACGAGGGCCATGAACGTACGACTAATTTCGTAATATGTGGCTACCTAACCTAACAGAACCTAACCCCATGATAGGTGAATCACTATTTTACATTTTAAAACTAACCTAGGATTGTAGAATTTTACACTAACCTAGGATTGTAGGATTATACACTCACTCGACAAAACACCATGATCTACTAAAACGTCCAAGTATCACTCGCCACATAGATGACTGTCATGCACAGAAGCATTCGTACTTGCACCCTCCATTCTTAAATCACAAGCCTTTGCACGCGTGGATTCGGACATCACAACTCACAGGCGCAATAACACACACCACTTCCCACGAACCGCACTGTCTCACATCTAAACTGCAACTAACATACTGTAACGNTCAAAATATGTGTACCCTGAAAAAAAAAAATCCTTAAGCATGAAGAAATTTAAAGTTTTCACTTTTCAAATGTTATGTTGACCTCTCAGTACTGCAAAAAATGGTAATTATTAAGTTTAGTGACTTTTCTGTAAAAAAAATTCACGGAAAATGGTATATTTCCACTCTTCTGATGACGCAGGACACGAATATACGAGGGCCATGAACNAAAAAAAAATTCACGGAAAATGGTATATTTCCACTCTTCTGATGACGCAGGACACGAATATACGAGGGCCATGAACGTACGACTAATTTCGTAATATGTGGCTACCTAACCTAACAGAACCTAACCCCATGATAGGTGAATCACTATTTTACATTTTAAAACTAACCTAGGATTGTAGAATTTTACACTAACCTAGGATTGTAGGATTATACACTCACTCGACAAAACACCATGATCTACTAAAACGTCCAAGTATCACTCGCCACATAGATGACTGTCATGCACAGAAGCATTCGTACTTGCACCCTCCATTCTTAAATCACAAGCCTTTGCACGCGTGGATTCGGACATCACAACTCACAGGCGCAATAACACACACCACTTCCCACGAACCGCACTGTCTCACATCTAAACTGCAACTAACATACTGTAACGTGTAAAAATCCACAGCCAAACCTCATGGCGTCCGACGTAAACAAAGTGGCTAAACTCGTATATTATCAATTTTATTTTCGATGTTCTTCTTATTTTATTGTTATGCCCTCCTCAATATTAAAAACGTAAGATGTGCAGAACCCCAATTATGTTACCTTTGTGGGTCTACTATTTTTCCTTCAGAAAAGTTGCTATTGTATACAATTACCTCTTTAAAATCAAATAATATTGTGCGTAAATTAATCTGTTGACTCTTTGGCAAAATTAAAGCTGCCAAATTTAAAACTAAAAATTGGGTAATTATTAAGTTGGTAATTATCTAGTTTAGGGGATTTTCTGAAAAACACAATAAAAGGTAATTTTCTAGTTTAGGGGCTTTTCTGAAAAACACAATAAAAGGTAATTTTCTAGTTTAGGGGCTTTTCTGAAAATAATAAAAAAAACTCCAGAAAGTGGTATATTTCGACTCTACTAATAACGTAGAACACGAATATACTAGGGGCATTAACGTACGACGAATTTCCTAACATGTACCCACCTAACCTAACAGAACCTAACTCCACGATGGGTGAATCACTATTTTACGTTTTTAAACTAACCTAGGATTGTACGGCTCTAAACTAACCTAGGATTGTAAGGTTGTACAGTAATATAAGATTATACAATATTAAAAAAATCTCCGATCAACACCCTACAATCACAGACTACATGGGAACCCTATAATCCTACGTTATTTTAAATAACTACAATCCTAGGTTAGTTAAAATCGCTACAATCCTAGGTTAGTTTAAAAATGTAAAATAGTGATTCACCCATCGTGGGGTTAGGTTCTGTCCGGTTAGGTGGGCACATATTATACAATTAGTCATACGTTAACTACGCTACTATAGTCGTGTTCTGCGTTACCTACGAATAATCCAAGGTTAGTATAGAAAGAATGTGAAATTGTGCTGTATAAACGTCCGGAAAAAGCCTTGTTTGACTTACGTAATATAACTACATTTGCACGTTAAGCTACCGGATAGGATTTGTGGGTTTCACACTAAACTACGAATTTAGGATTTTAGGGATTTAAAGGAACGTAAAACCCACACAAATAATATAAATGCACTCACCAATGTAGGCGGGTTGTACATACTCTTGTCAACGGCCCATTCAACGTCAGATCACTCGATGAAATCACAGTTTTCACGAAGCACCACATACGCGAATATAACGCACTGAAACACTCATTTACAGCCGAATATATATACAGAAGCACTCGTTAATAGGCTAATATAACGCAGAAACGTAGTCTTGCTTGCTTTTTTTTCCCGTCTTAAATCACGAACGAAGCACCATCGAACTGACCACGACCGCTGCCTGCATGCATACTGACGTAAGGCCGGNTCTTAAATCACGAACGAAGCACCATCGAACTGACCACGACCGCTGCCTGCATGCATACTGACGTAAGGCCGGTGATACATCTAACGCAGGTAGATTGCGTGAAATCTGCACTGCGTAGCCATTAATAATGGTGGCACACGTTAGTCAACGTAAACATCAGTTACTCGTACATGTAGCGAGTATTTTTAATATGTTGTACTTATTTTAACAGTACGGCCGCTTCAATATCAACTAGGTAAGCTATGCTGAATTCATTAAAACAACTTCTGTTGACATAAAACGTTTCGTTCAAAACGTAAACAAACTGTCAGAAACAGTCACCTCACAAACTTGTTCAATTTTTTAAAATATGTTGTACTTATTTTAAAGCTATGCCCCCAATATATTCGTGTTCTACGTTATTAGTAGAGTCGAAATATACCACTTTCTGGAGTTTTTTTTCTTATTTTCAGAAAAGCCCCTAAACTAGAAAATTACCAAAAAAACAAAATTGTGATATATTTCTACTCTACTAATGATGCAGAACACGAATATACTAGGGGCATTAACGTCCGACTAATTTCGTAATATGTGCCCACCTAACCTAACAGAACCTAACCCCACGATGGGTGAATCACTATTTTACATTTTTAAACTAACCTAGGATTGTTGGGTTTTACACTAACCTATGATGTTAGGGTTTTAAACTAACCTAGGATAGTAGGGTTTTACACTAACCTAGGATGTTTGGGTTTTATACTAACCTAGGATGTTTGGGTTTTACACTAACCTAGGATGTTTGGGTTTTACACTAAAATACGAATGTAGGATTGCAGGGATTTAAAGGAACCGTAAAACACACCAAAAGAATGTAAATTGACTCACCTAGGTAGGGGGCTGGTATAATTCCTCTGACGTTAATAGACACAAACAAACATATTTCGCAAGTTTTTTTTAATATGTTCTACTTATTTTAACACTACGGCCGCTTCAATATCAACTAGGTAAGCTATGCTGAATTCATTAAAACAACTTTTGTTGGCATAAAACGTTTCGTTCATAAACGTAAACAAACTGTCAGAAACAGTCATCTCACAAACTTGTTCAATTTTTTAAAATATGTTGCACTTATTTTAAAGCGATGCCCCTAGTATATTCGTGTTCTGCATCATTAGTAGAGTAGAAATATATCATAATTTTAAATTTTTATTGTGTTTTTCAGAAAAGCCCCTAAACTAGATAATTACCATCCTGTAATTAGATGTAAATATATACTTTTTGGTTGCTTCATACTTTATCAAAAAGTTACCATCTCTGTGCATGACAAAAATATCAAGTTGGTNATGCCCCTAGTATATTCGTGTTCTGCATCATTAGTAGAGTAGAAATATATCATAATTTTAAATTTTTATTGTGTTTTTCAGAAAAGCCCCTAAACTAGATAATTACCGTTTCTAGATGCTCAGATGCCCTTCTGGCGTCAGAAAAGTGTTGGCACCACATGGAATGTCTGTGTCATGCTAATTAGTATGACGCCTGGTGCTGAGCGGTGCCTCAAAGTTGGCGCCACTAATATATCCCTGAAGTAACGCCTGGAGCCTCTTCTCAAACGTGGCATGGTGTTCCTACAATTTATACTACTTCTGAGACCACTCAATAAAATTTAGTTATATTGGCGGTGGGGGTTGACAAGATTCAATCCCGGTGGAATTTAATCCTGACTGCCTTACTCAAAAGTTCCAGCACAAGCAGTACTTCCGGCAACTTCATGCCTATCTAGCACTAAGAAAAACACTTCCGGCAAAACTGAGAAAAAAACTAAAAACCTACAAAATAAAAAATACAAGAAAACAAAATACAATTAAAATAAAACTGAAAAAGAATTAATTACAATCCAAAAATTATTTAATGAAATTTAGAACATAACAATTTCTTTGGTAAACAATATTGAAGAATTTATTTAGGTGATAAGAACTGAAAATACCATTCCTAATAAAATGGGTGGGTGGTGCAAAATTGCTATTGAAAATTACGATAGATAATGAAAAATAATTTACTGGGGGCAGTTAACAAAATTACGTTAAAATATAAACATTGCAAGAAAAATTATCTCAAAACAACACATGAAGTAAATATTTGCTGTAAACATAGTATTGATCCAAAGAGTCTATATTGAATTTATTATACTGATAAAATTCTTGATGCAAGTTGCATTGTTATACCGAGACTAAACACATGTGCAATAGTTTTATATAGATCCCCTGTTAGAACCAATATTGACTCATTTCTTACATTTATGGAAAATACTAAGTGAGACACACTAGGTAAATACCAAATTATACTTATGTGGAGATTTTAAGATTGATCTTAAAAGAGATGACTGTATGAGTGTGTTTAGAAATCTACTTTTTAAATTTAATTTACCCAACATGAACAACTTGTACCAGTATAACAATAAATAACATAATAAACATTGTTAATGGATTCATTGACACCTTTAATTTTGTAACAGCAAACAAATCATGATGCCCAAATATTGTACATAGAAAGAACTGTTGGTGAAGGCAAATTAAAAAGTGGTGCAGTAAAAAGAGTGAATGAAAAAAAGAAAAATTAAGAAGAGTAAACATAATTTTCATCAACAGCCTACAATACAATGAGTCTTGGCATGAGTTTTACGCACTGTCGGATTCTAATTTAGCCTGGAATTAATTTGCCAAGCTTTTTTCAATACGACTCAATCATGTTTTCCCAAAGGTGTCAACGTGAGATTAAAAAATGTAGCCCTTATAAATAGACGAAAAGGACTTGATGTTTCCAATAACTGGCTTAGACCGTGTTTGAATTGGCTCTTTTAGTGTACTAAAATGTGATGTGACCAGAATTAGTAAACTAAAATGATGACGTATTTGGTATTTTAATCTTTAGGATTTAATATGTAACAAAACTTTCTGAAATACTAAATTACCAAATTGCAACCAATTTTGAACAAGTGACTATCAACAATGTATGAATTGAACGCTACTAAACACTAAAATCCTAAACTACAAATGGGCAATTCGAACACTGCCTTGGAGCACTACACAATAAAGAAAGGAAGAATAACAGCAAATACCTGAAGGTGTATATAAAAAAAATCTATCACAAACTCATTTTAGAAGCAGTAATTATTAAATTTAGGGGCTTTTCTGTAAAACAAAAAAAACCCAAAAAGTGGTATATTTCCACTCTACTAATCACGTTGAACATGAATATACTAGGGGCATAGCTTTAAAATAAGTACAACATATTTAAAAAAATTGAACAAAATTGCAAAATGACTGTTAAGACAGTTTGTTTACGTATTTGAACGAAACGTCCTAGACCAACAAAAGTTGCATTAATGGATTCTGCACAGCTTACCTTGTTCATATTCAAGACGGCGTAATTTTTAAATAATTTCTTAAAAGCTTGGTTGGTAGATAGAACTTGTCTCGTTGAAAGCAATAACATTATACATGAAACCAGAAACGTATGCTACAGTAGTGAGACAATTATAAATACACATGTGCCTTACCCGGGACTTGACCCAGAAAACCTGGTACCATAACGTAGCGTGCAATCAACTGCATTACGGAGGTCAGATTCGAGCATCAACTTCAAATTTTAATCAGTTTAATGTATTGAATGTACTAACATCATTTAAAAAATAAGTAACTGAACCACTTAAAATATGTAAGATTACATGGCCTACTATAGTGCTACTTGGGTGTAGAATTTGGTGAAAATTGCTTGATTGGTCCCTGAGAGATGGCGTAAAACCTCCATATTTTTCATATCACAATCTTCATAAATAGAGGACAAAAAAATACATGTATCAGCAAATTCAATGATTGTATACTATTATTATACAAAGTTAAGCTAGCTAGTTTTGTAGATATAGCACACTAAGTTAAAATGATTTTATAGCTGTCATTCTAAAAAAAAAGTCTCACACATTAAAAAAATACATAAAGGCCCTAGTTATATATTGCTTATCACAATACAACTTCTTCGCAAAATTGAATAAGAATGAGTTTATTGTTGCCCGTACAATGACATAAAAACTGAATTTTTATTGTTTAGATAACTTAGAAAATGGCAGAGAAATGAGGCTCTGTATAGAAAAATTTGATTGTTTTGGTTGATACTGCCAGCATACAAAGTTAAGTTGGAATTAGTTTCCTTAATAAAACATACGGAGCTAAAATATTTGTATAGCCACCATTGTGAAAATGAGTGCCTGAACTACTTAAAACATAGCAGTTTACACCACCTGCTGCAGTGAAAATTGTTTGCCAAATTTGGTAGGAATCTGTCAATTGTTTCCCAAGATATTACATAAAAACTTAATTTTTTCATGTGGCATATCTTACAAAATGGCCAACAAAAGATGCTCCATGTAGACGCATTTGATAGTTGTAGTACATCTTGCCAGTATACAAAATTAAGCTGGAATTGATTGCATGGATATGACGATATAGCATTCTTATTTAAAATGCCTATGTGGCCACCATTTTGAAAATAACTGTCTGACATGCTTAAAACATACAATTTTATATACTCTGCCGCAGTACTACTTGTTTGGCAAATTTGGTAGGAATCCGTTGATTTTTTATCGAGATATGACATAAAAACTTGATTTATTCATGTGGTGTTCTCTTACTAAATGGTTGATAAAAGTGGCCATGTGTTGGCATATATGATGATTGTAATAAATGCTTTCAGCATACAGAATTTTTTCAAAAGTGGTTAAAAGGTTTAGTAGATATAACAAATAAACCTACAAAAATTGTATTGCCGTTATTTTCAAAATAAGTACCTATTCAAGTTTAATTACATATGTTATCATAGTATTACTTACATTCCAAATTGGACGAGAATTACTTTGATAGTTTTCGAGATATAATGTAAAAATATTTATTTTTTCATTTGATGCTGTCTTCCAAAATTGCTGACTAATAAAACATTCATTTCAAAATTTAATGGTTACATGATGCTCTGCCAACATACAAAATTGCGTTTAAATCGGGTGAATGGTTTCCAAGATATGGCCATCACTTTGAAAGTAAGTGCCTGGCATGGTAAAAAACTATAAAAATCAGGTATCCTTACTGAGTACTTTATATGTACTGAGTTAGCTGAAATTGGGTTGAAGCGTTAAAATATTGAAAGGGACACACACACAGGAAAATGATCTCATAAGCCTTTGTTTCCTTCGGAAAGTAGGCTAAAAATCCGTTAACTTTTGGGCCATTCCATATTAATCAAGCGGTTTCCAATAAAATGTGTTATTGAACCATCTACAATTAAAAAAAAAAAAAAAAAAACGTTGATATTACTAACACCAAAAGTAAAAATACTAAAAATAAAATATTTTTTTGCAAAAAAAATTTTTGTACTAAGTTATGACCGCTTAAAAATTTCTTTAAATGTACCCAAGTGGAAATATGTGCCAAACATCACATTATCAAATAAGTGTTCCTCCAAAACTATATTTTATAGAAGGCTAAATAGTTTTTGTTCAATTGCTATTGGATTAAACTATCTTTTAAGCTATATGAAATAAAATCTTTAACATTAGAAGTGATATAAAAAAATCTACAGTTGTGATGAAATTGTACAACCTTTAGTATTTCCAATAATATTTTTTTCATACATAAAGGTGACATCCAAAACTGTTATGGGGCACTATTAGTAGTGCAAATTAATTATCACATTTTTGAAAAAAATGGAAATTTGGTTTATAAAAGGAGCATTATAAAGGAGTATTTTTGTTAATGTAAGTTAAACAGCCAAAAGTTTATAACGAAGCACTTATAAATTCAGATATTTGCTTGTAAATTGTTTTATTAATTAATGATTGAGTGTTTTAATGCAATTTGTTGTCATTTTCTGCATGCATTGAGGGCAAATGTTATGTACGGAATTGAGTGTTTTATAAGTCACTTGAATGCATTCTTTGCCATAAATGCATTTTTCTTTAATATTTCATATGTAACCCTCTGGAAACTCGATTTGAAATTACTGCTATAGACACATGAAACTAAAGTAGTGATAACACTAAAGAAACTACATAGATTCAATTTTCCACTTAATATTTTAGTTGAACGTAATAGTTATGTGGAAAAAAAATCAACTAACTCATTTTTGGCAAAAAGTAACCGGGAAGTGGTACCCGTGTCACTTGGTGTGGTAGGTGTACAAACTTGGTAATGGCCTTGATGGTGAGCTTTCACTGTAGCTAAGTGCGGTTTCGGTAAGCAACGCAGCTGAAGTGGGGAGACAGCTACCCCTTATCGGAACTACCAAAATGAGCCATTCACTAAAAACTGTGGACAGCCATGTCTCCGCAAGTTTACTTCCTTGTAGCGAATTGCTTTTTGAAAACTGTATATTATAATTTTTTAATTCTGAATAAAATGAGGGGTTCTTATTGGATGAATCAACATGTAATTTTATACAGGCATCTAAACCAATAACTAGATAATGACTGATGACGTGGGTTACTTCAGTTGCAAAAACCAAACTAAAGCATACGAATGCCGGACGAATACAACCATTCCTACCACACTTGTCATATAGATTCATAGAAATTGCGTGTCAATAAGCTGCTTAGTGTGCGTCTAAATATGTATATTTGTGTGTATGTATATATATATATATAATATACACATATATAATACATACGTATATATTATATACGTATATAGCTTATGAACGGTAAAGTAAGCACTTTTGAAAGCCCTCTCATTTGGAATAATATTCAATAAATATATTTTGTTTTAGTCTTAGACATTAACTTCAGAGTGCAGTTGAATATACACACTGTGTTTATTACTTACTTGGCAGTATTTGTTTAGAAAAGGTGGTTAAAGGATAAAAAAAATAGCTGAAAGGAAAAAATAATTAGGGCCTCAAAAGTGCTCATTTTACAGTGGATATATATATGCCTAAAACAGTTCAAACTTTTTGGGGAAAGCAAATCTTTGTTGTAATAATTCTACAAGCCCATCTTCAAGATAAACTCATGGATATTAAACACTGAATCATAATAAACAGTAATTAATATGAAGTTGTACATTTTGTTTTGTCTTACTGTTCAAAATACTAACCTGCCTTTATGATGATGCATAGGAGCAAGAAACCAGTGATGATGTGGTCCATCAACAGTTCTCAAGCTGGACCATTGATTTCTCTGTGCCGTTATCGGAACGCATGCGACCTTCTGACTTCAGTAATTATGTCGGTCAAAGTCACGTCCTTGGTCACAACACCATACTGCGTTCATTACTAGAAAAGCATGACATTCCCAGCATGATTCTGTGGGGACCTCCAGGATGTGGAAAAGTATGTATATGGAGTAATGACACTGTCAATACAAGAAAACAAATATGAATTTTTCACACAAGAACCAGTAATGCTTTTTACTTTTATGTTGCTCCATCCATACAGCAGGATCTAGGCAAAATAATATTTCTACTATTTCAAAAGATAATCCTAAATTTTAGTGACATTAATTTTATGTTGTCATGTAAAATTGCTTGATGACTAATTTAGCTGTTCAATTTGTGATGTAGGAAACATTTTTTTGTTAATTTTGGTAGTTGCATTTTAAATATTTGTAAGAGATTTTTAAATTGCTTCAAGAAAGCAGGAGGTTCTGCTAATGGTTTGTGCAGATTTTTTATATTTTGAACCATGTTACCATTTTAGATTCATAATAGGCATTCATTTTCTGAAGTGTAATTAATACAGTCGACTCCCGATCTACCATTTTTGCAGGGGATTCAAAAAATTTACTTACATCCAGAATTTCAGTAGATATAGGTTTGACATGTAAATCAGTAAAATACAACTTCTAATCTTATTGAACTTCATATTGAGTATAAATAAGAACTGTACCTTATCTGAATAAAATTTAACCAATGAACACAATAAAATGGGAATTTTTTAATAAATTATTACTGTACTGTAAATACTACATTAAAAACATTTCACCTCAACTTTTTTAAACAAAGAATATAACGTCACAAAAAACTGTATATAATTGATTGTAATCAGACACTGAATGCAAGCAGTCCCCAAACTTTTAAATGCTCTGAATAAGAAAATTATATGACACTGACTGAATTTTGAATGTGCACCGCGCACTCGATCAGCTTAGAGCAGGCAGAGAGGTTGTCGACCAGCCAGCACGTTTACAGTGAGCGAGATGGAGAAGGGGAAGCCACAGCGGCAGAAAGAGTAAAACAATTTACCCCTCCTCCTCCAAACTTGTCGGCACACAGAAGGAGGGCGCAAGTATGCCATGCCCACCAGCCGAGCAAGGGAAGGAAACGAGCTCTGACGAATATCACAGAGGACAGCCGAAGCTTACGTAATCCAAGCCACATATCTACAATTGGGGATGCCGTGCTCACATGGCAAGTGTGTATAGTCGGTTCATGACTGGAAGAGACTTTCTTGAAGCCCTCCTTAAGATCTACTTTGAAGCCCATTTCGTATCCTTCTGCCAAAGGGTAAACAAACATTGCCATGTGGCAGTCACATGGCAATGTTTACATTCCACTGTGCGTGTGTACATGTGTTCGTACATGCACGTACCCGTAATAAAAGTAATGTATATATTATTAATGGATATTCCACAACCGTAAAGTTTTTAATCTTGAGAATTTCACACAAAAGAA
>NQII01004592.1:97990-128463 GCA_002778355.1 Clitarchus hookeri | reverse complement strand
TGAATTATTGTAAGTTAAACAAGATAATCGCACCAATTCTCTGGCACGTGTGTCGACCACATCTCGCCAACAACACATGGAACTAAGTTTTGTAAACAAATGGCCGCTCTACTTTCACCTTGAGCGTGATCTTGTGAGTATGCAAGAAACATGGAAATGTAAATACGTTAGCATCACGTCATTAATAATTGGGATAATAAGATACAAGTCTTTTCGAAACCCATTTGCAAGCGATAAATTAACAATTACGTTAAAAATTTAGAACTATTTCCTCTCTTTGTGCTGGCAACCTAACGGCATAACTGTATCCGCGCTCGCCGCTGTTTATAATGTGTTTTTTCAATGGTTGATTTTCAAAAGTTTCTTCCAGTCGTGAACCGACTAAGTAATGAATAATATTTAACTTAAAAAAAATGTGATTTTGAGACAGAAAAGAAAAAATAAGAAGGTTAAAATGCATTTCTTTGCGGTTTTCAATAATTAATCATTCAAAACCACATCCTCAGATCCCGTACACTTAGGCTTGTTGTGAGTAACACTGCGGGCCCCGTGTTTACGCATTATTTGATGACAAAGGATGTTAAATAGGCCCCTCCAGTGCCAGTTTATTTAGAAGATGTGTGTATTGGAATAAATTTATATAAATCCTCCGATCTCTGTAATAAGCTACTGAAAATGAACTTTACGCTTGGTAATACAAGTCGTTTGACGTTCAAACAATTATTTGTGACAAGGGGAGGTCAAGTATACGCTTCTGGGCATTTCGTTTTATTCGGAAGATGCTGCCTATTGAGTTAAATTAATATTTCAATTGAAAATCATGTTGGGTTCTTGCCAGATATGATTAAACACCAACACCAACTTCACAGAAAAAAAAAAAACAAGTACACAAGAAAAAATATTTCCTTATTAAAATATACTGTCCAACATTTTCAGGTAAAACCATTTGCTTTGAAATGCTAGTGAAAATAGAATCGCTATTTTGAGCGATGGATAATCTTGACCAACTTATACTATCAGATTACCATTGCATACTCATGACTGTCGTGACTTTGTTAGAGATCGGTCAGTGGAGCACTTGACTGGTGTGTGATGTGATGAGGTGCGGCGCTTTGCGTTTGACAGGAGGACGGTGTGTCATGGAACTGAGATCACTTTATTAGTTTTATGTAATGTTTCATATACTCTACTGATTGCCCTCTTGCCAGGCAGGTAAGGGATGGAAGCAAGCATGTATGGCAGAGAGAGAGAGAGAGAGGGAGAGAGAGGGAGAGAGAGAAAAAAAAACAGCTTCTTTTGCCATATAACAGCTTTCCCTTTCGTTGGCATGTAAGGGGAGGAAGAAAACTGTGGAGAAAAAGAGGATGCCGAGGACACCATGCTGGTTGCTAGGTTAAAGCTTCCCCGCTATTCTGGCATGTAAGGGGGGACAGAGCGTCAGTATCGCCAACCTGCCAGCTGAAACCATCAGCCGAACTGGAGCACTGCGCTACAGGGATAATAAATGGCAGCACGTTTGAACATATTTCACTCCCAGTTATTAGACATTTGCATAAACAATTACATAGCTTAAAAACTATCGTTGTGGGAAATCTTAAGAGACGGGACCAATAGATATTTCTATTGATGCAATATCCAATAAACTATAAAAATGGAAAATTGTATAATTTACATAGGAATTTTGCCAGGACCACTGAAAATTAACGTTGGTTACATTTTATTGATACATGCATTTTCGGTATATCTAGAGTCCACTGTCTTGGTTTTATATTTGCATTGTAGTTTGTACAGATTTTAAAATTTATAACCAATTTTGGTTACAGTATTAAGATCATCATGTGTTTATATGTATTAGTTTTTTTTTTTNGATTTTAAAATTTATAACCAATTTTGGTTACAGTATTAAGATCATCATGTGTTTATATGTATTAGTTTTTTTTTTTTCCCTTTATTCTTTTTGAGGAGGATATGTTTGTTAAAGGAAAAAAGAGAAGGGCAGAAGTATAATTTGCTGTTTCTAATGGGCATAATAACCTTGCATATGATTCAGTATTAGTTTTACCCTATACAGTTTACNTGTATAATTTGCTGTTTCTAATGGGCATAATAACCTTGCATATGATTCAGTATTAGTTTTACCCTATACAGTTTACTTAACTGTTTTCAGTTGATTTGCAAAGAATTATCAGTTGGAATATAATGTTTTGTGAATGTAAGATTATGTATATTTTAGGTATAAAATTTAATATGTTAATGTTGCTGTGTGTTCAGACAACATTAGCGCACATTATTGCTAAACAGTGTCGCAACAACAGCCATAGTCTGAGGTTTGTTAAGCTCTCTGCAACTATGTCGGGTGTAAATGACATCAAGGAAGCAGTAAAAGTTGCAAAAAATGAAATGAACTTCAAAAGACGCACTGTGCTATTTATGGATGAAATTCATCGGTTCAACAAATTACAACAGGTTAGTAAACAATTTATTGTGAAATAATTACGTTGGTTGAATATTATTGATTTTTGATATAGAACTAGACAATTTACATAAAATGCACATAGTGAAAATGTGATGTACATAATTTAAAAGTATTGAAATTAATCAGTTTGTACACAAAATTTTCCTCTCTCGTGCACATTTCTGTGTATTTGCCTGGGAACATCAAGACTACTTTCCACAGTCGTGACACACTTGTGAATTGCTGGTCGTACACCAAAAACATCTTGTTCTCTGATGTTTTATTGATATGCTTTACACTGCAGAGATCACTCAGTCTTTCGCACCACAGTTACTAATTGTGAACTCAGTACTTTAATGTCACACAGTTGGTTCCCAAAAACTGGCAAGTCTTCTGGCCTACTCACCAAAGACAACAGGCTGGATTTTACCTACTATTTACTTGGAGTTGTGAAGATCAGATAAAAATCACAGTAATTGTTTTGTGGGTTGCTTGCCGGCCAGGTGGAATAATGCAGTGGTTTTAACCTTTATGGATGAATTCCGCACAAACGCTAGGGTTTAGATTGATAACACAAGACAACCTGTTTTGTTAATCCATCATTGGAAAACCAATCGAGCTGTGACATTACAGACATTTATGCGACAACAGGGTTGCAATTGCAACCCTTATGTTCTCTACGACATAATTGTATGGCAGCGACTGGTTTTGCAGTGGTTGCAAATATTCGTTCACATACACATTATCCTGGATGTAATTGTTCCATTTCAAATACTTTNCTGGTTTTGCAGTGGTTGCAAATATTCGTTCACATACACATTATCCTGGATGTAATTGTTCCATTTCAAATACTTTCTGTAATATTTACAATAAACATGTGTTTCAGCTCCACCTTCAAGGGTGCGTACCATCCTTAAGCATCGTCGATCATTTGTTGCATACAATAATGTTTTTGATTAATTTTTTCATAAGGAATATGCAGTTAGATTTTTGTCAGCGTTTTTAGACTCGTACTATATATTACATGTTCTAATGTTAATTTANTGTGTAATATTTACAATAAACATGTGTTTCAGCTCCACCTTCAAGGGTGCGTACCATCCTTAAGCATCGTCGATCATTTGTTGCATACAATAATGTTTTTGATTAATTTTTTTATAAGGAATATGCAGTTAGATTTTTGTCAGCGTTTTTAGACTCGTACTATATATTACATGTTCTAATGTTAATTTAAATATCTGAAACCACGTGTTTTTATGGTAGAGCAAATATTAATATGGTCTATTTTTGTACATAACTAGATATCAAATTCATTTTCAGACCTATAGCGCTTAAAGTTCTTCTGTCATATTATTTTGTGCATATTTTGTGGCTGTTTGTATAAACCTGAATGCTTTACAACTATTTACATGAATTTTATTAGTATATTTCACTCATTGTATTGTTATTACCACTATCACTTTTTGTTTTGTCCCCTCTCTTGTACGCCTAGCTACTAACAATACTTTATACCTCTTATCATGCAGCTTGCATCTTGTGACGAATTTAACAACGTGGGCGGCTGTATGCAAGCGTAAAGCTTATGATATAGCATCTATGATGATACTCTTCCATGATGCTTCGTGTGGAAAGGACCTTAGTAAATGTGGCAATCATAACAAAGATGGCCAATTACAATGTATATACTGGTTTAACACATTTCCCAAGGTGGTGATAAGATGTTTCTGGGAAATTAAACACAGTCACCAATTTTGTAGCCATTAGGTTGCAAAATCTTGGTTCTGTTACAAGGTCATGCTTCATTCCCGCCTCTCTATGCTCTGCTTTTCTAACTACCACAGTGAGCATGTCTCGCCTGCGTGAGGAGTGCGAGGAGGAGTGTAGTGATCGACTTTGAAGAATGTTGTGAGATTGTAAATATTCCAGTGTCCCTGTTTACAGAAGTTGCTAAACTATAGGGTTGGACTGTGTGCTGAAAGAAATAAGCCCTATTGTTCTTAAAGAAAATTGTTTACATGCTATAACTTAATGGCTGTGCAACCAGCCATACATTCTTCTCTGAATCTTATTACTTGACAGGTCATATCTGCTCCCAGAAAATGTCTCTTCCTAAGCCATTCTCTGATTTTGCTACGCAGGCTGTCATCCAAAAAGGTGACTGCACCAAAGTCCAATTTATGCTGCCTCTGTTGTGTGCTGCATACCCACATGATTTAGGCCGCTGACTTGGCAGGAGCATCATCTTGTGCTTTCTACCTTGAAGGAAAATTAAGCAAGTGTAAAATTAATACACTTTAAATTACTTAAACAAAAAATGAATTGCTTGTGATGTGCTTCTGAAGTTTGCTTGTACAGTTTTCAAAGATATGGTTTTCTTAAACTCATATATAATTAGTACTTACTACTAACTTTTATTTCATACAGGATATATTTCTACCACATGTGGAAGATGGGACAATAATCCTTATTGGGGCCACAACTGAGAATCCATCTTTCAGCCTCAACTCAGCCTTGCTGAGCAGATGTAAAGTTATTGTACTTGAGAAACTGGAGACTGAAAACTTGGTTACAATTCTGAAGCGAGCAGTTGTAGCTGTTGAGGGTGTAGTGTTTAGGCCAAAGGAAAGCACTTACGACGACATAAAAAATCCCAGGTACGTTTAGTATTGAATTTTTAGGTTACATTTTAGGCACTGCAGAAAATTAAGGGTTACATTAGCATTGTGCATCATGTTTTTTTTTTTTTTTTTCCGTATTGTCTAAATTTCAGTTAGTTGCTAAGGGGTGCTCATACACACAGCATTCCTTAAACATTTATTAATTTCTTTCTCAAAAATAACATTTTACTTTTATCAAAATGATTTATTTCTAAATTGTTGTACAGCCTACATACACTCATTTGCAAAAAAATTTATCATCCTGAAGATGCCATCGCAGGGGCACGTAAGTGGGTACAGGCACAAGACGTGGTAGTATGTATACAGAAAACAACAAAATATTGCACCACACCGAGCATGAATTGCAGGGGACCAACACCTGCAAGATGCACTTAGTATGGTGTTGTACCGCCTGTAGCGTGGAGACACGTGGCGATATGATTGGGCATGGAGGCATACAGATGTCAGATGTTCTCCTGCCACACAGCTGGCGCAACTGACCTTGCACATCCAAGGTAGTTGCAGTCCAATCTAATCTGAAACATTCTTGATGGGGGAGAGTTGCCACACTTATTGGCCAAGGAAGCATGTTGAAATCATGCAGACAGGTCAGAGATACCTGTGCTGCGTGGGGCCGGGAATTATCCTGCTGGAAAATGAGAATGCCGAGCTGCACCAGGAAAGGGAGTGCAGATAGTCGCAGAATTTCCGGGATGTATCACTGCGCCATTAGGGTTTCTTTAATCACCGCCAGCGGGGTGCATAAATCAAAGGAAATGGCTCCCCACACCATGACATCTCTTGTTGGGGCAGTGTGCCACGCTAAAATGAAGCGTGAATCATGGTGCTGGCCAGGATGTCTCTAGACTCAAATTTGACAGCTGTCTGCATCCAGACAGAAACATGATTTGTCGCTAAACACCACTCGTCGCTAATCTGCAAGTTTCCACATTGCTGCCCATTCCTGCAGGAGGTCATGTGTGCTCTGCGATACTCAGGTCGGAGTGGTAGATGTCGTAAGGAACGCCGCGATAAAAAATCCCACTCTACTAGCTGCCTGGATATTGCACTGATGGACACAGGCATATCTCCAGCTACCATGACATGTCCCTGGACACAGTGCGCAGTGATGCCCATGGAGTTCACAGCTTGTTGCACAATGACGTGATCCTCCCTGCTGGTGGTTTGCCGGGGTCTATCTGAGCCTTCTCGATAGGTATGTGTACCATCCTATTCCCTGCATCCAACACCAACCCACAGTGTAGGCAAAATGGTTCAAGTAGCAAGCAATGCACTGAAACGTCCAACATGCTTCTCGGAGGCCAATGATGCAGCCTCTCTCAATCTAGTCCAGCTGGGCAAAAGCTTGGAGAATGTGCCATCAGGGCATGCTACAGGTTACTGAACTAGGCTCTGTGGCTCACACTGCTACTAAAGCCTTATTCACTGTCTTGCAGCTATGAACAATGGAGGTACATGTATGCCTCCTAGTGGCACATCCACACAAGCAAACTGCATTAAATGCAAATCGGTCACATTGTGGACTATGATGATACTGTGTGGCAACCTTCATTGTGCTCATGGGTATTGTTCACTGAAAATAGTTTTTTTTTCAAATGAGAGTATGTATTTATTATAGCATTATTTATTTGTACTGTACTGTGTTGGTCTGACTTAGGTGGAGAGGGATGATTTGGGGTTAAAAGAGTAGTAAATATTGTTAATATAACATAATTCCTCTTTTTGTTGAGAAGTAATGACCTGAGGAAGTTTATACACTTATTTTGTACTTTTACTTTTGAACTATGTAAGGCTTTATAAAATTGCAGCTCAGCAAATCTGGAATTAAGTTACATATTCAGTTTAGAAGACAAGTTTGTCAATACAGTTCAAGAAGTTCCTAATGTGAATAAAATTATGGAAACAAGATACAAGAATGGAAATTTAAGGCCAATGCTAAACTTAAGGGGCCATATTCAGAGTAAATTTTAACGTGGTCTAAACCATAGTTAGGTTTATATCGCCATAGTTAGTCAACTCACATGACTTTTTCATATTTAGAAGGTTATTTTAGGGTGACTACTTCAGTCAGGATTTAGCTAGACATAAACTAGGTAGGGGGGTAGTTTAATGCCTAGCTAAGCATGTAATAAGCATGGCGGTGGCAAATTTTAGCTTGTAGATATTGAAATTATTGAGTAAATAATACTTCCAAGTACATAATTGATAATGGCTGTGTTTTTAGTTTTCGAAATATCAACTCAAATATTAATGTATGCGTACGCCAAAACTTTATCTAACAATAATTAATAAACATATTATTTGTAAGTACAACTTTCTTAAATATTTTAGTGTTCGTTGGGAAGCATAGGCATGAATACAAATGTTTGTCTGTTATTATTTATTACCACGCTTCCAAAATAAATACTGAACCACAAAACTAGATCCTGCAGATGTTTTAACTATTCTTTAACAGTACCACTGTTGTAAACATTTTAAATTGCATGCATTTTAAGTGTTTTAATTGTTCTCTTTTGCAGACATATATTTTTAGTTTAAGTGCCACCTACCAACATGCTTTTCAAACTACCTAAAATTCAGAAATTGTTGTTTGTTCTAAGATATTTTTTTTGTTAAAAAGTAATATTTGTTTCTTATCATATTATTTTTTGAAAGCGGGCTGTAAAAGTTATCTGATATTGTTTATTTGTGTATTACGTCCCATATGCATATTTATTTCTGGTTACCGATACTTGTTGAGTTCAATTGAAAAGATTTTCTTTTTGTTCCTATCCTCTGATCTCATTACTCTGTTCACGCTATCCTTCAATAATTGCGACAAATTATATGTAACACAACCCCATAAAACAACATGTACACATTTTATATACAAAATAAATTGGAATACGAAAACGACATCTCCAACAGTTTTGCAATGTTGTCAAGCCCTTTCCATAGCTTAAATTGTGACTAGTTAATCACTGGTAAAACATGGTCTAATGATGTTGAAAAATTGCTTCTGAATACGTAGTGTTAGTCAGCCATAATCACATGTTTAGACCTGTATTAGTTAAACCATAACTAATGAGTCTTTAGACATGGTTTAATTTTTGGTTTCTGAATACAGCCCAAGATTTTTTCCACCACAAAATATTTAAAGGTAGGGGCTGCACAGGTTGCTGGATCTAATACACTTACTCATGGGTCTTATCATCATTGTTTCTGACTTTCATAACTGTCCAACTTGTTTTAGCTGCTCCTTTGTCCGACAATTCCTTGTTCTGCACCACACATTGAACTAGAAAGCAGCTGTGAGTTGTTTTATCTCAGCGTATTAAAATTCAAGTGTTTCGCTGGTTTACCAGTGGCATCTTCAGTTCACCATTTGTAGTAATATTTGAGTTCACTGGCCAGTAGATTAAATAGTGCCGAACTTGTCCTTTAAGTTTTGTTTATAACCCTGCCAAAAACTGGCATTTGGGAATTCACTTGAGTCTTCAGTACCTCACACAACAAAATAACTCATCTGATTTTCATTATCGTGTGCAGTTGTATGTTGGTCGATTTTATGATTTTTAAAACAGGCAAATGAAAATACTAAATAGATATTTATAGTAAGTTTACATAATTCTGTACCCGGTCTATTAAAACCAAAGTAATTTGACCCTTTTAAGAAGTTTTCCTGTTTAATTAGCTGATAAAAGAAATATTTACAAATTCCAGTCTTTGTGAATGTATTGGTGGTGTGTCAAATGTGTATAGTGTAAGCCTGTTTTACCATATACCCCTTGCACTCAGTGTTATTATTATGCATGTATAGTTCTTAAAGGACCCACATTGTTTCATACCATCATGAACTGCTGTCTTTGTCAAATCTCTGTCCATTGAGCACTGGTAAAACACGTTTCAGTGTGTAAATCATGCAAAATGAGGGAGAGAACATTTAAATTGTCTAAAAGATGGAAAGCAAGGCAGAAGTATTTCCTCTTGGCTTTATAATTGAACCATGGTATTTACTTAGACAAAGTAAGAGAAACTTGTTAGACTGTATAGCATGTAATAATCTGCTCATATGTCATATTCCTTTCCATGAAATAAGGTATAATAACCAGCATTTGTGGTATGTTTCTGTAGGTAGCAGAACAGAATTTTTGTGTTTTTGGTACACTATATCATTAACCCACTACAAATTTGCAANTACACTTATGTTTCTGTAGGTAGCAGAACAGAATTTTTGTGTTTTTGGTACACTATATCATTAACCCACTACAAATTTGCAACTGATAGTTTCACTTGATCTTGTTAATACTGCACATAGTAATTGAAATTGTTTGCATTGACAGTTTTTTTTCTGGCATTTTGAGAGTATGCCTTTCTTGGTGTGAGTATGCTAGAACAGTAAGACTGATGTTCATATATATACATTTTTCCATAAAGCTATGTTTCCACTGTTGACATTTTATTCTAATGTGGTGCCATCACATATTGATGCATTTGAACCAATGCTAGTTTTTCAGTACTCTGTGGTTTTCACATATTATCAATGTCTTTACAACCTGATTCAATGTTAAAGCTAGCCCTTAATGGTGCTTGAGACATAGAGGCCCTCCATTCACCCTATCGTGTTCCCCCTCTTCTTTCTCCCCTCTCCTCTTCACAGTCTCCTCATCCCCGTCTCCTCACCCCCCCCTCTTCCCTTCCGCCATTCCTCTTCTCTTCCTCTCTCTTCTTCCCCCTCTTCTCTTTCCTTTCTTTTTTCATTGATCCTCCTCCCTGTTCAGCTATAGTTAAGAATGTATGAACTAAAATAAATTGTAAAATTCTTATCTAACATCCAACATACCAGATGATTATGTTTACCTTGCATAAGAACACATCCATATCACTTTTTGTGAAGAATTTATTACATCAGATTGAAATTGAATTGGGGTAACATACATTTTTAATTGGTGAAAAAATTTAATATTAAAGGTTTATAATTACAAACACTAATCAAATAATGAATCATTTTAAAGCTGTTGCTAGTGGTTTTACAAGAATATAACCCCATTGAAGAAATGCATCTTAGCAATTGTGTATTGCGGCAGATGTGACTTGCCATTGCTGGGATAAAGCTACGTGCACACATCAGTAATATTTTAGTAACCTCGGTACAATATGTCACACACCACATGCATCACCACTCTTCTGGTAAAGGCTTGTAAGAGCTTGCACATCTGTTATTAAGTTTTAAAAGTGTATTATTTGTATTATTTATTTGATGAAGGAAAATAGAAGAAATAAGTTATTATTTTAGCCAACTTTAATTTTGCTGCCCCTGGCTACCATGCACTCGAGGCAACTGTCCCCTTGGCCCCCTTAGAGCTATGATACTGACATACATAGGTACATACGTACGTATCTAAAAGATAATTTATTTACCCTTATTTATTAATTGAAACCAAATAGAGGTATATCGCTATTAATGATAAAAATTAACTTAATATTCCAACTAAAGAAATTTGGTTGATCAAATAATAGCTATTACGTAATTATTTTAACAGTTAAACTCCGTTTGTATTTCTATTCATATAGTTTAAATCAAACATTACATTTTCATTGTAAAATTAAAATTGTAAAAAAAAAGATATATTTTTATAAATATTTACAAGGTAATCTATTGTCCATTATATCTTCAATATTATACTCTAATATAAGTTATGAAAATTAAAAAAATAACAAAATAACACATTAAAAAGAAATAAAAATAAACAACAAATTAAAAGACATGTTTTGAATCTTTTGATTTGAAAGTGAATAACTCCTTAATAAACAATATAATCCTTGGCCACCTAGTACTTCAAATCAACCATAATCAGTAGATTGATTAAATTTTATTAAAAAATTAAAGCATAAAAAGGAATTTTAATAGTTACATATGGTATAAACCATATATTACCAAAAAAATAACAAATACTACAATAACTACAATTAAAATTACTATTAAATCTAAATTTATTGATAAAATAACCTATCCAAGCATCTAATAAACAAATAATTACAACTATTAACTTTAAATAAAATGGTAATATAATTATATAAGGAGTAGGTAATAAAATTCTACCCATTATACATCCACCAAATACCAAAATTATAGTTATAATAACTATACTTTTTAATATAATTAATTTTTCATCCATAATAGAATGATAACTATAAAAAGAAAAATCCATAATTATTAAATAATAAATTAAACAAAAGCTATAACTAACAGTTAAACCAGTAGAAAAATAATAAAATAAAATAAGCAAATATATTAATATAACCCAGAGAATAAATCTTTAGAATTAAATCCAGATACAAAAGATAAACTAGCAATAATAAAACATAAACAAGTTAATGGTATTTGTATAAATAAATTGCCTAAATAACAAATATCTTGACAATTACTAAATGAATGAATAACAACCCCAGAACTTATAAATAATAAAGCCCTATATAAAGTATAAGTAAATAAATGAAAATAAGCTATATAAACATAACCAAAAGAAAGAATAGATGATATTAAAACTAATTGACTCAAAGTAGGTAAAGCAATAAACCTTTTTAAATCAAATTCAAAATTAGCACTAAAACCGGACATAAATATAGTAATTAAAGAAATAAACAATAAAAATGTAGATAGTATATTATTAATATAAAGAGGATTAAATCAAATTAATAAATAAACACCAGCAGTAACTAATGTAGAAGAATGAACTAAAGAAGATACAGGTGTAGAAGCAGCCATAGCTGCAGGTAATCAAGAAGAAAATGGAATTTGAGCTCTCGTTTTTATTGCTGCAATAACAATTAAACTAATTAATTTAACATCATAATCAAAAGAAAAATAATCAATATATATAAAATAATTTTATCTATCATAACTAAATAGTCAAGCAATAAATGTTAACAACATACTATCACCAACACGATTAGGTAAAGCAGTAATTATTCCTGCATTAAAAGATTTAACATTTTGATAATAAATAACTAAACAATAAGATACTAAACGTAAACCATCCCAACTCAAACAAAATTCTAATCAAATTAGGACTAATAATCATAAATATTATAGAAAAATAAATATTAAAACTAAGATAATAAAACAATCAATAAATAAATCATCTCTTATATAATATTTCTATAATAAATAATTAATAAAGAAATAAGTAAAACAAAATTAATAAAAATCAATGACATTCAATCAAATAACAAAGTTATTAATAACTGAGTTCCATTAATTATAAAAAGTTCATACTCAATAAAATAAAGTAAGTCATTAAATAAAAAAAATCTAATTACAAATAAATCAATCAATAAAATATTACATAATGAATAACATTAAAGAATAACCTAAAGTGTAAACTACATTTTCCGACCCACAGCTAATATTTTATTTAAATTATGTAAGCAAATTAAATAAATAACATATTAGATATAAAAATAATTAAATTTAAAAGAAATCAATGAATAAATTACAATATTCACGTAAATAACCAACTCTAAAAAAAAAAGAACCAGAATAAACTGTACCGTGCTGACTATAAGAATATATATATATAAAGTATAAGAAGCACTAAAAAATATATAATTAAAAACGAAAGTATCAAATGAACTTCAAGAAACTAAACTAATTAATAATATAATTTCACCTATTAAATTTAATGAGGGTGGAGCAGTTATATTATAAGATCTTAAAAGAAATCATCATAATCTTATTGTTGGTATAAAATTAATTAAAACCTTAATAAATGCCACTACATAATCGTTCATAAACAATATTAGCTAAACTAAATAAACCTGATGAACATAAGTCCTGTGCAATTATCATTATTATAAGAGAACCTAAAAATTCTCAACAATTAAAAGTTATAATTTCACCTAAAACTAAACCAATATGAATTGCAGAAGAATAAGAAATTAATGCTTTTAAATCACTTTGACATATACAAACTAATCTAATAAATAACTCACCTAATAGTCTAATTCCAACCCGTATCAAATTATATTTTATGCCAAAAATAATAAATAAATAAAAAAAAACAAAATAAACCATATCCCCCTAGTTTAAATAAGACACCCGCTAAAATCATTGAACCTGAAACAGGAGCTTCTACATGAGCTTTAGGTAATCATACCTGAACAAAAAATATAGGCAGTTTAACTTAAAAAAATTGTGCATAAATAAAAAGTAAAATAACAATATTAAAATTAAAGAAAAAGTCAAACTACCAAGAAATGAATAAAAATATAAATTACAAATTAACATAGGAAAAGAAGAAAATAAAGTATAAAATAAAAAATATACATCAGCTTGAAGATGCTCTGGTTGATAACCTCAACCAAAAAATAAGAAATAAGGTAGGAATTAAACTACATTCAAAAAATAAACGAAATAAAATTAATCTATTACTAGAAAAATATAAAAATAATATTAAAAACAATAAAATAACAAAACAAAATGTATTAGAATAATAATTATAATGATAAATTGATTCACTAGCTATAATTATTAAACTAAAAATAAAAAATCTCAATAAAATTAATTAATGAAAAATAATATTACAACTAATAAAATAACTAAAATTATAAAAATAAAAAGATTTAGTAAATTAAAAAAAAACACTAAAATACATAAACTAAAATGTACTAATCAAAATCCATAACAAGAAAGAGGTATTAAAAATAAAGAAAATATTAAAAAAATTTAACCTTGAAGTAAATTAAAAGATGAAAAATAATCATTTACTTAACCACAAATTAAATTAACAAGTAAAGATAAACCTACATCAAACATTCTAAATGATATATATAAAAATAAACCAAAACAGAGACAAAATAATATATTGTAAACTTAATAAAGTAATTAAAAAATAGTCATAATTAAAAGAAAAACAAACAAACCACATAAATATAAATAAATGTAGAACAAATTAAACAAACAGTAGTTTTAATAATTTAAATGAAATATTGGTCATGTAAATCAAATATGAATATAATGTTCTTAAAACTTCAAAGGAAATGACACCTCTATCAATAATTCCCAAAATTATTATCTTAAAATTTTAAACTATCCTTTGTACCAAAATAATAATAATAGCAAATATAACCTTAAACATAATTTTCCTTTTAATTTAACACCCAATACCAATAGGAACAATTATTATTTTACAAACAATCCTAATTTCAATAATAATAGGAATAATGTATAAACCTTTTTGATTCTTGTATATTTTATTTCAAATAAATGTAGGAGAAATAATAGTTCTATTTATCTATATAACAAGATTAATACCTAATATTATATTCTCATTACCAATAATAATCATAATAACAAAGTAACTTTGGTATTAATCTTGTTATATACACAAAAAAAACAAATATTTAAAATAATAATATATCTAACCTAATAATTAATAAATTAATACTAATATAAATACATACATCACCTATTATTATAAAAGTTATACTACTAATAATATATTTATTATATACCATAATTACAGTACAGTATTTAATACTACAGATTAAAATAAAAGATCATTACGAATAACATATAACTATTGAATATACTAATACGTAAACATCACCCTTTAAACCATCACCAATTAACATTTCAACCTGATGAAATTTTGGTTCTTTATTAAGATTATGTTTAATAATTCAAATCATAACTGGTTTATTTTTAGCAAAGCATTACACACGTAATATCGAAAAGCATTTAATAGAGTAAGACATTTGCCGAGATGCAAATTATGCTTGACTTATACGAACATTACATACCAATGGAGCGTCAATATTCTTCGCATGCGTTTAGTTACATCTAGGACGAGGTTTATATTATGGATCATATAAATATATTCAAACATGATTAACAGGTGTTGTTATACTATTATATTATTAATTATAACAACAGCTTTTATAGGATATGTATGACCATGAGGACAAATATCCTTTTTAAGAGCAACAGTAATTACAAGAATATTATCAGCAGTACCTTATTTAGGTACAGACCTTGTACAATGAGTATGAGGAGGTTTTGCGGTTGATAATGCAACATTAAATTGATTCTTCACAATCCACTTTGTAATACCATTTATAATTTTAGGAAGAGTAATACTTCACCTATTATTTTTATACCAAATAGGATCAAATAATTCTTAAGGTTTAAAAATAAATCTAGATAAAATTCCATTCCATCCATATTTCTCATTAAAAGATACCGTTGGATTTATTATAATAATTATAATATTAACTTTGACACATTCTGCGTCCCTATATTTTATTTGTCAGAACACACGCTCTGGCGAAGCTCACCGGCGGACGACCGCAATAAGGATTAAGGGTTTTGTGGACGTGCCGGAAGAGGGACGCCAGGAGCCTCGCAGCTGCAAAGGCACGCTACCAAAGGTTTCTGCAAGTGCAACTGTTCCTGCACGTGCAACTGTTCCTGCACGTGCAGACGACATCCGGAGACAACGGAAGGCACCAGGGCGCGGACACAGCTGCATTTTGCAGCTGCCCAAGGGACACCGAGATCCCACCACCAGCGGCGTCTGTCCCGGGCTTGTACCACAATAAATCATGAGAGCTTTTAGCGGACGTGCGTGCAGAACTGGACAATAAACTTCCAGGCCAGAACCAAGGGACGACGCCACGCCGGCTGCGGACCACACGAGCAGCGGCCACGTGTTTTATGACCCAGGGGGACGACAAGCACCCCGGACACGTGCAGAGATGGGGCAAGTCGAATATGGTGATCAAGCCTACATAACCACGAGGAGCAGGACCAAGCGGGGCAGTCGGCCGACGGAAACGGAAGAGGACGGAGCGAATCCGCGAGCAGACGTCGACGGCAGCCGGCCGTCGTCAGGCGCAGAGTACTGCGTGGACCCGGGAAGAAGGAACTTCGAAGCCAGGCGCCGAGACGCCCACCAAGTTCGAGAGCAGTTCCAAGTCGCCAGCCGAGGGAATACAGCGCTGCAGTGTCAGATAAGTAGTTCTACACCAAGTGTGAAGAATCTTCCCCCTCCCCCCCATGACGCAAAATCGCCGCGCCAAGTATTACGTAATCTACGTACAGAAAAGGGAGGGAGTTTGTCTCGTGAGTTCATGTACCAGTTAACCTGTTCAAGCANGTTTGTCTCGTGAGTTCATGTACCAGTTTACCTGTGTTCAAGCAACAATGAAACTCGATTATCTGAACACACAAATAAAGTGTAATTTATTAGTAAATTGGACCTAGAGACAACAGTGTCGACGTATTTATACGCCCTATCACTGAGGGCTAGCATCAAGTGCTGGCGCCTCACGCCGCAGAGCAGATTCAATACCTACTTCCAAACTTCAGCATTTGGCAGGTATCAACTTCTTAACATTAATGGAACCATATTTATTAAAAGATCCAGATAATTTTACCCCTGCCAACCTATTAGTAACACAAACACATATTCAACCAGAATGGTATTTCTTATTTGCATACGCATTTCTATGATCAATTCCTAGAAAATTAGGAGTAGTAATATCTCTTATATTATCAATTCTAATTTTAATAATTATACCACTTTATAAAAGAAACTTTCAAGGATTAATATTTTACTCTATTAACCAAATAACTTTTTGGTTGATAGTAACAACAACCAGATTATTAACAATAATATGAGCAAAATCCATTTGAAGACCCATATATCTTTATAAAACTAATACTAACATTTATTTACTTTTCGTATTTCTTAGTTGGTAATTTATTTAAATTATATTGAGATAAAATAATTAAATAGTTAATAAGTTTTAAAGTAACACATGTTGAAAATATAAAAAAGAAGATAATAACTTCTATTAACTTAATTATACTTAAATTAATTCAATGAAAAAATTAAATAATTTAAAAGCAAAGGCAAATAACATTTCCAAGCAAGATACATTAACTTATATCAAAAACGAGGTAAAGTACCACAAACTCAAACAAATAAAAATGATATGAAAATTATCTTAATAAAAAATGTAATAGAAAAAAAATCACAACAAAAAAAAAAACTAAATAATCTCATAAATAAAATTATTGCATACTATCTTAAAAAAATAAAGATAAACTACCTCATCTATATTCAACATTAAAACCGGTTACTATTTCAGATTCACCTTCAGCAAAATCAAGAGTCCGGTTAGTATCGGTAAGAAAAGAATAAAATAAACAAAGACTAAGAGGAAAAAAATAAAAAATATATCAACAATAATACTAAAAAAAATAAAAATCTGATAAATATCTACCATTAACAATAATAAAAGACAATTAAATAAAAAATAAACTTAACTCATAAGAAATTATTTGTGCCACAGAGCACAACCCACCCAATTAGACTAACAAATCCACCTTCATTAAAAATTTCAAACTTAAATCCATATATTTAGTTAATATTGTAACTCGCCGCCACTTAAATATTACCTGCACCTTTACCTAAAATAAATTTTAGTAAAAAAATTAAAAAATTATAATCTTATCAAATAAACATATAATGGTGGTATACATACTGATCACAAATTAAAGAAATATTAAATTGGGGACTATCGATTACTGGGCGAATTCCTCTTAATAGACTTAAACACCGCCAAATTCTTTAGGTTTATATAACATAACCATTACTACCCTGGCTAAAAATTAACATATAAAATAATTGGGTTAGTCCTAGTTTTTATTTTACATTTCAAAGAATCTTTTAAACAAAATTAATAAAAATTTTGTATTTCACTTTAAAATAAATAAATAAATAAAACTCAAAAAATAAATAAACTTTATTAGCTAATATTTATTGCATAACTGCATATGCTGGCACAAACATTTACAATAAAATAAAGAATATCCGAGTCTAAACTAATGTAATACTTAATACTAAATTTTGCAATTAAAATTATTAAACAAAATATAAGCAAAAACTCAAATGTATTTATTACTAAAAATTAATATAATAATCAGAATCAAACTAATGTATTTAAATTACTAATTAAATTATATAACTTATTATTTACATCATTACTTTATTTTAAATCTTAATTTAAAATAAAAATAGAATTAAAAAAATTAATTATAAGATCATGTATTATATTTCGTACTTAAAAATAAAAAAACTATAAATCAATTTTATAGCAAACAACCAAATTAATCAAGAATTTTCCTAATTATCAATTTGCATCTTTAAATTAATAATTAAGCCGCAGTACTACCTATATTAAATACTTATTATATATTAACTCAATATATCCTGATATAAAATAAGTATTTAATATAATTTAGGTTAATACCAAAAAAAATTGCTTTTAATTAACTATTTTATACAATAGGTATTTAATGGGTAATTATATTGTACATTTTTCATTTTGTTTCATTTAAATGAAAAAGGTAAGGGTTTGATCGTATACAACATTTTTAATACAATATAATTATCTTATATAAAGTTATTATTATTAAATATTTATATATTGTAATATAAATAATTTATATTATAATATTGACCTTGTTAGTTTATAATAATAATAAAAAATAAATATTTCGTTTATATAAAAATTTTATTATACTTTTAATTATCTTTTTTCATTAGAGGTTATTATATTAAATTATGGTAAAAATAAAATATTTTATTATACTCAAAACATTGCTTTCATAAGAAAAACTTTCACAATAAAAATTTTTTCCCTTATAAAATCAATATTTTACCGTCTAGTAACACAATTTTTAACTTTTTAAAATATGAATTTTTTAATATATATTTTAGTAAATTAATTATTTAATATACATAAAAATTATTATGTATTACATTAACTATTGACCCAGTGCTAAAAATCTTTACATTAAATACAAAGATGCCTCAACAACAAATAGAATATTAAATAAAAAGACCATAATAAAAATTAAGAATATTAAAACAAAATTCTAAAACAAATGAATAAAAAAAATAAATTTAAAAGTTTGTTTTACATTTTATAAAATAAGCTTTCTACATCCTAAATTAATCTTTCTTTATACATAAGCACAAATTTTAAAATGAAATATACACTGAGGGTAAAAAACTAAATCCAAAGATTGTTAAACTTTAATTAAAATTAATGGAATGCTTGATTAAAAGATTATTTTGTTGTAATAATAAATGTAATAATAATATTACTTCCATTATACTTAATAGAATTAAACTATTACCTGAAGTATTAAAAACTTGTATGCGTCATACAACAAAGTATATAAATATAAGCTAAAATAAGCCAATGGGTTCATACCTCATCAGTGGAATATTATCCTTTTTCTAAATATAAATAAATTATCAAATATGCTATTTAGAATTATTCTTATTATAAGAGTAATATTTTCTGTTTCATGTAACTCATGATTTATAGTAAAAATAGAAATAGAAATCAACATAATATCATTTTTACCTATAATTATAGAACAAAAAAAAACCTCTAAAGAATCAGCATTAACATATTTTTTATTACAAACTATTGCATCAATATTATTAATATTAGTTATTTTAATTATAAAAAGAGGTATTTCGCCATTTAATTTTTGAATAGCAAAGATAATAGAATGATTAAATAGAATTAAATGTATTTTTATTAATAACATGACATACAATTACACCCTTAATAATTTTGTCAATAGTGATAATAATTAATTTTATTACTATTACTGCAATAATTTTATCAATTATTATTTTAGCTGTTGGTGGTATAATCAAACATCAATACAATAATTAATAGCATATTCCTGAATTAGAAACATTGGATGAATATTAATAGCAATAATAATACAGTAAAATCCCGATTATTCGTATATCTCGCTAATTCGTGCGAATTTGCTGGTCCCTTGAGAAAATCCCTTTAATTCGTAAAAAAAACAATGCATTTTGGTCCCCTCGATAATACGTATTTATTTTGGTGCTCGAGCTCAATTAAAACGTCTTATAATTCTTATTTACAACTTAAAAATCTCGTTAACTCGTAATGTTTTTAACCCTGGACTATACACCAGCTCTATATTTATGCAATTCGGGCAGAGAAAAAAAGACTGGACGGGTACTGAGGGATGTAGGAGGGTTTGAGGGCAGGTAATGACGCCGAGTAGGCTGTGAGGTTATGTGTTTGTGATTCCCAGAACTAAGAGGCGCCTTCGTGTCCGGCATAGGGTTATGAGAGGGTAGGAAGGAGCAGAGCGAGTGAAAAGTAAGAGGGTTTGAAGGGAAGGTAATGACGCCGAGTAGGCTGTGAGGTGATGTGTCTGTGATTCTCAGAACTAAGAGGCGCCTGGCTGTCTGGTCTACGGTAATGAGAGGGTAGGAAGGAGCAGAGCGAGTGAAAAGTAAGAGGGTTTGATGGGATGGTAATGACGCAGAGTAGGCTATGAGGCGATGTGTCTGTGATTCTCAGAACTAAGAGGCGCCTTGCTATCCGGTCCACGGTTATGAGAGGGTAAGAAGGAGCAGAGCGAGTGAAAAGTTAGTCAGTTCGGTCTTAGCCATGCCTACGAAAAGAGCTAATAAGTGTCTTTCCATTAGAGAAAAAAAAAGAAATCATTAACGCCTTGGCCACTTATGATAAACAAATTGACGTGTCCAAACGTTATAACATTCCTCCTTCCACAATAACATCAATTCTGAATAACAAGGACAAAATCGCCTCCCAGACATTGGACAGCAAAGTAAAGCTCTTTAAAACTGGTGAGTATCCACAACTAGAAGAGAATTTAAAAAATTGGTTTGCGCAACCACGGAATTCGAATGTACCAGTTGGAGGAAACATTTTAAGAGAAAAAGCAAAAGTTTTCGCAGAAAAAATGGTAATTAAAGACTTTTGTGCGAGGGATGGGTGGTTTGATAGGTTTAAAAATAAGGCACAGCATAAAATTTAAGAAGCTTAGTGGGGAAAGTGCGAGTGTATCGGCCGACGTTTGTTCTGAGTGGAAAGACAAATTGGGAGAAATAATCTATTCTTATGAGCCCAACAACATTTTGAATGCCGATGAGACGGGGTTATTTTGTAAGTGTCTCCCCGACCGATCAATGTGTTTTAAGGAAGAAAAGTGTCTTGGCGGAAAAAATAGTAAAGAACATGTAACCATATTGTTGGCCGCCAACATGGATGGATCTGAGAAATTAAGACCGCTCATGATAGGTAAATCAGCTAAACCAAGATGTTTTGAAAACATGAAAACTTTTCCGATGACCTATCGTGCAAACAAAGAGCGTGGATGACAAGCGAATAATTCAAGGAATGGATACGATCAGTGAATGCTGATATGGAGAAAAGGCAGCGAAAAAGTCTACTTTATATGGATAATTGTACGGCCCACAACAATACCCCACCGCTCAGTCATGTTAATGTTGTGTTTTTTCCTGCCAACTACTTCTAAACTGAAGCCTCTAGACCAGGGCATAATTAAAACGTTCAAAACCTTTTACCGCAAGGAAGTAGTGATACAACTCCTTGACAGCATCGAAGATGGGAAGGATCATAAAATCACCTTATTTTCAGCAATGAACATTGCTCACAAGGCATGGTAAAGTGTTAGCGAAAGCACAATAAAAAACTGTTTTCGTACTTGTGGATTCACGAAGGTGGAACTTTCATCAGCAGTTACTGATGTAACTTAGAATGCCCTGTGAATTGGAATCGTCTTCCTCAAAATGAAGAAAATTCTGTAACGTTTGAAGATTTCGTCCATTTTGACGATGGCCTAGCGGTAGCTGGGATTCTAACTCATGACGAAATTTTGGCTCCATCTCAGGACATTGATGGTGAAGTTGATGACGAAGATGATGTGCCGACAATTACACCTAAGGTGGCTAAACAATACATCAACAACGTGCACCATTTCTTAGCGAAATCAGATGTTTGCAATTAAGTATTTTCTGCTTTGAACATGCATGAAAAAGCCATTGACAATACCCGTCTCCAAGACTTGCACCAAATAAAAATTACAGATTTTTTTAAAACGTAAATTTTTGATGTGTTTTTTATTGATGTAATAATTTATTTATATATACATGTTTATACATAATATGTAGCCATGCGTTTTTCATTACATATTAATACAAATTTGCATTAATCTCGTTATTATGNCATGTTTATACATAATATGTAGCCATGCGTTTTTCATTACATATTAATACAAATTTGCATTAATCTCGTTATTATGTATTTTTCCTTTTTGCTCCCGATTATTGGTAATCCCGCTAATTTGAACATCTCGATAATTCATATTTAACATTCAGTCCCTTGACAGTACGAATTATCGGGATTCTACTGTAATAAGAGAAAATACATGAATAATGTATTTTCCAATATATGTACTAATAATATTAGTAATAACCTTATCTTTAAATATATATAAAATCTTCCATATAAATCAATTAATATCAATAAATGAATCTATTTACAATTTTTTAATTATTAATTAATATATTATCAATTAAAGGTCTACCACCAATATTAGTAATTATACCTAAATTAATAGTAATTCAATCATCAATAAACCTAAATGAATTAATAATTATAGGAATAATAATATTAACTCTAATTACTATTTATTTTCATTTATGAATAATATATACAGCATTAATATGAACAAATTGAGAACGAAAATGAAATAATATTATAAAAAATAAAACTAATAATACAGTTATACCTCTCACAATTATTACAACTATAGGATTATCATTAATTACATTAATAATAAGAATATATTAAGGATTTAAGTTAAAATTAAACTAATAACCTTCAAAGCTATAAATAAAAGTAATATTTAAGCCTTAATGTAATATACACCTTTAAATTTGCAATTTAAAATCATTATATGAATATAAAACCATAATAGTAAAGAGATATATTATCTGTGAATAAATTTACAATTTATTGCCTATAAACTCAGCCACCTCACTAATGAAAAAATGACTCTTCTCAACTAACCATAAAGATATTGGAACTCTATATTTTTGATTAGGTATATGATCTGGAATAATTGGATTAGCTATAGGTATATTATTTCGTATAGAACTAGGAAAACCATGATCAATTATTGGAAATGATCTAATTTATAATACAATTGTAACAGCTCATGCTTTTGTAATAATTTTCTTTATAGTTATACCAATCATAATTGTAGGATTTGGTAATTGATTATTACCAATTATAATTGGAGCACCAGATATAGCATTCCCACGAATAAATAATATAAGATTTTGACTACAACCACCTTCATTAAAATTACTAAGTGCAAGCAGAATAGTCAGTACAGGAACAGGATGAACATTATATCCACCTTTAGCAGGGTTAACAGGACATAGAAGAATATCTGTTGATTTAGCTATTTTTCATTACATATACCAGGAATTTCATCATTCTTGGTGCTATTAATTTTATATCAACAACAATTAATATAAAATCATCAGGAATATCTTTAGAAAAAATACCTTTATTTGTTTGATCAGTAGTAATCATAGCAATTCTACTTCTACTGTCATTACTAGTACTTGCAGGTGCAATTACAATATTACTATCTGTACGTAATATAAATACATCATTTTTTGGCCCATCAGGGAGACCCTAATTTATATCAACATTTATTTTGAATTTTTGGTCACCCATAAGGATATATTTTAATTCTTCCTGGGTTTGGTATAATCTCACATATTATTGCACATGAAAGAGGAAAAAAAAGAAGTATTTGGAAATTTTGGAATCATTTTTGCTATAGCAGCAATTGGATTATTAGGTTTTGTGGTAAGAGCACACCATATTTTTACAGTTGGAATAGACGTTGATACATGAGCTTATTTTGCTTCAGCTACAATAATTATTGTAGTACCTACTGGTATAGTATTCAGATGGTTAGCCACAATATTTGGATCTAAATTATAATTTAGACCATCATGTATGTGAACTATAGGATTTCTATTTTTATTTACTGTAGGAGGATTAACTGGAATTGTATTATCAAAATCATCTATTGATATTACACTTCATGATACATATTATGTTGTAGCTCATTTCCATGATGTGTTATCAATAGGGGCTGTATTTGCAATTATAGCAGGTTTTATTCAATTATATCCGTTATTTACCGGCATAACAACAAACCCACAATGAGTTGAAATCCAATTCATCACAATATTCATTGGAGTAAATTTACCATTCTTTCCACATTTCTTAGGATTATCAGGAATACCACTTTGATATTCAGATTACCCTGATATATTTACATCGTGAAGTATTATTTCATCAATAGGAGCACTTATTTCAACAATAAGAATAATAATATTTATTATAATCTTATGAGAAATAATAACATCAATATGAGAAACTATCTTTAGATCATATATAACAAGATCATTAGAATGAAGACACAATTTACCACCAAAAGAACATACTTATAATGAATTATCAATCCTAATTAAATTCTAATATGGCAGATTAGTGCTCTGTATATAAAGATTATATCTTTTATTAGAAATAATTACATGACCTAATCTTTATTTACAAGATAGAGCATCACCAATAATAGAACAATAAATTTTATTTCATGATCATATTATAATAATATTAATAATAATTGTAACTACAGTAAGATACACTATAATTATACTTTTATTTAATAAGCACACAGATCAAAACTTATTACAAGGTCAAATAATTGAATTAATCTGAACAGTTACAACTATAACTCTATTTTTTATTGCAACATCATCATTATGATTATTATATGTAATAGATTAAATTAATAATCCCACAATAACTACTAGAGCAGTAGGTCATCAATGGTATTGAACATATGAATATTCGGACTTAAATGATACTGAATTTGATTCATGTATATCTAATCAAGAAAACATTATTGATTTACAATTATTAGATATAGATAATCAAATAGTATTACCATCAAATACATTTATTCGAATAATTGTAAAATCAACACATGTTTTTCATTCTTGAACATTGCCATCATCTGGGGTAAAAATTGATGGAACTCCAGGACGATTAAACCAAGCAAGTTTAATATTAAACCGAAATGGATTATTATTTAGACAATGTTCAGAGATTTGTGTAACAAATCATAGCTTTATGCTAATTGTTGTTGAAAGTGTACCTTTCAATACATTCATTAAATTAATAATAAAATCATCAAATGACTGAAAGCAAGTATTGGTCTCGAAACCACTTTATAGTAGTAATTATCAACTACTTTTGATAAGAAATTTGGTAAAAATTATAACATTAATATGCTAAATTAAAATTATTGACTAACAATAACTTCTAATTCCACAAATATCCCCAATAAGAAGAATAATAATCTATACATATTTTATTATCACATTTATAATATTTAGTATAAAAATCTACTTTACAAAAAAATTAATCATAAAAAAAAACAGAAATAATAAATATAAATATAGAAAATGATAACTAACTTATTTTCTATTTTTGAACCATTAACAAGATTATTTAATTTTCAATTAAATTTAATAGCAGCTTTAATTGGATTAATAATAAAGCAACATATTTTTGATTATTAAACACTCAATATTCAATAATATGAAAAAACCAATTTAATATTTTAAATAATGAATTTAACTTTCTTATAAGAAAAAAAATAAAGGAGTAACTACAGTACTTATCTCACTATTCACAATAATTATAATTAATGACTTATTAGGATTATTTCCATACCTATTCACAAGAACTATACATATAAGTATAACACTAACATTACCTTTAGGATTATCATTTATATTATATGGATGAATTAAAAATACAGAAATAATATTTACACATTTAGTACCAACAGGAACACCTAATGTATTAATACAATTTATAGTTTGTATTGTAACTATTAGAAACATTATCCGTCCAATAACACTAGCAGTATGATCAGCAGTAAATATATTTGCTGGTCATTTAATTTTAACCCTTTTAGGAAATACTTCAATAAGAGTATCATCAAATATTTTATTCATAATACTTATTATTCAAATAATACTTTTAACATTAGAAACAGCAGTAAACTAATGTCAACTCATCAAAATCACCCATACCATTTAGTAGAACGAACGCTTGTTGAATCCGTTCCACATTCTCTTCAGACACACGTGGCCGCCTTTGCAAAGGCACCCTGTGTCATGGAACTGACGAAACCAACGTACGATACTTCACCTATCTGGAGGACGACGTCCGTATTTGCGACGGAATTCACGTTGAACAATCGTAACCGATTCACATTTAGCAAACTGAATAACACAGAACGTCTTAAGTTGTTCCGTCGCCATTGTGATGCGGACTAACACACAACACACGCTCATAGTGCAATGACAGATGCTCCCAGTGTCATCTCTCGGCACATAAAGGAAACATCAGACCATCCCCTTCACATTGACGTGTCGATTGCGAGTTCGCTTCCCCCTCACCTCCTCAAACCGAGCATTACGAACGCCATCCAAACTGTAACACCGAACATGCTGACAAGAGCGTGGAACGAGTTTGATTATCGCGTAGATGTCGTTCGGGTCGCTCATGGTGGTCACATTTAACATTTATGAATGTATGTTAAACAAACTTCATGATTCCACAGTTCATTTGATTGGTCAACCAAGGTTGTAGGGTGTTTGGTTTTGATATTATAGACCTTCAAAGTTGTGGTATTCTTTTATACTCATCCTGTATTTCAATCTACTGATGAGGAAATTAACTTATTTAGTATAATAGTATATTTAACTTCCAATTAAAAAGTCTGAATAATTCAGAATAAGTAATTATATCAACTATAATTATATCAATAGAAGTTCTAATTATTACAAATGCAATAATAATATTAAATATTTTAATAGCAAAAAAAAACATTAATAGATTGAGAAAAAGATCACCATTTGAATGTGAATTTGATCCTAAATCTTCTCCATGAATCCTTTTCTCTTTAAAATTTTTCTAATCACAGTAATTTTTATAATTTTTAATATTGAAATCACATTACTACTTTTTGTAATACCAATCATAACATTATCAAAAATAAATAAATGAATGAATAATTACATTAATTATATGTATTATTGTACTAATTATAGGTCTTTATCGTGAATGAAATCAAGGTGCCTTAAATTGAACTAATTGGAATTATAGGTATTAATAACATTTGTTTTGCATTCAAAAAGTATTCATTATAATTAATACTTATGTAGGTACAAAGGTTGTATGTACGTACAAAGGTTAGGCTAAGTTCAGCAAACAGCTCATTGCCAGTATTTTCCACTGTGTTAGTTTGGCAAACGTGAGTGCTCAGCTAGTTCAACTATCTGCCTGTAGATGTTTTCTCATCTTGAATTAGTATTTGTTGTACTAAGCACTCTGTAGGCAGCTGATTTCACTTTATATGATTTTGCTTGTATTGTACATAATCAGCCAAATGAGTTGGGTATGTTTTCCCGAAGCAAATCATTTAAAAACATGCCTATAGTAAATTTTGAATTAGAAAATAATCTTCACGCAACTTTTCCCTCTCGAGCGCCTGCTGCTGGAGGGGGGAAACTATGTGACTGCTGGTGCTATACATACGAAACTGATAACATCCCTCTCTATTACAGCACTGTTAAATACAGCACTGCGCAACTTACATTTTTTCGACAGGTAATATGCATGTATGCAGAAGCTCTCGTCTAACCTTTCTCTGCGGCTGTCACTACTGAACTGAACAACCCCACCCCTTCGTGCAGCTACAATGTACTCTCCAGATTCGCTCAATGTGTTTTGGACTACTGCGCATTATTTTATTATTTGGATTTCACTATACCATAGTGTCAGGTATGATGCCACGTTTGCCAAACACAGTCAATGGATAGCTGCTATTATCATGCATGAAGAAAATGTTTGTTGTAGAATTTCTGGCATTGTTAATAATTTTACTTATATACCAAAGTTGTGTGCAGGGGCTGTTACTGTTATGAAATACTGTAATTGTGGAAAGATCCTAGTAATGTATTTTATGAAGAAATCACCACACAGACATGCCCATCTTGGTTGACTGCATAATTTCCTTCACAACATCCGAGTACTGATCCCATTAAACCCTTTCTGTAAACTGTCATACAAATTCTGTAGTGCCTTTTTAGCACATACCGTACTTATATTCTTTCTGTCATTTTTTACTCTGTGTTCTTTCACTGAGATAACTATCATTGTACTTAACTTGGACAGCAGAATAGTTTTTTGTAAATAATTTATTGTTAGCCATTACCATTGAGAAACAATAAACATACCAACTTTGGTTTTTACTATGGATTTAAAAATCGTTGTCCTAAAATTTCTTGAGAAATATTCAAATATAGATTGAAAGTGAGGGTTGTTTTGTAGAGTGGTGATTGATGAAGAAACTGTGCAGTGGTTGGCTGAAATTTGTGATGGAGATGCCAGAATAGCACTGAATAGTCTTCAGCTGGCTCTGCAATCAAAGGATGTCAATTCATCTTCTGTTGCTCGTATATCTCTTGATGATATCAAAGATGGAATCAAGGTAATAATGCCTTCTTTTTTTTGTTACACCAAATAGTACTTAAGGAAGTAAACATTTTTACACACACACATTTTTTATTTTAAAAATATATTTTAATGACTTAACACAGACCTCAGAATCATTTGTGGCCGTAAACCTCTATCTGTATTAATTAGCAATGTGAGGAACTACTCGTGTGGCCATGATTGTTGCTTATTTTAATTTTGCTGTAAAGATATCAGCACAGCAAATTCTATAACACTAGCATACTTACACTATTGCAAGCTGAACTATAGTTAAAATTTTTGAAATAAGTATTAGTTAAAAATAGGCATGAATATGTGTTTGCATTTACAGCGTTTCTAATCCAGCTCCACCCTGAGGTCTGGCCTATATTGTTATACTGAAAAAATAAGCATTGTAAATTGCAGATTTTCAATGTTATGTTTACCATTAGTCATAGACATTTCATTACATATTATTACAGAGTACTTGCCTGTGTTGTCCTTTCATTTAATATTATTCCAAATTACGATTTATTATATGAGTTAACAATATAATCTTTTGTTATTTTAATAGTTTATTGACATAGAGATCATGTGTAAGTATTTTTAATGTGTTTCTAGACAGTTTTCAGTTTGTTATTTTCATTTCTTCCCTAGTGGGTAGACCATTAAATGTTTATCAAACAAAAGTACTTAAGAAAATTATCCTGGTTGTTTCTCGTCTCACCATTGCTGATTGGCGGAGAGATATGTCATGGTCAGAAGACAGCCAATCGGAGAACAGCAGACAACATAAGCAAGGCAGAAGTAAAATAGAATAAAATTTTTCTTTAGAACAACTCTCACCACCTCCAACGATGGACGTGAATCGTGTAATATGACAGCTTTAATGATATAAAATGTAATAAGATTGTTGCAATGCATTTTTTATTGTTTTTGAAAAGAAAAGAAATGATAAATGTATAATTTTGTTGAAGAAGAAGCATTAGTAAAATAAAATTTTGAGAAGATTTTAATTGCAATATTATGATTTCTACTTAAAGATAACAACTGACGACTTGGATAATTATTTGAAATATTATAAACTGCGCCCAATGTATTAATGGCAGAGTTGTAATTAGTGTGGATTGTAACAACTGGCGACTCAGCTTGTGGCTGAAGAAGAACTTTGTTACCATCTTGAACTTGTGAAACTGAAGTAAGAACTTCAGAATCTGCAGTTTTCGGCAAAGGGAAAGACCAACTCTTAGAGAGAGTTTATGCTACATTTCGAGACGTCGGGAGAAAATACGTCTGCAGTTGCAGTACGCAGTTTCCACACTGAGGGACATGGGGGCAGAATTTTTCCATGAGACGCAAGTGCAGAAGAAAAAAATTGTTTTTGTTTTGTAGGTTTAAAGGAAAACTTTTGTAAGTATATATTGTGAAAAAAAATTGTTTGAATTAATTGGAGAAAAAGGGAGTAATGAAGGGGAAAATTTGGATTTTTTGGGATTTGAGCAAAAGGTAATTCAGGAAACTACAGTAGAAAAACAAACAAAGTAGTATGGAAAGTATTTTTTCTTGAATAGTATAGAAATTCAAAATAATGCTGAAAACATTGCAAACAGAAATAAAAACTGTTACAATAGGTCAAAATGATAGATTTAATAATATTATAGGGAACAGAAAGAAAATTTAAATTACATAGAAATTGAACTCAATGAGGTTAAAATAAATGAACGAGATGGGGAAGAGAAATGTAAAGGTAATGAAATGTATAAAACAGGTTCTGTATCATTAGATGAGGTAATGTGCAAACAAAGTTGTGTAATATT
>NQII01004592.1:57582-97758 GCA_002778355.1 Clitarchus hookeri | reverse complement strand
AACACCAAACAAAATATACAGGAATAGAGTAAGATTGAAGAAAATGAAAGGAATTAATTCACAAAAACAGAAAAAGTAAGAAAAGGAAAAGAAAGAAAAGGGTTAAATTTAAGTTAACGAGGGAAAGAAAATAGTTGAAGTATGATAAGGGAAAGATAAGTAGGAAAAGGGGGAAAAAAAAAAAAAAAAAAAAAGAGGGCAAGTTCAGGAAGTAATGAAAAAAGTTGAAATACTGGATGAAGAAAGTAGTGATAAAGAAAGAAAGAAAAGGGAGAAAAAAAATGAGAGGTAGGAAGCAAAAAAAAGAGAAAGAAAAGTAATGAACAAGAAAACACCATACTAGTCTTAAGAAAATGATTGTATATCATTTTTTTTTAGATAAGAGAGATAATAAATTTAATGTGGAAATAATTTGTAAAATTAAAATTGTAATATAGATAGTAAGTTTTGTTCAGAAAAAATTTGTAGAGTTATAAGGTAATGTAGATAATTTGTTAAAGAAAATTTTTTGTTACAAATGAAATAAATATATTAGTAAGCAAATAGCTAAAAAAATGTGGAGAAAAATATTTAAAAGCAAAGAGTATAGGTTACTAAAGGTAGTACAGAAGTTAAAATTATAACCATTGAGAAATGATTAATGGAAAAGTCATAGTGAAACTGGAAACAAAATGTAAATAAAAATATCATTAGAAGGTTAGTTTTTCAACGGTATTATAATAGTGTACACCAACAAAACTGTCAAAATTATATTCAATATACATAACCTATAAATGTATTAGAAAATTTATTTTTTATGAAGATATCTGCGACAATCATCAGGCCATAAAAATTATCATAATAAGAACTATAGATGCAAATCATGATTTAAAGAGAATACTAATGTGAGTAGAGTGCTATGTATAGCTGGGATTATATTTGTAAATTTTTTTTACTTAGATGACCAAATGAAAATAAGTAGGCCTAAGTATTGTGATTGCTGATAAAACCACCAGAGAGTAAATAGTAAAATAAGTGAAAACCAACTGTATTAAATTAAGAACAAATAATTTTTTTGGAAACCCAAAATATAAATATTATTTTCAACTGAATAAGTGCTATGGAAAAAACTTTAAGTGAATATTTTAATTAATGAATTACTATAAGATTATAACATGGAGATAAAAATATCGTAAAATTTGAAAGAGGTAAGACTTTAAGTGAATGTTTTAATTAATGAGATATTGATAATACTTGTGTCATCCGCATATGACACTAAATTACAATTAGTTAACACTTGTACAATGATCATTTACATAAATTAAAAATAGGATAGGTCCAATGATACTACCCTAGGGTACCCCAATATTAATATTCTTAGGATGAGAGTAGTGTATTTCCTGATAACTACAAGTGTTTATGTATTCAGTTTGTACTATTTATATTCTTGTTTTTAAGTATGACTTAAACCAGTTGTTAACAGTCCCTCTTATACCAATTGTTTAAAGTTTCTCTAAGATGCAACTTCATCAAAAGCTGTAGACAAGTAAAATTCCTACAGCATGTTTGTTGTCTAAATTGTTGTGAATATGTGATGTAAATTCAGCTATGGCGGATTCAGTCTTCCCTTTCATAAATCCATGTTGGGATGCATTAATTAATTTGTACATGCCAAGAAGCTTAATAAGTCGAATTTTTAGTACTAATTCTGATATTTTAGATATTACTCTTATAAGAGAAATTGGTCTGTAATTTTTTATATTAGTTTTATCTCCTTTTTTAAAGAAAGGTATAACCTTAGCTATTTTTAAGTCATTTGGAAAGATGCCACTTTCAAATGATTTATTAATTTAAATTACCAGGGGGTTCAACAGAGAGTGGGCATTCATCTTACCTTAATTCCATCCATACCTGTTGAGTTTGAATTGCTTAATATATTAATACGTTTTTTAACCTCGCAGTCAGTAACAGGAAACAACAGCATTGAGGGTGTATTCCTATTGGTTGACCATTGCTTTATATTTTGTGGACTATTTTGAGATTTGAAAAGATTTTGTGCAACTGTTGTAAAGTAGCAATTTATATAATTGGCAGTTGTTTTCGCATCAGCAATAATGCCTCCTTCAGAAACACATATTTTCACTATATGCCTACCATTAACATTTTTATTAGATTCAGATTTTATAACTTGCCACATTGTTTTACATTTATTTTTAGATACATATATTAATTTATTGTTATATCTTTGTTTAGCTACTTTCACGACTTTTTTATATAATTTATGTATGTACAGTAGCAGTTCAGGAAATAGGGTGTTTTATTTACTAAACTTATATTATATAATAATTTTATTTTGTGACTTGACACTTTTATTCCTTTAGTTATGCAATTACTATGTGTAGTAGATTGTGCTTTCAAAGTAGTTACTTTCTTCGGAAAGCATTCTTTGAATAACAAACTAAAAATATTTATAAAGTGTCAAAAGTTCTCATTCAGTGTGCTACCTACTGTAATGCTATGCCATGTTTGCTGCTGTATGTAATCACTAAATTTTTCAATATTATTATATGCAAAATGTCGTTTGAAAATACAAATTTTGTTTTGACTATTCTGCGTGTTTACAAGTTGCAATAACAGTGCATGGTGTGACAAGCCATTTTTTTTTTAGAATTTCCGCTTTGAAATCCACTTTTTTACATTAATAAAAGCGTGATCTGTAAGTGTTGTAGAGGTTTTTGTTTCTCTGGTAGGAAATAATACAACAGGTTTCATACCAGCACTAGTTAACAGATTAAGATAATCCTTCTTAAATTGACCACTGCTATTTAAGTCTATATTCATATCACATAATATTATATGAACTTTTTCATAATACAACTTATATAATAACAACTCTAGTTTCTCTAAAAAAAAAAAAAAAAAAAAAATTTTTTATTAGGTGATATGTTAAGACATATTATTACAAGCTTATTTGTGGTTTTAAATTAATTAACTTGAATTGCTGAGATTTCAAAGTCCTTTTCTGTGCTAATCAGCCTTAAGTCATCTCTATTCATAAAGCTAATATTATCCTTAACAAATATGCACACACCTCCATTTTTTTTGTTACCCCAACTATAACAACTTCCCAATACATAATCTGTCAAACTAACATGTATTTGTTGGTGATTATACCAATGCTCACAAAAACATAGTACGTATATTAAGACAAACGGCCATATCATTAAGAATAACTTCTATATCAAGTAGTTTATTGTTCAGCGACTGTATATTATGATGATGTACAGTAGAATCCCGATAATTCGTATTGTCAAGGGACTGAGCGTTAAATATGAATTATCGAGATATTAAAATTAGCGAGATTACCAATAATCAGGAGCAAAAAAAGAAAAAATACATAATAACGAGATTAATACAAATTTGCATTAATATGTAATGATAAATGCATGGCTACATATTATGTATACATAAATAAATAATTACATCAATAAAAAACACATTAAATTTACGTTTAAAAAATCTGTAATTTTCTTTTGGTGCAAGCCTTGCATACGGGTATTGTCGATGGCTTTGTCAAGCATGTTCAAAGCAGAAAATACTTAATCGCCAACGTCTGATTTCACTAAGAAATGGCGCACGTTGTTGATATATTGTTTAGCCACTTTAGGTGTAATTGTCGGCACATCATCTTCGTCAACACCTTCATCATCAATGTCCTGAGATAGAGCCAAAATTTCGTCATGAGTTAGAATCCCAGCTACCGCTAGGCCATTGTCAAAATGGGCGAAATCTTTAAACGTTATAGAATTTTCTTCATTTTGAGGAAGACGATTCCAATTCACAGGGCATTCTAAGTCTTGTTCAGTAACTGCTGATTAAAGTACCACCTTCGTAAATCCACAAGCACAAAAACAGTTTTTTATTGTGCTTTCGCTAACACTTTGCCACGCCTTGTGAGCAATGTTCATGGCTGAAAATAAGGTGATTTTATGATCCTGCCCATCTTCGATGCTGTCAAGGAGTTGCATCACTACTTCCTTGCGGTAAAAGGTTTTGAACGTTTTAATTATGCCCTGGTCTAGAGGCTGCAGCTTAGAAGTAGTGTTGGCAGGCAAAAACACAACATTAACATGACTGAGCGGTGGGGTATTGTTGTGGGCCGTNGAAAAGTAGAATTCCATATCAGCATTCACTGATCGTATCCATTCCTTGAATTATTCGCCCGTCATCAACGCTTTTTTGTTTGTACGATAGGTCATCGGAAAATTTTTCATGTTTTTAAAACATCTTGGTTTGGCTGATTTGCCTATCATGAGCGGTCTTAATTTCTCAGATCCATCCATGTTGGCGGCCAACAATATGGTTACATGTTCTTTACTATTTTTTTCCGCCATGACCTTTTTCTTTCTTAAAACACATTGATCGGTCGGGGAGACACTTATAAAATAACCCCGTCTCATCGGCATTAAAAATGTTGTTGGGCTCGTAAGAATCGATTATTTCTCCCAATTCGTATTTCCACTCAGAACAAACGTCGGCCGATACCTCGCACTTTCCCCACTAAGCTTCTTAAATTTTATGCTGTACCTTTTTTTAAACCTATCAAACCAACCATCACTCGCATGAAAGTCTTTAATTACCATTTTTTCTGCGAAAACTTTTGCTTTTTCTCTTAAAATGTTTCCTCCAACTGGTACATTCGAATTCCGTGGTTGCGCAAACCAATTTTTTAAATTCTCTTCTAGTTGTGGATACTCACCAGTTTTAAAGAGCTTTACTTTGCTGTCCAATGTCTGGGAGGTGATTTTGTCCTTGTTCTTCAGAATTGATGTTATTGTGGAAGGAGGAACGTTATAACGTTTGGACACGTCAATTTGTTTATCACCACCAACCACTGCGTTAATGATTTCTTTTTTTTTTTCAAATGGAAAGACACTTATTAGCTCTTTTCGGAGGCATGGCTAAGACCTAACTGACTAACTTTTCCACTCGCTTTGCTCCTTCCTACCCTCTCATAACTGTAGACCGGACAGGAAGGCGCCTCTTAGTTCTGGGAATCATAGACACATCGCCTCACAGCCTACCCGGCGTCATTACCTGTCCTTCAAACCCTCCTACGTCCCTCAGTACCCTTCTGGTCTTTTTTACCCGGCCCGAATTGCATAAATCTAGAGCTGGTGTACAGTCTAGGATTACAAACATTGCGATTTAACGAGATTTTTAAGTTGGAAAAAAGAATTATAAGACATTCTAATTGAGTTCGAGCACCAAAATAAATACGTATTATCGAGGGGACCGGAATCCATTGGTTTTTTTACGAATTAAGGGGATTTTCTCAAGGGACCGGCTAATTTACACGAATTAGTGGGATATACGAATAATTGGGATGCAAAATATCGGGATTTCACTGTACATTAATATCCCATTTCTTAGTTTTTGCTATAAACCTTTGTGTTACACCTCTTTTTCTTATAAATTTGTTATCTTGTTGCATAGTATTTGTGTGAACCATTATGCTTTATTAAGACTGCATACATTTTTTATGAACAATTATCCTGATTTGTGCTGTCTTTGCAATTAGTTTTTTTCATCATTATATTTCAAAGTGGCAAATGGTAATTTTGAAATATTTATTCTTAATTGAAAGGAGTACATTTTTACACAATTCCAATTAACCTAGTTGGTTGGGATGTCCATGTGTGGGGAAACAATGCCTAGTTATATCATTAATTTTGATCATCTGTACATTAATAACCCTAATAGTCTGTGTCCCCAGATGAATGATACCTGACACATCATACTCCTTCAGTGCATCATCCTCTCCCACGATAACTGCGAGTCCTCGGCTATGGCTATCCGCATGAATGGTAATCTTCCTACAGTACTCTTTTCTTGTTAGTGGACTGCTTTCATTCTTTCAACATTGCTGCTTATTCTGACGACACTGTTGCTTCATATTTCAATGTTGTTTGTATCCAGGTAGGCATATATTGTGATTCCTTCGCTATTGCAGCATTTGTTCAAGGCCGCCATCTTCTTCCTCTTGTAGGCATGAAAACTTGTTATATGTTGCAGTAACAAGATTTTTGTCGCTTTTTTTTTTCTCTAAATGATGCTCTTCTTGTTACTGTTGCCCACGTTTTTTTCATTTTTTTGACAGTTCAGGTTAATAATGCTTTTNACGTTGCAGTAACAAGATTTTTGTCGCTTTTTTTTTTTCTAAATGATGCTCTTCTTGTTACTGTTGCCCACGTTTTTTTCATTTTTTTGACAGTTCAGGTTAATAATGCTTTTTTCATTTTCTTTCAGAATTTTTATTATTTCTTTGAGTGACTCTTGTTTTTCTTCTCTTTCTGTCTGCAAGTCTGCATTTAGTATAGTAATAATTTCTTCCGAACTTGCAATTTCATTCCTCTTATACTGTATTAATTGAGTTTTAGTGTTAATTGCATAATTAGTAACATCACCCAAAAAGTCAACATTATGGTTGCCATTATCACTACAGTTCATCATGCACGAATTGCAAAACTATTCATTTTCCATCTTTTCTCTTGCTGAAATGCAGCTTCATTTATTAAAATGAAACCAAAGGTCACATTTATCACACAGTACATTATTTCGAACAATTTTTTTACACTTTCCACATTTAAAGTTGCAAATTATGCTTCCCTGGTTCGCAGACACAACCTCCCCAACCGACGCCATGAACTGGAATCACGATTTTATTCCCTTCAAGATCTTCAGCATCTTAATCAAAATCATGTGATGCAAAAATGTTTTCAGTGATCTGAATTACATGTGATCACAGCATCATCAACAAATGCAAGTCTTCTCATGAACAGGCACAATTAAGTGCATTCTGGAGGCTTATCCACTCATCTGCTGGTAGTCATGATCGTAGTCATATTCAGGATCACCACTACTAAAGTCACTACACATTATATATTCCAAATATAAATTATTGTATTCTGTATCTGTTGGTAGGTTACTGTTTTTGTTGTGTGTCAAATATAGGTTAAGAGGAAATGTACAACTGAGTTGCAGGCATTAAATCAACAAACACTGATGTTATATGCAGGAAATGAAAAATTAAGAACACTGTTAGGCAGCAAATTAAACCATTAAGCCTTTCGGAAAAATGGCAAGAAAGTAAAAAAATGTAGGAAAATGTTAGATGCAAGAATGTTGTAACAAGGGTTTCACTGTTTCTATTCTTTTTATTATGCTTCTTACACAATGCCAAGTTACTGTTTGTATAACTAGCATTAAAATATATACTTTGAAGAAACATACAAACAAAAGTATCACTTCTGTGCTGTGGACACTTGAAATTTAGTTATACATTATAGGCTGAAATTACTCCACTATTTAGCCTCTTCATGCAAGCAGTTTACACAACAGTCAAGGTTTGGTTCAGTAAAGATGTTTAAGGTGCAGCTATGATACTAGCCACTGCGCTGCTGCTGCTGCCCCCTCCACCGCCACCCATCACTCACCATCACCACAATTATTTTAAAAATCAAGTGACTATTTGGAATTCTATTATTCCATTGCCAGAAAGTATTGTATTTCAATAGTCACTGCTGTATTAAGCCATTAATTCTCACCATACACAATAAAAAAAATAAAAAATTTTAAAATGTTAAAAAACAGATATAAAATCTTCTCAAACAATATATAAAATCTTCTAAAACAATTAATTTCCTTTTTCTTTTTTTTTACATTTCTAAGACTGTTTAAGGAATCATAAAATGCAATAAAAACACCTATTTATATTTGGGCCTAACAATTTTAAAAAACCTCACACTAAATGGGTTGAGCAAAAACCATAAGAAAAATTGAGCTATGTGTCATAGCTCTGGCACCAATCAACTGATTCCTACCCAATTTTGCACAAGGTAGTGCCACAGTAGTCATACAAAACTTACATTTTTTAAGTTGGTCTGGCATTTTTTTAAATGGCATCAATTTAAATAGTTTAGAATAGTATGGTATGTCTTGGAACAAGTAATTTGCATGGGTAGAGTGAATATTCTGTAGTGCTATTACTTTATTATGATGTGTGCAGTAATGTCATAAAAGCCTTGTGTGTTTCTTCAAACACTGTGTGTCAATTATTTATGCACTGGAAGATTATTACCCCCAACACCTCTAAAATATTTATGTACCATTCAGCTTGGCAATTGCAATAAGAAATGCCCATCTACTACATAGCACACCCAACATAGCCTAACAATAAGCACAAGTGGTCATTGGCCACCTGCACACAAGACATGCATAACTCAACACATCATGTCACGCAATTTGTTGGATGCACTCATAAGATGAAAACATTTGATGATAAACATAAAAAAAAACCATATTCAACAAAGGGAGTGTGGGCTAAAATAAAAATTTCAATGCCTGATGTGGTTGATGTGAGAAATTCTCCACTGAAAATGAGAACATTGCGGGCTTGAATGAGTAACTGAAATTTTATTGCAGAGTAAATAATTATTAACTTGGGATGAGAATAAAATTGTAGTTTAGTTATTGTAACACAAAGATAACCATAGATCACCTTGGGCTTCCCTCAATATTTCAAAAGTAAACAAGCTTGCATTTCAATTTATTTTAAAATAAAATTATCCAAATGTATATAGTTATGACCAAAACTTACTTGATGTCTGAATGAAGAACATGAATCTACAGTTTGCACCGGCACTGTATACATATTGTTACATGGATGCCTGAGGGGCGTATCTGAATTCATGAGGCATGGAGGTCTTAATAAAAATAATAGAACAAAATTTGATTTTTGATTTATTCACGCGGCTGTTATTTACAGCATTAATCTATCCATCTCCACTATTACTTTTTTATTTCTCAGTGAACATGTAATGTTTCTTGGGTGAAGACTCAAATGGAGTTCACTATAAACAACTAGCTCAGCTTGAAAGCAAGATACTCTGAATTGAAAAAAATGTTTTGATAAAAGGAGCGTCAAAAATAAATAAATAAAGGATGAAGCGGTAAACTGTTCACAGACAATTTATTGCCATTTATTCTACAATATCTGCATACAAAAAAATATTTATCACTCGTGGCGGTAAAAACAAGAAAGAGATAGAATCGCAGTCTGTTATTATTCACTTAAAAAAAATCTTTTCACTGCAAGGATAATTAAATTAAGAAGGCGGGAGAGAGACACTACTTTCTCTCTCGGCGCCCAAACAACTCCTCACACCGGCAGAAATGAATTTAATAGATTTAGATTTGTCCAAAATTATGAAGGAAGGTTGAGATCACGGGCGCTGCCGGTGTGAGTTACGATGGTCACTCGCTGCTCCTCTCTAGATGAGCGCTTCTCGACTTCTGTTGACTTCTGTTGTCCAACAAGGGCAGTGCCTGCTCTAAATATCGATCAAAAGTTTTGTCATCTGAACACTGCCCAATCGTGGCATCTCATGGTGTGGTAATGTCTAAAAATAGTACACAAATGCAGGCGTCGTTCTGGAAATATTCATGTGGCAGGTCAAGTCAGTCAAATTTGACATTCTGTCCTTCCTTTATTTCATCATGTATTGCAACACGATGGCTACGTGCCAAACTTACTAACCCAATGAAAAAGTGCAATGTCATCCTATGACGTCTGCTACTACTGTTGAATGGCTCAAATAAAATAATAAATTTGGAAAAACAAAAATATATAGAATACAAACAATTTATTATTGCCATGATATTCTAAATACTAATTGGGTCATTATCTTATACAGAAATATAGAAAAATTAAATATTTCCGAATATATCAATTACTATATACTGAAAAATTACATTCCTCCCCTTGGTTCGGGAAAGATTTTGAAGAAACCTGGCCCAAATCGAAACCTGGCAACTGTATGTTGGCTGTACTGCGCTTCCAGCTCTTGCAAGAAAAAATATTTGTTTACATGGTTATACATTCATGTATAAAGTATGTGTCACAGTAAAGTATATCACATTCCATTATCACACAATAAAATTATTCAGAAAATGTTAAAATAAATCAGTACATATTATGTCTCCTTCCAAGCAATTACTATGTTACATTCACATTAAGTACAAGTTGTCTAGTTTCATTAGTGGCTAAGATGATTTTGATGTAAGTAACTTGCTCAATCTGGTTTCTCACTGGAACCAGCACTCAACATGTAAAAAATGTGCCCAAGGTCTGGCCAAAATACAACAGAGCTACTGTTTTTCACTTTAAGTCAGTACAGTGCTAGGTTTAGCCATATTCATAAGTTCTATTGGGGTAGCACCTGTACCCTCATGCCAACAGCTGTTTATTAATTGTTCCACATCATTTACTATCACAGCCCACTTGCTAGGGTGTTCATTACAGTACATTCAAAACACTCTCCTTAACTCTCTCATAACCCGCTCAACTGGATTTGCAGTGGATGGTACACTGCAGTATATCCTAACTCAATACCCAAAATGGATGTTAGTGTTTTCCACTTATCACTATGGAAGTGATGTCTGAAATAATTCTTTTTGGCTGACCTACTTCTAGTACATAACAATCCCTTACTTTTTCAGTGACCACCTGGGCTGTAACCCGCTTGATCGGATACAGTTTCACAAATTTAGTAAACATATCAAGCATTACAAATATATATTCTCCCCCCTCCCCCCCCTCCACCAACTTCCCTTTGGCAGTGGGCCAAACGAATCTACACACACTATTTCCAACTGTTCTGTAGCCAGTACGTGACCCACGATCCCTTTGAATTTCCTGTTGGGTGCCTTTGTTTGTGCACATATTAAACACGACCCTATTACCGTGGTTACTGTTCGATACATGTCCCTAACCCACAGAAATGTTGTATGTACTTTACATTCTTAGTAACACCATAATGTCCACAGTCAATATGCATGTATTCACTGACTTTTTTCCTGAACTTATCAGGTATGCATAGAATCCATTTTGCACCAGTGGTGCCTACATTTTGAAACAAATACCCTTTTTGACCATGCATTTATCTCTACAGTTATTTGTTTCCAATTCCTGTATCACTCTCTGGAGCTGAGAATCCTAGGATATTTTGATTTTTAACTGTACTGCAATTTCCGGCAATCCTTATCTACTTGTTCCATCTGTTTCCTCAAAGACCATATCTGAAACTCCTTAGCGTGTGCTGCCTGTATATCTGCACTACCCCTTGTGAAAGTGCATCTGCTACTACCTGTGCCTTGCCAGGGACATGTTCAATACTCGGGTTGTACTCTTGTAAAGCTAATATCAACAGTGTGATCCTATCATGTAGCAGTTTACAAGTATTCAGATGGCATAAGGCCTTATGATCGGTCAACATGGTTGTGTCCCTATCATACACTGAAGAGCCAAAAAAACTGGTACACCTGCCTAATATCGTGTAGGGTCCCCGTGTGCACGCAGAAGTGCCGCAAGACGACGTGGCATGGACTCGACTAATGTCTGAAGGTATGCAGGAGGCAATTCACACCATGAATCCTGCAGGGCAGTCTACAAATCCATAGGAGTACGAGGCGGTGGAGATCTCTTCTGAACAGCACGTTGCAAGGCATCCCAAACATGCTCAATAATGTTCATGTCTGGTGATTTAGGTGGTCAATGGAAGTGTCTAAAGTCAGAAGAGTGTTCCTGGAGCCACTTGGTAGCAACTCTCGACGTGTGGGGTGTCGCATTGTCCTGCTGGAATTGTCCATGTCCGTCGGCATGCACAATGGACATGAATGGGTGCAGGTGATCGGACAGGATGCTTACGTATCTGTCACCTGTCAGAGTCGTATCTAGACACATCAGGGGTCCCATTTCACGCCAACTGCACACGCCCCACACCATGACAGAGCCTCCACCAGCTTGAACAGTACCCTGTTGACATGCAGGGTTCATGGATTCATGAGGATGTCTCCATACCCGTACACGTCCATCCCCCCGATACAATTGGAAACGAGACTCGTCAGACCAGGCAACGTGTTTCCAGTCATCAACAGTCCAATGGCGGTGTTGGCGGGCCCAGGCGAGGCGTAAAGCTTTGTGTCGTGCAGTAAACAACGGTACACAGGTGGGCCTTCGGCTTCGAAAGCCCATATCAATGATGGTCCGTTGAATAGTTCGTACACTGGCACTTGTTGATGCCCCAGCATTGAAATCTGCGCCAATTTGAGAAAGGGTTGCACGTCTGTCATGTTTAATGATTCTCGTCAGTCGTCGTTTGTCCCATTCGTTCACGATCTTTTTCTGGCCACAGCGATGTTGAAGATTTGATGTTTTACCGGATTCCCGATATTCACGGTACACTCTTGAAATGGTCGTACGCGAAAATCCAAATTTTATCGCTACCTCGGAGATGCTATGTCCCATCTCTTGTGCGCCGACTATTACACCACATTCAAACTCACTTATATCTTGATAACCTGCCATTGTAGCAGCAGTAACCGATCTAGCAACTTTGCCAGACGCTTGTTGTCTTATATAGGCGCTACCGACCGCATCGCGTTACTCTGATTGATTCCATATCTCTGTTATTTGCATACGTACTCCTATACCAGTTATTTTGGCTCTCCAGTGTATAAATGTACGTAATTTTAAACATGCAAATATAATACTAAGCAGTTTCTTTTTCGTGACAGTGTAATTTATTTCCGCGGTATTCAACACTACTTGCAAAATTAATAGGGACATGTTCCCCTTGATCGTTAACTTGGAATAGTATTGCTCCTAAAGCTTCAACCAAAGCATCACAAGCTATGAAAAATTTCCTATCTAGCCTGGGATGGTGTGGCATCATCTCCTTCTCCAATTCTCCTTTCAGGCTGTCCACAGCTTCTTTTTGCTCAGCCCTCCATTCCCATGTCTGTCCCTTTTGCATTAATTTTCTCAGAGGGGTGCAAATCTGACTGAAATTTTGAATATATTTCCTGAAATAGTTGAAGAATCCTTCTAACCTCTCTAACTGCTGTTGCAAAGACACCTGATAACCAAGGTCGGGAGCGGCACGCGCCCTGATAGTCATAACAGGCACACTTTGTAAACGTTCCTTTGTCAAAAGCAGCTGCATCTCTGATTGGAACTGATAGCATGTGCATGCAAATAAATCATCCGTGCCATGCACGCTCAGAGCGACTGCCTGCAACACTGCCCCCTCCTCAAGTCTGTTCGTCCCAAACAGAATCTGTTGCATCTGGTCCTTCATAGAGTGCCTGTTGGTCGATGTGGACAACCTTCTGCTTCACCCGAGAGCTTTGGTGACAAATCCGAAATACCACATAATTGATATTATTTAGAAACCTGTAGGGGCCTTCCCAACATTTCTGTAGCTTCATGCAGTACCCTTTTCTCCTGTGTGAGTTGTACAGTTACATCAGTCGTCGTCCTTGAAATATCTTGCCCGACATTCTCCTATCATACCGCATCTTCATCCTGTCACTATTTATTCTGAGGTGCTGTTGAGCAAAATTATGAATGCCAACTAGACTGTTACATAATTCGCTGGCATAATCAGGGGTTGCAGCTTCCTCTTCTGTTGGTCGGCCATACAGCAGGTCACTAGGGATTGGAGCTCTCTTCCAAACCGCATCCTTGATGGTGTTACCCTTGTGGGCTCGTGAACTGCTGAGCGGTAAGCAAGAAGAAACAAAGGTACCTTTGAATCCCAGTCCATTTAGTTGTCTGCCACAAAGATGGACAGGTACTTCTCAAGAGTGTGGTTAAGCCTCTTAACCATTCAATCTGACTGAGTGTGTAGTCTTTTTCATCACCCAGAATCTTTATTACTCCTGGAACACCGCAGCTTCAAAGTTTCTTCCCAGATCGGAATGGAGTTCTAGTGACACCGCAAACCTGAGAAGACATGCTCTATAAGTGCATCAGCTACAGTGCGTGCTTCTTGGTTTGGGAGGGGAATGACCTCAGGCCACTTAGTAAAGTAATCTTGGGCCACCAGTAGATACCGATTACCTCTCTCTGGGACAGGCTAAGGGTCCAGAATGTCTGCCATCCTCTCAAATGGAGCTCCAACATTGTATTTCTGGAGCTGACCTTGTCCCCTGGTCCTTGGACCCTTCCTTGCAGTGCAAATGTTGCACATTCGATGTCACTTCTCAACATCCTCGTGACAATGAAGCCAGTAGAACCTCAGTCTAACTCTGTCAAGTGTCTTATTAACACCAAAGTGCCTACTGGCTGCTGCATTATGCGGTTCCTTTAAGAATTCTGGAACCCTGCATTCTGGAAGGACCAACTGTAATTGTGTGTTTTCCATAATTACTTTCCCAGTTTCTGTAAAGTACGCCATTTTTCAGCATGAGGGAATTCCATTGTGCCCAGTATGCTTTGACTGCTGCACTCAGACTAGATCTCTTTTCCCATTTTGGCAGACAGCCAGCTTCTTTTCACTTTAGTAATGGCTACAAAGTGGGATCATTCAGCTGATCTTTCCTAATACCCTCATCACTCCAGGTTGGTGTCCCATTACAAGACACAGAACCTTGAATTCTTGTCCTCTGTACCTTCAGCAATTCACCACTCTTTTCTTCCTGGTGTTCGCAATGACGACAAAATGGCTCATATGGCTTCCTAGAAAGTGCATCTGCATTGCTGTGAAGGCGTCCCGATCTGTGCTGTATTTCAGTCATATTCTTGAAGATCCTGTATCCACCGGGCTATCTAATCTTCGGGGTTCTTGAAATTTAGTAGCCAGCATAATGGAGCATGGTCGGCTCTTAGAATAAAATGTCTGCCATAAAGCATTTTCACACTCGGTGGTCCAATGAAATCTCCTTTTTGCCTCTGTCAATTCATGTAGTGGCTTGGCGATCGTGGCAAACCCGGGTACAAATCTACAGTAATAGGCACATAATCCCAGAAAACTGTGCACTTCAGTTTTGTCAGTTGGTGTCGGCCATTTTCCTATTGCTTTGGTCTTCTCAGGGTCTGTTTTGATTCCATGGGCGGACACTACATGTCCTAAGAAATTATTTTCTTTTGGAACTGGTGGCACTTCTTAGGAACCAGTTTCATGTTGGCTGCGGCCACTTTTTGGAATACAGAATCTAGGCGTGATAGGTACTCTTCAAATGTCCTTCCTGTCACGTCATCTAAGTAAACCTGACAGATATGTAAAGGCAAAATTTTTTCGTCAGGTATTCAAAAGTAGAAGGGGCATTACATAGCCCAGAAGGCATAACTTTGAACTTCCAGGTTCCTTTCCCTTGGACACAAAATGCAACCTTCTCTTGGTCCTCTGGGGTCACCTTGCACTGCCAGTACCCACTCTTCATGGCCAAAGTAGAAAACTATTGCGAACCTGCTAAACTCTTCAATGTGTTATCTATCCTTGGAAGCAGATAAGAGTCTTTCTTTATCACATTATTAAGCTGGCGATAATTTACACAAAACCGCAGAGAGCCATCTTTCTTCTTAACAAGTACAATGGGTGACGACCACAGACTAACTGATGGTTGTATCACATCTAACCCCCTCATTTCCTTCAGAATTCCCTCAACTGCCTCATATGAAGCTAGTGGCAGTCGTCTTGGGGGCTGCTTTATGGGCCTGGCATCTCCTGCATCAATGTGGTTGCAGGTCATGTTGGTACTTCCAAGATCATTTGGTCCATACGAGAAGGCATCCCTATTTCTCCACAGTAATTCAGAGACAGCCTTCTCCTGTCTATTAGTACTTCTGGTAGAAGACATTCTATTTGTTCTACTCTAGAATCTTCTGGAATGTTTGGAATTATCTGTGTGACCAGCTTGCAAATACCGATCATGACCCCCTCCTCAAGACGAATAGCACTATCGGACAAATTTATCATTCAAACTGTAAAACTGTCAGAATCAGAAGAGACCAGAGTCCTTGCTACAATGACATTACCTGGCTAGATGCCGACCATCTCTGCTGGCTCAATTAGACCCAAACGCCTGACAAATTTTCCCAGACATCTGCCTGTAATGACAATTTCACTAGAAGCGGGCTGCACAGTGGGTTGACCACATACTACTGGGCAGCTAATTGCAGATAAAAAATCATTCCGTGTTGACATCACCAACTCTGTACTGCCCACCCGTAGCACACCAAGTCGAGTGGTGTGGTCTCACCTGTTGCTGTAGTCAAATAGCATCGTTCCTTGCTGTCGTTGGGCGATCACTGGGGCAAAGACCCAAGGATGTCTGGTCTTACTATTGATTTGGTCTCCCCAGTGTCTACCGTCTGGCAAGGAACATTATTCAGGCTCCCTGCCAACGGTATTGCATCCCAGTCCTCTTTCACTGACCGTACTGTAAGAAAATTGGGGCTTTTCCTCCAGCAATCACTGACCTTCACCCCCTAAGATCGGTGTTCACAAATTTCCGAATGTGCTGTATTCTCACCTCCCTCTCGCTACATCTTTTCTCGCTGCTGCTTCTGTTGCTGTTGTGGGTAGTAGGCTCTCAGGTGCCCCGGCTGTCCACATTACTAACACTCCAACCGTTTAGGGGGNCGTCACTGCCCTTACCGGACGTCGGGGTGCAGCCCCCTGTCTTGCTGACTCCACCTCCAGTGCTCGGGCCAGTGCATCATGCATGTTGTGTGGTGCAGCCAGACTTACTGCTTGCCGTACCTCTGTGTCTGCGATGGCATGGTCAAAGAAGCCGACTGCGATGATGTTGTGCACCTCTTCAGAGCACCCTTTCAGAGATAGTTGAGACAGCCGCACAATGTCTTGCCATAGCTCCTGCAATGGCTCCGCTGGTCGCTGCTGCCTTGCAGTTGGGCGTGGCGGGCATGCTGCAGGTATCAGTCGCCAAAACGTAGCTTCAAGGCCGACACCGGTGTGGGGTACTCCAGTCGATGTTGCCCTGGCAGAAATTGTAGTATGCTCAATTCAGTTTCTCTCAGTACAGCCGCGAGGTAGTAAGCCCACTGTTTGGCTGACTAGCTATTCAGTGTGGCGACTATTTCAAACTGGCATTGGTATTCCCACCATGAAGCCTGGCCATCGTAAGGGGCGGGCTTAATTGCGATTCCCTGTCCCACTCCTACTCCCACTCCACTCCCACACCAATGCTGCAGAGCTGCTGACTCTCCTCCGAGGTTGCTGCATTGGTTACGACTTGTACTGCCTCTTCACTCTTTTCAGCTGCCGATGTGGTGGTACTGGGGCTCCATTGCTGAAGAAATTAGTGTAATTCCTTCATTAATGCACTGATCTTCTGTTTCAATTCATTGTCAACGCTGCCTATCCTTTCATTCACATTGTCCACATTTTCATGTACACTCTCAATTTTCTTGTCCACTGAGTCAACCCTTGTATTCACTAACTCGTTAATGCTTTCTATTTTCGTGTCTACATTTTTATTTACAGTGTCTATTTTTCTGTCTACATTCTCATTTACGCTATTTACACATTCACACTACTAATTTTGCTATCAAGTCTATTTAACACTTGCACCCACTTGGCTACTTAATCCCTCAATTAATGCTTGCAGTACTTCAATTTCTGCAAACATTTTTCTAGTTAACATTCACAGTGATGATGGTACAAATCAGTCTTAATTTTGCGTTCTTCACTATTTCGATTAATTGATTTATTTGAATATCTCTAATTACTGGCCTATAGCGTAACTTTATTTACAACTGATTTATTAATAATTTCCTCCATCCCACTTCTGACATCAGTGTTACATGGATGCCTGAGGGGCGTATCTCAGTTTGTGAGGGATGGAGGTCTTAATACAAAGAAAGAATAAAATTGGATTTTTTATTTGTTCACACAGCTATTATTTACACCATTAATCTATCTATCTCCACTCGTATTCTTTTTATTTCTCAGTAAGTGCAATATTTAATGTCTATTTCAACACTAGTTAACATCCTTAAAGTATCTGTTTAGTTATTGTCAATTAACTCATACTATTCATTAACATAAGTTCAGCCTATTTTTTGCCATCATTTGTAATGTCTTTCACTCACGCATTCAGTCCAATAGTCCAGCCTGCAGTCGTACTCTTCATTGCTCTGATTCTCGCAGTCACAGATTTTCCTCCCGCTGGTTACTTCTCTTCTCGCTACTCGTCTATAGCTGAAACTCATCCATTCAACAACTGCCTGCTGGGAGGCCCAATGCTCTAATTATACTCTGCTGGCCTTGACCTGGAAAGTTTACCGCACTCCAAGTCTAGCTGAGAGCAACGAGGTCAGTAATCCAGAGCATTCTTCAGATGTCGCAAAGACACCCAATAACCAAGGTTGGGAGCGTCATGTGCCCTGATAGGCATAACAGGCATGCTTTGTAAACATTCCTTTGTGAAAAACTGCTGCATCTCCGGTTGCAACTGATAGCGTGCGCGTGTCAATAAATCATCCATGCCACGCACGCTCAGAGAAGCCGCCTGTAATAATATATAATGCAGGGCACACTAAGGGACTGTTAAAGAATGTAATTATAACTATACAGTTCACCATGATGTAGAGATCCTCTTTTGTCTTCAGCAAATGCTCACTTAATTTTGAATATCCAAACAAATCACTATTGTTTAAAGCTTATAAAACCAATAGTTAAATATCCCAAGATGCTAACAAGGCCAAAATGAACTTCACTACTAGCTACATGATAAAACAACTAATGTTGGGAATTTTTTCTGCCACTTGCATTGGGCTAATGTTGCTGGCCGTATATAATAACTTCACTACATATTAGCATCTTAAAATTTCTTTCGCCTTATGTACATCACATAGGTGTCCTATTTTAATTAAATGGCCTTACAAAAATATTTTTTCTCGAGAGCACGAGTGGCTGCCTACTGAACTCGCTGGAACGCTTCTCTCTTTTTTTAAACAGTCAAACAAGAGACACTAGGCTTCTCCAAGGCATGCTGGGAGGGATACCAACCATTCCTGATTGGCCCATTTCAAAAATTGAATACACGAGGCTGTGACATTCTGCAAAGAATATTAACTCAACAATATTGCACAGAGAATAAAATGGTACAGTGGAACCGCGTTATAACGATAGTCGACAATGGCAAAATAAATTATCGCTGTAGCGAGTTATCGTTATAACAAAATTTATGGTGCCCATAATTTTTTTATTGTATTTGCCCTTGTAGATCCTGTGCTTAAAGAATGCCGTAACCTACGCATATGCAGTGACAAGATAGTACAAAAAAAAACTACATCTGACAGCGGCATTATGTAACGACCAGCAGATGCGCGCGATGCGCGACGTTCCTTCCTCATCCATTCTTCTTCTCCTCCCTAAATTTTCGCATTGCGGGAGGGAGTTAGTTGCTTACCAATCAGTGTGCTACTTCACTCCTTGTCTCTCTCTTTAACCTACCTCTTATCCTGTCTCGCCCCCACACCCCGCTCTGCAGCCTCTTTGAATCCTGTCACGTCTCAAAGCAGGGCTTCCACATGTTTACGTTTCCCCTCCACTCCCTTTCACATTCATGTTGCTGATTGATACATTCCTCCAAACCTTCTTTGTTTCCGTGTAAGGCAAAGGATAGCCAACATAGTGAGAAGGGAAGAGGCGAGATAACGTTTTTTTGAGGGGTGACATTCCAGCACGGCAATAAAAAAAAAACCCAGCACGTCACTTTGTAAAAACAAAAAGAAAAAACGAAGCCGGCCACCTACCGCAGTTGTTGGCGTTGTTCTTTTAATGACCGTAGGGTACCGTTATCTTACAACCGCCACCCTTCCCCTCCCCCCTACTGCAATTTTCCAGCTTACCCCTCTTTTCATGTCATCGACCAGCTCTACTCCCATTTGTATAGTCCATACTGTATAAGAAGGCCACTTTCTGACAGGTCTGCGAAAGTAGCACCACTGTTTACATCTGACTACGTATCCTTCCGCCATCAGCTGGTCCGTCAAGTCGGGGCTGTATTTTTTATCAACACGCTGTCAGCTATTCCACTTGCCATTGTACTGTAATGCTAAACAAATTTTAAGATATTTTAAGCCTGACATTTGTCTAAAAAAAATAAGTAGTTTAAAAAAGTAAAAATATAAAATGTTGGAAATAATGAAATATTTGCTAACTCTTTTTTAATTTGCACGAGATAGTGAATTTGGGTTAACATTTGCGAGACGGTCTGTTGTATCTATTATCACACTTTGGACATTATAGCTAATATATTCGAGTTGGAAATATGTGACGTGGAATAATGTTAGAATTGCTTAAAAACTATTCAGGCGTGTCTCACTTTCTACGGAAACATAGAGGTGGGTTTCAAGAGAACAATATGGCGTATAATTTACGTAGACGAACGATTACTGACCGAATATAAATTATTTGTACTCCAAATCGTTGTACATGAAATATATGTTACTTTAAAAATTATGCAGAGCTCGTAGAAAAATATAACTATTGGCATCTGTTTGTAAATTTGTTATATTTCGCGCAGGAAAGCGGTTCATTTCTGGCTGGTATTACCTCGCATAATATCCTAGAGATGGCGCGCACAGCACGCCACGGTAAAGTTTGAGCCGCTGTTTTTGGATAACAGATAGCGTATTTTTTAAAGTTGATTGTTCTTATATTACGGACTCGAAATATATTTCAAATTCGTGTCGTTTCGTCAAATTATTAGAAAAAAATATTCAACAATATTATAGAATATTTCTGTATGCTTTTGGAATTAATATTAAGGACGTGTTGAAAGCGAGGTTGGAGAGGGATGATACAACGTTAAAAAGTTTTCTGAAGTTAGCACAACTTCAGAAAACTTTTCCACGTCGTATCGTTCTATTGTACATTTCATTTTGATCACCTAAACATAACTACATTATCACGAATTTTAGTTTTTAACACTAACAACTATTGTTTTGTGACCTCGTAAAATAAAATGTATTAATAAATCTAAGAACTCTTTCTTATCGGCGTATTTTCTGCTTTTGTGATGTGCATCGGCAGTGCACTCAGAATAGCCAACGTAATTTTAACTTTTGTTCGTTCATGCATCAGCTGATACAGGATTTTGTAAATTGCACTTTGTTTGTTTCGTATACGTCAATTGCCACTCACTGACTGTCAGAAAGTGGCCTTCTTATACCGTATGGACCATACCTCTCTCCTCTCCACTATCGTACCCTCTTACTTATCCCTCACAACACCCGCCTGCTCCTCTTCTCTATCTCCGGCCGACGCGAGTGTTGCCATGCGACACAGACTAACAAAGGCTGGCTCGCGCGTGGCAAGTGAGTGAATGTCACTTGCGATACGTGTTTAAACATTTAAAAATACGAGTTTACAAATTTTCATATTGCTATGGTGAAAGGCTTCATTAACATATACGTTATAAACTAAATTAAGTACCTTTCAAATGAAAGGGAAAATTACGGTGCATTTAAAAACTATCGCAATAGCGGACGTGACGCTATAGGCCACACTTGTTATTACGCAGTTCCACTGCACTGTAATTAAATTTCCATATGACTTCATATTCATAGGATGCTCTCCTGACTTGTTACGTGCAAATTAGATAATGTGATAATACACAGATAATAGTACAAATATAAATATTAAATATGTTAACTGTTGTATGTTTTATATTGTGATGTTGGCAAACCTGTTTACTTAAGTGTTGTGTTTTTGTTCTCGGAGAATATATAGTTGTGTTCAGTTGCGTTTTAATAAAGAAGAGATAAGAAAGCAGTGGCAAATATTTATTACAAACAGCAGAGAACGATTATTGAACATGGTAGCAGAGCGTGGTTTAGAGGAATGTTATGCTGGTTTGTAATGATATATAGAAAAATCGTGATCTTTTTAATGAAATGTTTGTGAACTAAAGGAGCTTACACGTGTTGGTTTATGCAAAATGGAATCCATAAAACTGGAAGTTGCTGTTCCAGTGTTTGATGGTAAGAATTTGCAAACATGGAAGTTTCGAATTATGACAATATCTGATGCAAAAGATTTGTCTGATGTGGTTGAATTGGATGTTCCGGAGCCTGTTGCTGGTGAATGGGGTAAGAAGAATAAACGTGCTAAAGCTATTATTGTCAGTGGTTTAAGTGATTTGCAGATCAGTTATGCAGAAGAAGCAGTGAATGCAAAGTTAATTTTGGAGAACTTGTCTTTTGTATATGAAAGGAAATAGCTATTGTTAAGCTGATGATCAAACGAAAATTGCTGGAACTCCAATTGGAAGAAGGTGGTGATCTGATGAAACATCTGGAATATTTTTATAAGCTGGTGAAAGAACTGCGTGCATCAGGTGAAAATATCGTGGACACAGAAATAGTGAGTTATTTATTGTTATCATTGCCAAAAATTTATGATGTGATTTCCAAGGTTTTCAATGTAATTAGTGAAAAGATTTTGACAATGGAATTTGTCCGGTGAAAGTTGTTACTTGAGTATAATAGAAATGTAGATGAGAGGGAACGTGGTAGTCAATCAACTTCAACTGTAGAAACGAGTCAGGCAGTTAAGAATTTAAATTTGAAGTCATCTCAGTCTTCTGCACAGTCCAGTGGTTATGTGAAACATGATGTTAAATATTTTAAGTGTAACGAGATGCAACATTTTGCTAAATACTGCAAAAGTAATAATTCACAGAATCAGAAAAGGTTCTATAATTGTAATGGTATTGGTCACGTTAAAGCTAAATGTTATAAGGAAAACCAAGATAAGGGTAATCGTGGTGGAAATTTGGGAAATTCTCGTAATCTAGAGAATAAGAATTCTGGTGGTAAAGGTGTAAATTTTATAAATGCAAGTATGGCTCAAGCTGGTTTCAATGTTAATGAGAAGGTAAAGTCTCAGGGCTATCGTGCTGAAATGGAAATTGTTAAAGCAGAAATTAAATGGTGTGTAGACTCTGGTGCAAATAATCATTGTGTAAATAGGAATGATTTGTTTTATAAGAGTGTTAAATTAAATAAACCTGAACCAGTAGGTTGTGCAAAAGATTGTGCACATATGCTTGCATATGAAGTTGGTATAATTAATTGTGTTTTTCAAATGGGTGTTAGATTTTGTGGAAACTAAGACGTATTTGTTCATGGGAAGGGTTATCCATTTTATGTGGGTGTTCTGGATTAAAATGGAATGTATGAAGTAGTATGTACTGTTGCTAAATAAATTTGTGTAATGACGAATTTATGTACTAGTAAAGTAAGCATGAACACGTGGCATAAAAGGTACGGCCATCTTAATTATGATACTTTAGAGAAAATGAAAAATGGTAACGTTGTAATGGTTTTGATTGCGCTGATGTTAATTGTAACATAAAATTTTGTAATATTTGTTTGAAAGCAAAACAACGAGCATTTCCTTTTAATGTAAAACGATTGAGGAGAAGGAGTGTGTTAGAAATAGTGCATTCTGATGTGGCAGTAGTGAATAGTCCTAGGGGATGGAATGGAGGAAACTGTGTGGTGACTTTTATAGATGATTTTTCTCGTTTTAGTACTGTCTATGTCATTGAAAGGAAAAGTGATGTATTTGANTGACTTTTATAGATGATTTTTCTCGTTTTAGTACTGTCTATGTCATTGAAAGGAAAAGTGATGTATTTGAGGTGTTGAAAGAGTATAAGGCACGCATTGAGAATTTAACTGGTAGTCACATAAAGATGTTTAGATGTGATAGTGGTAGAGAATATATGAGTAAAGACATGAAGAATTTTTGTCAAGAGTCTGGAATTAAGATTCAGTACACTGAGGTGTATACCCCACAACATAATGGTGTGGCAGAGAGATATAATGAGACTTTGATGAATATAGCTCGCTCTATGTTGAAAGAGAGTAAAGTGAAATATGAGTTATGGAGTGAGGCAGTGTATTGTGCAAATTATTTGAGAAATAGGGACCCAACTTCTGCAAATAAGGACAAAACACCATATGAGTTATTTTATAGTAAGGTACCACATGTGAGAAATTTACGAATTTTTGGTCGTGAAGCGTATGTAAAGATTCCAGAGAACTTACGCAGAGGAAAGTGGTCTGATAAGTCGTGGTGTGGAATTATGAAAGGATATACGGACACAGGGCATAAGATTTGGTCAGAGAAACGAAGGAGAATTTATGTGGCTAGAAATGTTGTGTTCAATGAGATGGTTAGTGTTGATAGTAGTGTTTCAAGTGAAACAAAGACAACAGTTAGAATGGTATCCGAGACGAAGAGGAAGATAAAGAAGTTGAAAGAGGAGTTAGTGATGAGGGGGTAGAAGAAGATGTTCCAGAGAATGAGGATAGTGTGAAAAGAAATCAGAAGAGGAATACAAGACCACCTGTAAGATTTGATGATTATGAGGTGTATGCTTGCCATGTAGATTTTGAGGCCCCTCAGATGTATGAAGAAGCTTTGCTAGGAACTCATGCTAGTGAATGGAGTCAAGCTATTAATGAAGAACTGAATGCTATGAAAGAGAATGATGTCTGGTTGTTGTGCAGGAAACCTGAAGATGCAGAAACTGTTGATACAAAGTGGGTGAAGTTGAAGTTTAAGAAGTCATACCATGATAGTTGTCTTTATGCAAGGAAAGAGAATGGAGTTTATACTTATGTAGTGTTGTACGTTGATGATTTATTGCTAGCCTCTTCAAGGACAGATGATATTACTAAATTGTGTGATATCTTATCAGAAGAATTGAAAATTAAGTGATTCGGTATGCCCAAGAAGTTTTTAGATTTCGAGATTCAGTGGGATCATTAAAAAAGGAGAGATGAAGCTCAGTCAGGAGCAGTATACGAGAATGGTTTTAAGAAAGTTTCATATGAAAGAGTGTAATCCGGTTGGTACTCCAATGTAAGTGAATTTTAAGATTGATGATGAGTACACAGGTGAGAAAAAGTGGCCTGTACGAGAACTAGTATGTAGTCTATTATATTTGGCATGTGGTGTGCGTCCAGATATTATGTTTGCTGTAAATCTGTTTAGTCGATATCAGGAGAAGCCAACTGAGAAAGTCTGGATGGGACTGAAGAGAGGGTTACGTTATTTAAGTGGTACTGTAGAGTATGGTTTGCACTATATGTGTAAGTAGGAGTCTGAGCCTCTTTGTGGACATGCTGATTCAGATTTTGCTTCAGAAGTAATTGATCGTAAATCAATTAGTGGTTTTTATTTTGAAAGTTTTTGATAATGTAATTTGTTGGTCTACTAAAAAGCAAGGTAGTGTTAGTCGCTCAACAGCAGAGGCTGAATATGTGACCTTAAGTCATGCAGTAATGGAAGGGGTTTGGCTAAAGTATTTGCTTTCTGAATTTAACGTAACAGAGCGAAACTTTGTTATTTATGAAGAGAATACTNCTACTAAAAAGCAAGGTAGTGTTAGTCGCTCAACAGCAGAGGCTGAATATGTGACCTTAAGTCATGCAGTAATGGATGGGTTTTGGCTAAAGTATTTGCTTTCTGAATTTAACGTAACAGAGCGAAACTTTGTTATTTATGAAGAGAANTTGGCTAAAGTATTTGCTTTCTGAATTTAACGTAACAGAGCGAAACTTTGTTATTTATGAAGAGAATACTAGTTGTGTTAATATCGCTAAGAATGCAGAAAACTCAAAGCTTACTAAGCATATTGATGTTCCTCATCATTACATTAAAGATAAAGTACAAGATGGTACTTTTGTTTTACGATATGTTGATTCTATAGGAAATCCTGCAGATATTTTTAAGAAACCTGATAAGAAAGATTTGTTTGTTAGCCATTTAAGAGCTTTTAGAATTTATTAATTTTTAGTTTTGTAATTTAAACAGGTTTGAGGAAGGGTATTAACGTTTGTGTGTTTTGTATAGTGAATTTGGCAAACCTGTTTACTTTAGTGTTGTGTTTTTGTTCTCGGAGAGTCTATAGTTGTTGTTATTGTTAAGGTTTTGTTCTGTTGTGTTTTAATAAAGAAGAGATGAGAAAGCAGTGGCAATTATTTATTACAAACGGAGCAGAGAACGATTATTGAACAGAATAAATAAATAAAACATTAAAAAATATATTTGAAATCTGTTGCATTACCACAGTCTATTAAACAATTTAACAAAATTCAACCAAACTGTGTATGCTGACAGTATCCAGTAGAAGCATCAAATATATGTATTAGAGTCTCTTTTGCTAGGCTTTTTTTAAGATAGTGCCAGGTGAGAAACTGGGACATTTATGCTGTATTTTGGTAAACTACTAATTAAATTTCATAGAATTTATTTTACACAACTTGCATGATTGTCTGACATACTTGTTTTCAAAATGTAAATATTTTAGGTTAGTAAAATCTGTCTACCATAACATTAAACTAATTACAACCAAAGCTTATGCCCCTAATGCAGCTGCTTGCATGTCATTACAATATGCAGAGTTCTGGGTTTGAGTCCCAGGTAAGTTACATGTGTATTTGTAATTGTCTCACTAGTGTAGCATACGTTTCTTGTTCCATTTCTAATGATATAGCTGTTTCAACAAGACATCAAGGCCTGCCTACCTATCATCTAGGCTTTTAAGAACTTCAGAATTATTTGCATNTATAGCTGTTTCAACAAGACATCAAGGCCTGCCTACCTATCATCTAGGCTTTTAAGAACTTCAGAATTATTTGCATCTATGTAGAGGAAAGCAGGCTCATTAGTCACATCTATAACTTCTTGTTGAACATCTGTCCATCGGGGAGCGACTTAAATGCATCAATATTTTGTAGTCTGATGCTGGAGTGTTACTGTCATGTGTCACATCTCTCAGCTTCTGTTTCCTGGTTTGGCATCGTCTGCCAAAAGTAGAGTACTCTTTCTGTTGTCTAATAGTGTTTGCTTTCTACCCAACTTTGGGTACATTTCATACATTTCTGCACAATATGAGATATCATTGGTGGATTCACCAGAANTGTTTCATGGTTTGGCATCGTCTGCCAAAAGTAGAGTACTCTTTCTGTTGTCTAATAGTGATTGCTTTCTACCCAACTTTGGGTACATTTCATACATTTCTGCACAATATGAGATATCATTGGTGGATTCACCAGAAGTAAAGACTTGGACAGCAAAGTGTATGAGGGTTTCACCAACAGGTTATTGCTACATTTTTGATGCCCTGTCAGTTTATGGAATACCCAATCGTGCACATTTTTCACTTCCTCTGTACTTCTGATAGTTGGAAATTGTTGAACTGGAAATTTTGACATTTCAGAAACGTTTCCTTATGATAATGCATGCATGCATTTGATTTCACATATGCCTTTAAATTATCTTTATCTACCCTTGACTTTCTTCCTCTATGTTTTTGCCTTGGAGATTCTGGCCTCTGGCACATTTTTCAAACCAGCAATGCACTGTTAGTTTAGAAGTTGCATCTACACCGCCAAGTGGTCATCATATTACAATAAGTGTTTGCTGCCATATGTCACAGTTTGAACTTGTGCAATAAAATTACTTGAAGATCATGCTGTGCTTACATGTTACAGAGAGAAATTGTAACATTTCCTATCTACTATATACAATTACACTGCCAATGAAATAAAAGATTCTTGTTTTTGTGACCTGCTTTGTGGGTATTACTCATGGTTCCATTGGTCCTGTACTGTAAGAGGCAGGGAAATTTGAATGTGGATATTGTGCAGTTTAGCAGTTTATTTCTGAACTATCTGGTAAATAATTCTGGAAATCAAATAAGGGTAAATACTGATGACAGTCTATATAATTTGTTTGTCTATAAAAAAGGTTTTAAAAATATTAATTTTTAAAAATTTATCAAAAATATTTATTAGTATTGTACAGATTACAAATTAGGCACCTTAGTGTAGGTAACTTGAATTTGGCAAATTTCTGAATAAAATGTGATTGTAATTTCTAAAATGTTTAACAAATTATCTGCCTAACATCATAGATATCTCTGAAAAAAATACCATTTATTCAGCTAACACCTAAGAATTAATTCTAAGTACAGTTTATAAGAGTATTTGCCGAACTCATTTGTTGTACAGTACTTGAAATTAGTGTCTGTATCACAGCAAACCTAATAATAATATACCAAGTTTTGCTTGATAATGGTTTTTGTGAATTGTGACAAAATGCTCTCTGAAATTTTCTGAGGACTCTACTATGTAGCTCATATTAGTTAGTTTTTAGTTTTTATGAGTGCTATTCACTACATAGAATTGTACATCCCATATCTTTAGGTAACCTGATCCTGGTATTGTACTATTTGGAAATGTGTTTAAAAAAAGTAAGGGTTTGAGTGGTTTGGTGTGGGATTACTTACTCTATACTGCCAGAAAATGGAATAACCAAAGTAAGGTACTTGCCTGAGAAGTAATGATCATTCTGATTAAAAATCTCTCAACTAAAAACAAGGTTATCTTTTTGCTGTGAACAAGTGTTCTTTATTTTCAGCGCTCTCATCTTCTGTATGATAAGAAAGGAGAGGAACACTACAACATAATCTCAGCCCTACACAAGTCCATAAGAGCGTCAGATGATAATGCTGCACTCTATTGGTTGACACGCATGCTTGAGGGTGGAGAGGACCCTATATTCATAGCTAGGAGGCTAGTCAGAGCTGCGAGTGAGGATATTGGTAAATTTAAATAACTCGTTCAGTAATTTTTTGCAGTTAGTGTTAAGGTATTAGTGCCAATTTGTTAAAATGTTTATGGTATTTAGAAACAGTGTGAAATTTTTTTGTGTTGCTGTGTGTGCAGTAATAAATCTGTCTAAAAAAAGTTTCTAGTTTTAGACAATTTTTTATGTAAAAAAAGCATGCAGCATGTTTTTCTTAGATGTAGGCCTATCTTATAGGATATATTGAAATAAATGTAAAAATTTTTCATCTGCAAGGAAAGGTTGTACATACTGTATGATGTGCATTTTGGTTATCATTTTTTATTTATTGTTACCTTTGTAAAACAATATTAAAACTCTAGATATATGCTGTTTTTCAGGAGTAACAGTGTTGCGTAAACAAAGTGTCGTATTCCAGAAAATTGTTATGCTGAATCACCCCAAATAAATGTAAATTGTCAGTTCATATTTCATTTTTAACAATATTGCTTTTAATATGATGCATATTTCAGAGTAATTAAGTAAACAATTAAGTTTTTTGAGCTATAACACTGTAGTACTTACTATAAGTATGTGAAAGACGTACATAGTTTAATTGTTCTTTTTGTGTTAACAAAGTGTCCATCAATCAGGAAATTTGGGGAAAGTGGGAAATTTATGTGATTTGGAATACTGCAGGAAATGTCTGGGAATTTTTCAGAAGGGGGGAAATTTTTCTGGTTTATGAAATCTGCATTTGAACTTCAGGAATGGCGCCAAGGGAACTCAACGGTAAAGAATCGGCACTGCCTTTAAAATTCAGAATGTCACAGCGCAATTATAATAATTGTGTTAAGGACACACAGAGAGTAAGTAGAAAATAACAAATTAATGTCCATTGAGCTCCCGGCTGTGAAGGACAAGGGTGGCAGGGGTTGCTCCAGGGAGGCAGGAGGTGGTGTGCCTGTCTTTGCACCATGACTTCAGCCTCACTGCTTTTGCTGGCCTAATTGTATACTTGTTACGTTTTTGTGACCACAGTTGTTTGTGTACACGTGTCGTCGCCGTTGTATAACACTGTAATTCGTCTGCTTTTGCGAGTTTACGTCTTCTGCAGATGTTGAAAAATTGAAGCAGAGGATTCTGTTGTAATTGTACTATGGAATTAATTGTATTAATTTTATGTACTTTAAATGTAATTTTTAATGTTTGCCCAACTTCAGTTTGATAAATACCTCCGTCTTTACCTTTCACATCACGATCAGCTACATGTTTTGTAATAATAATGTGTAAAATGACAACACAAACCACAACTATTGCACAAGGCCGTGTAACTGTACACAAGATGTTAAAACATTCATATTTCTTGTTGTAAAAGCAAGCTGTAAAGTGAACTCCTCTGTATGAGACTGATGTCACGGTGAATGAGTTATGTAAGGACAGGTCGTCTCTGAATGAAAAATGTAGCTTTGGACATAGTCTAATTTGTGGCATCTGGGGATTGTCATTGCTTCATGTAAATAAATGTCTGAATGTGAATTTCTTTTCCATAAGCAGATTTCATTGTACATAAGTATTTTCCAGTTTCGTTGCGGCATTTACTATATAAAAAAAAAATTAAGATATCAAGTTGCTGGTGGCTTTTTTGCCCGTCCTCTTTCTACCCTTTGTTTCATCACTCACTCATTCTCTCTCTCGTTTCTCCCCTCCACAATGTTCCCTAGCTGTACCACGCCCTCAGCCATAAAGCAGCCAATCACAAATTGCTTGCGGCTGACTGTGACATCGTGACTGGCACAGGCGCGCGCTTTGCAAAATTGGTTCAAAATAAATAATTTGCAGATAATTTAGTTATGATGTATAATTGAAGACGAGTTTCCATTGAGGTGTGCGTGGCGCAAGGCTCTGTATAAGCATTGGACACGTATAAACATAGGTTTCGAACTGCACCAAACTGCACACATAGGTAATTGCGGTATTGTTGTCTTAGTATAAAATAGTCGTAAAAATAATGTTTTAAATAAACATAAATAAAGTTGTGCAAATATTCGGTATATCGAAACTGAAATAGATAATTGCTGCTTTTCATTATCGTTATCGGTAAGAAATTTTTAAAACGAATATTCAATTACTTTTGAGTTTATCTGCTATGCAGTCCAGCAACAATTCTAAGAGCTTATCAGTGCATGGAATAAAATAAATTTGTTTGAAGCACACACCATATCACTATTTGCTTTTTATTTTAATTTGGAAAGCATTTTTTTTGTTACTAGATGTGTTCGTTGTAGCCGAAATAAAACACAGTTCACTACCGCAAGCATAACCAACTGCTTTATTGCTATAACCTCGTGTTGTACCACTGCCAGCATAGATATTTCATAAACTCAAAATAAAAGTAATTAGAGAAAGTACTATCCCATAGTAACTATCCATTTCACTTGGATATTTTAAACTCTTCAGCACATAATAGTAATGTTTTGTATGTTTACGTAATAGCAGATACCGATATCATGCACTTGAATAAGAGACCAAAATCTCGCACTCGCACGTACTATCGATACTTTGTACACGGTTTATGTCTGCAACTATGGTACTTGCAACTTTTTGTGAAAATAACTGTGATAGACCTAAAAAAGAATATGGATGAAGGCATTATATTTTGGAAAGGACAAACTAGTAATTAACAAAACTTCACCTATGGCACAAACTAAATTACTAATCAAATTAAGTTTTTATTTATACCATATGAAGCAGTAACAAAGGTATTTTTTGTTGTTGTTGCCATGCATGTGTTCTGCAATTATATTTATGAACTCTTCTTCTGTTTACGTTGTGTTCTGGTTACATTTATCGTAATATTTGGTACAAATAAAAATGGATAATACGGAAGAAATTAATAATGAGGACCACTCAACTGCCATTCAGTCCACGTCCAAAAGAAAGAAAACTAGGGTTGTTTGGAATTTTTACACACAAGAGGAAAGTGGCGAGGGCATAAAATGCAATACCTGCAGAATTGTATTTGTACGCCAACAGGTTGGAGTCCATAATCACATATTATAATGGTTGTTTTAATATTTTACTGTGGCTGAATTCAAATACTGTATTTTGGCATTATAGGCTGCACATTTTATACTCATTTTTCATGTAAACAAAATGTTTGGGGGAAAAATGGGTAAAATGTAAAAATGTTTCTGTTGACAATAAAATGACACCTAAGGCCCTGCATCATCAGGGAATAGCCCAGAGAGTACGAATAAATCATTTATGCTTACTTTCTTTGCACTGAACAGCTGCTAGCAATCGAGTCTGAGCAATAGACGTCCGTCGTCGCCTTATGCTTAAATCCAGCATCACTTTAACTCTCCTGTAACTCTCTTTAAATTCTGTTATGTGAATATTTTTGTTTGTTGCAATTTTTGTAGTTTCAAACAGAAGCATTTCTTTGGTGACAGAAAATCCATTATTCCTAGTAGTGAGCACGTGCTGAAACAGCTCTTCTTCCAGTTCCGGGTATTTAGACTTTTTGCCTCGCAAATAACATTTTTTTTTTTTTTTTGTAATTTTTCCAACTCATTTTTTCTGCATCAACGTCTTACATTTTTATCGTAGATGCCAAATTGTCGACCAGCTGCCCTTTTTCCATGTTCACATACATATTCCACAACTTTCAACTTAAATTTTGCATTATAACTTGCTTGTTCCTTTCCCATTATTACTCACATTTGTGTATCTGGGAAGCACGCACGACACGAGAGAAAGTGAATGAACTGAAGCGATTGATGCAGACACATCTAAAAACAGCCTGGTATGACCTTTGTGGTTGCACGCATGGTCATCTTGGTCACGCACATCCACAATTATCCCCCTCCCTTTTCTATGTCCTCAACAGTACTGTTCCCAAGGATGCCTGTGATCGCTTAATGGGAACGTGTAGTTGTTACCATACGTGAACAAACCTCTGGCTTTAAAAAAGCTTCTGTGGCCTGTACACAAGATTTTTTTTTTCCAGTTTTAGAGTCTCAAAATCATGGTGCGGCCTGTACAAGCATATGGCCTATACATACCAAAATACAGTATGTGTCAGTGCAGGATTGACTCAGTAAAATGTGCACATATACACAATTATTTTCACCACCATGTGTGCATTTGTAAGAAAATCGTAGTTTCTTCATAGCTACTAAAGCATGTGCTCAAAGCACCTAGCATTTTTATCTGTTTCAGTCAGCTAATGTTAGTATGTCTAAAAAACAAATTTAATATATGCATGCATGACTACCAAATATATCTCTTAAGTTAGTTACAGTATAAAATGTGTGTGTTGACAGGGAGCACTTCCGGATTAGTTGCCCATTTAACACAACACCCAAAATTAGAGATGGAATTTACAACACTAATGAAGCAAAAAAGCTGGGAAAGTTGCAATACTCAAGCCATTCTCCAGTAAACAAGCCACTATTGTTGAAGTTTTTAAAAGGAAAGAGGTGTGGGATTCTAACAGTATTGCCACCAGAAATTTGAATGAGAAAGTTGCCAATTTTGTTGTAAAAGGGTTTCAGTCCTTGAAGAGCAAGCCTTTGTTGATCTGTTAAAAAAATGCAAACCTTGGTATAAGATTCCTTCCCGAACTACCTTTTCCAGAACCATCATCCCAGGAATGTACACGCAGTGTGTAAGTGAAATAAAAACAGAAATAGCTGAAGTCGTAACAAATTGAGTGCGCTCAGTTTCTTTCACTTGCAACATGTGGACTTCAAGGTCCAACCAAAATTATATATCTCTCACTATCCATTACATTAACTGTGAGTGGGTATACAAAAGCTACACACTGAATATTTGTCATTTTCCAAGTTCACACACAGCAAATAGTATTCAAGATGTTCTGAAATCACTGATGGGTGAATGGGGCTGCAGTGTTGTCAACTAGTGGCTGGACCCATTTGCAATGTCTTGCACATACATTGCAGCTGTACATCAAAGATGCAAAACAAGAAACACCAGGAGTTGAAAGAATGCTGACCAAAACAAGAGTCATCGTAGGCAAGTACACGCACAGTAGTGTAAGCCAATGAACGATTACAGCAGAGGCAAAGGGTTGATCAGAAGACACCTCTGAATGTAGTCAAAGATGTTGAAACCCACTGGGACTCTGAGTTTTAGACGTTAGAACACTTAGTCCATCTGAGAGAATAGGTCGCAGCTGAACTAACTTCCTCAAATTCCATCGTCGAGTGTCTCAACACACATGAGTGAATGTTAACTGAGGGACTTGTAGACATTCTCAGACCTGTTGTGCAAGCCACAAATGACCTAAGTGGAGACAGACATGCAACACGATGTTTAATGATTCCATTCCTCTATTACATAGAATCATCTCTCCAAAAGTGTATTGCGAGCGGTGTAAATGGCAAAGTTTTTGCAAAAACCTCATAAAATCATTCAAATCTAGATTTCCATTATATAAGGACGATGCGATGAACATGGGCTCCATGGTGCTGGATCCATGTTTCAAGATGACACTTCTGAATCCTGACTTCCAACATTTGCAGGATGAACAAGTTTTTGAAACACAAGAAGAGGAAGCTGAAGATGAAAAGCCAAAACCGTAGTCATTAAATATAAGTACCCTAACATGGCAAGAGTAGGTGCAAAATATCTGCCGTTTCCTGTCACTTCTGTTGCTACACTGTTACATTCAGGCGAACCCTTCTCAGCCCAGAACACGTTGAGCAAGTATGCTTCTTGCATGACAACCGCAAATAACATTAGTAAATACTAGTTGCAAGCTAACAGTGATTTTATTTTTTAAATAAATTACCAGTGTAACGTGTTTCAGCAAGATAAGTATTTTCCAACAAGTTTTGATTCAGAGATTGACAGATTCTGCTAGCAAAGGCATAATTATACTGCATTGTGTAAAAAATGTAAAAATTTTCCTTTATAATTTGTTTAATTTGTAGTTTAGTTGATTTTGTATTACAATGCTAAGAACCTAAAACCACTTGAATTAAAAAAAGGAAATAAATTATTTATTTGTCCACTTTTTCTTAATTTGTGGTGAGATAGGATACTTTTACCAAATATTCATTTTCGTTTTCATTTTCGTGAAAATTTACAACTATCGTTTCATTATCTTTTCGTTAACAAAAATGTATATTAGCACAACTCTATGCCTGAGTCATCTTGGTGACATTGCTCTAGATGCTCCTGCACCCATTCTTGTAGTTCTTTTTCTTGGTTTTGGGCCGTTACAAGCCCATCCCAGCCTTGGTTCCCTTCTTGATCCTGTTTCTTCAACAGGGCTTGCAATGTGATGTTTCTGTCCTTGTATGTTTTCTTTGAATTGTCTGGAGGTATCATACTATCCCATTCTTCCATTCCTTCTGCGGCTTTGTCCTAGCTTGGGTGTCATGACAGAGCATCGGGAAAGGCATTCTCTGTCCCTTGGTAGTGTTTGATTTCATTTGAAAACCCTTGTAACAATAGTGCCCATCTTGTCAGCTTTGCCTTTTCCTCCTTGATTTTGTGAAGCCATACCAGTGCTTGGTGGTCTGTTTTTAATATGAAGTGATGGTCCTTGAGTTAGTGGCGATACCTCTTTATGGCCCATACCACTGCAAGGCACTCATGCTCACTTACTGGGTATCTCTTTTTTCAGTTTCTGTCAGGGCTCCACTGGCATATCCAATTATCTGTGTTTCTCCCTGGGGGCTCTCTTGGTATAATACAGCTTCCATGTCAACACCACTTGCATCAGTCTGAAAGATTAATGTTCTCTTGGGATCCGGATGGTGGAGCTGGGGTAGTTCCTTGAATTTACTCTTTACATCATCAAAGGCTTCCTGATGGCTTCTCGTCCATTTGTCCCTTGCATCCTTCTTCAGCAGCTCATTAAGGGGTGCGGTGCTTTCTGCCAAATGTGGGACATTGTCCCTCAACCAGTTAAAAGTGCCCAGGAATCGTCGGAGTTGTTTTCTGGATTTCAGGGTTTCTGCTTCCAAAATGGCCTTTACCGACACTAGAGTAGTCTCATTTCCTTCTGGGGTTACTATGTGGCCCAGATATTTGATTTTATCTTTACCAAAATGGCATTTCTTAAGTCTGCAAGTTAGACCATGAATTTGGAGTCGTTCTAACACCAGGCTCAGGTGATGTTTGTGCTCTTTCCAATAATCAGAGAACACAGTAATGTCATCCAGGTATGCAAAGCAAAATTTTCCCACGTGATCCACTAGAACCTCTGTCGACTTCAATTTCTGAAATGTAGAAATAGCATTCTTCAGCTCGAAAGACATTACACAAAACTGTAGAGTTTCTCCATCCGGGGTGATAAAGACCTACAGTGTCGGGATCCTGGTTTCATGGGTATCTGCCAGTACCCATTGCGTAGGTCCAGAGAGAAGATCTTGGTCTTTCCTAAGCCCTTCAGTGTGTGTGTGAGGTTATCTGTGGGTAGTGCTGCATCATAGGTGACTGCATTAAGGGCCCTGTAGTCCACGCGGAATCTCAGTTCCCAATTCCTTCTTTGGTACCAGTACTACCCTTGAGTTATAAGGGGAACTAACAACTTCCACTAAACACTGGCATTTCATTGACCGAACCCGTTCAGCGATGATGGCTTTCTTTGTGGGAGAGGGTGGGCCCTGCTTTGCCCATACTGGCTGGTCTGTTTTCAGGAGGATCTTGTGTTCTATGCTTTGGGTCTGTTTCGGGGGTTCTTTGGGTGAAAAAACTGTGGCATACTGATCCAGTATTTCCCTCAATTCCACCGCTTGGTGCTCTGGTAGTTGGTGTTGGACCTCTTCCCATGGTATCTCTTTCCACTCTTTCTTCCTACTCTCTGGGATCCAGGGTATGATCACCCTTTCCTGGATTCCTAGATGGCGTCTTTTTCCTGAGCATTCAAGCGCACATCCTTGTTTTTCCATCCAGGGTAATCCCAGTATCACTTCTTCCCCAAGATAATGAGATACGTAGAACTTTGCCTAATCTCCAATCTTTCTCCCGTTCTGGAAGTTCAGCGTGATGGTTCCTTCTAATTTCAGTGTCTTGCTGGGCTCTGCCAGGTGAGCTGTTTGAATTGTGGGGATGATCCATCCTTGCTCTCCAGAGGTTAGCATATTGGTTCGTATAAAGTTTGCAGTTGCTGCTGAGTCCATTAGGGCTCTAACTTCCCTTCCTTCCAGTTCTATCATGATTCTTGGTACTTCAGCGTCCGGGTCTTTCTCACTTAATCCTTAAGTAGGTTGAAGTTCACTCCTTGGGTCCTCTTTTCTGGATGACTGGGTCGGCGGGTCTCGTTCTTGGTCCAGTTTTGGCATTTCCCACCTGTTCCTGTTGGGTTCTTTCCATTCGTTGTTCCCCTGCCTTTTCTCTTGGTTTCCCTGTCTGGTTGGGGCAATTTCGTTTCTTGTACCCCGACTTGCCACAACCCCAACAACTTGGATCCATAGTGGTTTTGAGCCTCGGCAGAAGGGCGGGGAGAGGGTGGTACCCCGCCATACCCCGTACTTCTTTAGTCCTTTCACAAAGTTCCATACTGTTTCTTTCTTGATGCTGCTCTATCAACTTTGCCCTCTTTACTAATTCCTCCACTGATGAGGGTTCTGGTGTCCTCAGGAATGTTTTGATATTTGGGTGTAATAGTTCTATGATAAGGGGAAGGCTCCCATTTATATTTTCCTCTGGATACATTCTCGTGTGTAGTTGTATTTTCCTGCAAATTAATATATTTGCTTCTTCTCTTTCTCCTTTGGGTAGACTATTAAGTTCCCTGGTTATTTTTGCTATGAGTTCATATTAAAAACAGACCACCAAGCACTGGTATAGTATGGCTTCACAAAATCAAGGAGGAAAGAGCAAAGCTGACAAGATGGGCACTATTGTTACAAGAGTTTTCGAATGAAATCACACACTGCCGAGGGACAGAGAATGCCTTTCTCGATGCTCTTTCACGACACCATGTTCCCTGGTTATTTTTACTATAAGTTCCAGTTCCCCAAACTGGATTTGCAGACATTCTTTAAATTCTTCCCAGGTTTCCACAAAATCCTTATATTTGTGCCATCATCTTTGGGCTGCTTCTCCGAGCTGTCGCAGTGAGTGAGGTATGCCATTTTATTCCAGCAATATCTCGCACAGGCCAACACCTATCTCTTGGTGTCAAGGAATATTGAAGGAGTCCATTCGAGATTTACTGCTGTGGAACTGCCCCAAGTATTGGCACTGGCCGCCCCGATCAGCAATCGGGTCATGTCAGTCACTGAAGCAAAGGTTCCCAGGTGAGTGAGCCATGTATACCCATCAGAGGGGAACACGACAGGCCAGCATCCACCTGTAAGGGCAATCCTGAGATTCTCTTAGCCACAGTAAATTTCGTCCGGCTATGGCAGAGGACTTTCCTGTTCTTTCTACTAAAGAACACAGTCGGAGCATTGCCAGACGTCTCTTTATTCGCCGCCTGCATGCCGCCACCAGCCAATTCCCTAACGTAAGTCACCAACAGGCTTACAAAACTCCTAAAACCTGCACCGGGTTCCTATACCTTCTAACAGTGAGCCAACACTTCCAATGTACCCTCACTCAATAAAATAATAAAGCCTGCACTACTATCCTTGACAAAGGATGCCTTTTACGGGTTGTAACCTTTGACCTTCACTTACCCGTTGCTCGAACAAAAACCCCCAGGGGGCACGGCTCACCCTGTTTTATACCTGCCCACGCCGGGCAAGGAGTGAGGGGAAGGATTGCTCGAGGAATCCCAGCCACGCGCTACGTGGGCCGTGACTGACAGGGGGTTCCCAACCCCGCACTCTGTCGATACGTGCACTTTGACTATTCAAAAGCGCATCACCCTTGACTTAATAATCTTCCCACACCCGGCAGCCGACTAATCGTGCGCTGCACGTCTGCCGAGAGGCAGGAGGCGTTTACAAATAAATTGGGTGCTGCCTGGACCACATAAAAGTATGTTTATACTTCAATGTGGCAGAAAAGATACAAATTAACTGAAAATTGAAATTAAACAAAGTTTTGAAAAGTTTTCAATTAACTGTGAATGGCTTATAACAGACATTTTTTTAAGGTGGATTGCTAATTAAGTTTATTATTTCCATGCAGGAACACAGTATGTGTTGAATACTTGCCTAATCAATAGCTTAATTAGGTGTTTGTTTCTAATCCTCCAGATGTACTCTATGGCATAAAGGATAAGCATTATAGCCTCTTCTGGGGAGGGGGGAACCCGAGTTTAATTCCTAACATTAACTCTTGGAATTTTTTATGTGGTTGGCAAGTGTAGCACATGTACATGCTGTGCAAGGCAATGGTAAACCACTGTCGAGTTATCCTGAAAAGTTGTCTTGGGCATGTTACGCTCTCACATCACTACCAGCTTGCGGGCTGTCAACTTATCATTGTATGTTCTGATGTAAGTCAAAATAATTGCTGTCAGTGTTGATAATGTCTGAAGGCAACCTGACCTCTAGTGTGCAACCAAAGCTTGAACTGCCTTTTACTATGTAATTTCTTTAAGTTTAAACACACGTCTGTATCTCCTGTATCTAGGCTATTCCTGTGAAACTAACATCTTCTGACAAATAAAATCATATGCATGTGAACCTGCAACTCTTTTGGGAACTCAATGTCAGTTGTAGTGTATACATATTATTGAAGTTGTTTAAAAAAATTAAGGTAAATAAAAATGTGGACAGTTACATATTTTTTGTATTATAATGGGCAGTTTTCTTAATTGGGACAAATGACTATAGCATCACTGACACGGAATTGAAAGGGGTTTGTGTTTTCTAGGTTTGGCTGACCCAATGGCAGTGACAATGGCTGTTTCTGCCATGCATGGCTGCCAACTTCTGGGAATGCCAGAGTGTGATGTTCTTTTGGCTCAATGTGCAGTTTACTTGGCAAGGTGAAGTAGTTGGTTTAGTACAGTTTCTGTGCAATGTTGTATTTGTACCAGATTTCCATTCATTCGTGTGCATTGCTGTTGCATAGAGCCAAGAAGTCGACGGAGGCGTATCATGCCCTGCTGAAAGCTAAGGAGTCTGTATCACAACATCGTGGGGCTCTTCCCTCAGTTGCACTCCATCTCCGCAATGCCCCTACAAGACTGATGAAGGACTTGGGTAAATTCAAACACGCAACTCGTGTCACTTATTTTTTGTACGTAGCAGCGACAAACTTAAAAGATAGTGGTGAACATGCAAACAAATATGCCTACCGTAACTTTTATTTCTGTCATATTTCTATGCATTGGTACTTACTTTTTTCTAGGTTTATTAAATTATTTATTTAAATGTATCTGGCTGGGTTTTGTTGGACTTGTGGGAAACATTAATATCACACAAACGTAAGCACGTTACACAATTGTTTTTTCTACACCTAGGACAAAGTTACAAAGTTGTGATATATAAACAGATGTGGCTTTCAAAATTTAATTCATCATGAAAACAGTTCATGGTTAAAACATGTAAATTTTTGCATGTCCAATATTTGCAATCTCACACACACACACACACACACACACTCACACTCTCGCACACTCACACACTCACTCACACACTCGCTCTCGCACTCGCTCTCGCACTCGCTCTCGCACTCGCTCTCGCACTCGCACTCGCTCTCTCTCTCTCTCTCTCTCTCTCTCTCTCTCTCTATCACTCTCTCTCTATCACTCTCTCTCTCTCTATCACCCTGTCTCTCTCTCTATCACTCTCTC
>NQII01004592.1:0-44571 GCA_002778355.1 Clitarchus hookeri | reverse complement strand
AGTAAGCCAGCAATCACGATTTGTTTACTTCGTTCAGAGTCGGGGCATATGGGCTACTCTCGGTTTTAACATGACCGCCCGGCTGGCCAGTTCTAAACGCGCGGTAAAATTCGAGTTCGTAGGTGCACGCTTTTGGCGCCATATTTGAANTTGTGACTCAGGCAACATGACAGGTGCAGTTGGTTCGAGCTCGGAGATTCCTCTGGTCGTTAGGCCATCGGTTTACAGCGTGGGTAAGAATAGCATCGCCACTACTGGTAGGTATGAGTGGTATGCGTCAAGGTAACCTCAAACTAAATCTTTACGAAAACATTATTAGCAGCTAACTTCATTCAGTAAGCCAGCAATCACGATTTGTTTACTTCGTTCAGAGTCGGGGCATATGGGCTACTCTCGGTTTTAACATGGCCGCCCGGCTGGCCAGTTCTAAACGCGCGGTAAAATTCGAGTTCGTAGGTGCACGCTTTTGGCGCCATATTTGAAAAATAACATTCACATTCGCATTCGCATTCGCATTCGCGAATGTGGAAAAATCGACATTTGTTGCATCACTAGTGCACAGAATACTTGTAAATATGAGTGAATATGACTGTCATACAGGAAATAAGGGAAAGCAATGTTAAGTTTTTCATATGTTTTGTGCTTTAACATGATATGAGTTCTTACTTATTTTGGTAATGTCATACAAAAGACATCTTTCAAACAGTAATAATGAGAACTGTAACAATAATACATACCATTTCCTACTGAAGTATAGGGTGCCATAATGCACAAATACATTTTAAGTTTAAACTACAAACTGTAAGTAGCAACACAGTTGTTACTAATGAGAGAATCATTTATAAACTCTTAGAGTTGTACTCAATTGTTCTAAACTTCAGAAAACACTTCTACAGTAGTACCTGTTTTTTGATACAAGGTTCACGAAACCCTATCCAAACACTTAGTTTTTGAAGTATCTAACAGCACATCACTTTTTTGCTTGTAAAATTTGAATACCTGCAGAAACATAGACATAATTTCACCAGAATACCAGCAATTTAATATCAAGTTTAGGGGGGGATCAGAATTGTAGATTAAAGTTGTGTAATGACATAAGTATGTTCCAAGAGTAAAGTTAGCTAGGCCTAGCATAAATACTACCATATTGGCTGGAAAAATATCACTAAGCTGTGGTAGTGTGTTAGTGACAGTGTTTCAAGTACAGTGTCTGGCAGTTTGTAATGCTTGTTGCAAATGGGTATTCTGTGGTGTGTTAGGATTGTAACTAAATAATAATGTCACCATAATGCAAACACCTGACTACAGTTTCTGCAAGTATCTGTGAGGTTTTTTCATAACATTGACGTGACGTCAAGGTCGGGCAAAGTTTTAGTGAGTCAGACAGAGACATGTGTGATTTAACTGGGCTGACTATTGGCTGCTAACCGAAACAGGCCAATATATAAGCTGGGGCACGTGGCTTGATGGCACGGCACAAAGTTTGGTGTGGGCTTAACTGTCCTCCACAATACTGGTTTACACACAGCCCCTGGTTTACCTGGAGTGGGCGTAGCTCGAGGTAGCTCTTGACTCGGCCACTGTTGCTGCTGATGCCGGCTGGAACTTGTGCCCAATCCTTGGGCGGAGGTGGTTCTGCGGCTGGCGGTGCTGGTGGGAGCCTGCGGAGAGCTGCTGGTCCTGCTGGGCTAGAATCACTGGTTTGATATACCCAGACCTACGTGGAGTCCCTGGTGGAAGTCGGCGATGAGTTGTGGCTCCCCGGCGGTCTTATAGGGTGGCTGAAATAGGGAGCATGGAGGGACTAGGAGGTGATACCTCTCCAGTTGTTGGGCGGCTTGAGCTCGTTCCCGGGGGCAGTTGGCGCTGGGTTACAGCTTAATTTGGACTTGGAGGCAGTAGCTGACTTCCTAACTCACCACTTTGCACCACTCCTATGGGTGTATAGCATAAAGGAAGGTACTAAGGTCGGCCATGCTAGGGAAGAGCAGGCGACGAGGTTCAGCCAGCCGTGGTCGAGCCAACCAGAGTCGTACCCGATTACTCCAACCGGCGACAATACAGCGTGGTGGTTAGAGCGGTAGGTTTACCCTGATGTCCAACTACGACGTGGGTGTGGTCCAAAGGGGGCAGACTTCCAGAACCAGTCTTATCACTCCTTCCGGCGACAGTACAGCGTGTTGGATGGAGTGAATTAACTGGCCTGGCTGACTAGCCGCCTTGTGGATTGAGTTCCTAGTGGTAGTGGCTCTAGCATATGTGTGCACCATCTACTTTGCCGTACCTGTTCCACAGTATGGGTGGCCGTCTAATGTGTTTGTTTGAGATGTACGTGCTCCCAGTTAAGGGAGCCCGCAGTCCTACTCTAGGTTTGGCAAATGGGTTGTAATGACGAAATCTCCTGCTTTTCTCTGGTGGGTTGACGTCTACGGGGGATAAAAGTCACAGTCACCCTACAAATAAGTAGTAGGAGGTTAGATAGTAAACGTGTTTATACCCATAGCAATAGACAGGGCCCGCACTAACTCCTAACTAAAAAGAAACTGTAACGAAAGTAGACTACGAGAATACCAGGTGAAGGGGACCTGGTCTAAACTAGACAAGAGCAGATGTGGCTTGGTAGCTATAATACTAACAGACCCTAACTAACTCGATATTGTTGTTCAGAAGGGACTCGGGGTGTCACTACCAGAAGGGTAGTGAGTGTTAAAGGGGATGAAGATTTCTTCGGGGGGTTGCTGGTGAAGGTCTTGAAGATGTCTGGTAAGTAGCGGTGGTCCTACTGGAGGATGTCGGTGTCTGCAGAGAGTTCCAGCACATGAGGTGGTGGAGCGAGTTGTGGAGAATGAACTGCCATTCTGCGGCGGTGCAGGGACATACACATATCCACTGGTTCTTGGGGGTGGCTGGGATAGCTGCTCCCTCCTAAGACGGAGTTGTACTCTGGTGCCATCTCTCAGGCCGTGGCAGAAGCAGGCGCGCTGGTATGCGGGTTTGCGTTGGCTGCGCCTGAGCTCGCGCATTGTGCATCTTTGTTCAGCTCTTATTGATAGATAACAGATCCTAGTTAAGTTCATAATAATTGTACCTACCCAATAGAAACAGTTTTTGTGTAACAAAATGCAATATTTCTACATCACTGTTTTACTTCCAGAATATTTTCTGTTGCAGGTTATGGGAAAGGCTACAACACAGCTCACAAAGACAAGTCAAATCTTCAGTACATGCCAGAAGGAATGGAACACGTAAATTTCTTCAAGTAATTTTTTTTTCCTAAGAATATACAGAATTTGCATGAAGCGGGTACCACAGTAGGCAATTCATCAATGTGTGTGAAGTTGTAACACAGACCACATGCTCATCATAATGTAAATGACTGTCCGTGTGAGCCTTCGAATGGGTACAAGTTACGTTCAAGTGTTGTATGAACCAGTTACTATTTTGAAATTTTTTCAGAAAAAAATGCAATGCACATGTTCTAGTGATAATTGAAAGATGTGGATGAATAATAAAATTGATTATGTATATTTGTTGAAATTAGTGATTTCCTGAAACTCTTTTACACTGTTTTGTTTAATTTCACTGATAAACATGTAGTTGTTCTAGGATGGTTACAGATTCTTTTAAATTTATATAATTGTTATTACAGATTTTTAAGGAAGTGAAGTAACTTCAGGTTTACAGTGTCTGAGCAGAATATGAATGCTACTGAGCAGTTTTTTAAGTAGCAGATGAATACATGTCCACATTACTTAACTAAAACAAACAAAATTTTTGTGTTCAATTTGTGCATCACTTGTAGCAATAAACACCAAAAGAAAATAATCTGGAGTGTTCTCCCTATCTATAAATGTGTTGTGTTCTTCCCCACTTACTATGGCTCTTAATGGAGCTGTTAAAGTGATGTTTAATGTATGGTTTTGATTACTGTACTCAACTGTGTGTGTGGTGTTACATTACACAGGATATCAGAAATTATGTTGAATCAGGATTGGGTTCAGCAGTTCAAAGTGTGTTGAGTATTTTAGTTCCTACGACACCATGCAAAAGAGGGCTGTGAGAGAGAGATAGGAGGATGGAGAGGAAGAGAGCAAGAGAAAGGATAATGGAGAGGGGAAAAGAGAGGATGATGGAGAGGGGGAGAGATAGGATGGAGGATTATGAGAGAGGGGGGGAGTGTGAGTGAAAGTGTGAGAGAGAGTGTGAGTGAGTGAGAGTGTGTGTGTGTGTGTGTGAGGGTGTGTGTGTGTGAAGGTGTGTGTGTGTGAGGGTGTGTGTGTGTGAGTGAGTGTGAGAGTGAGTGAGTGTGAGAGTGTGAGTGAGAGACAAACACAGGAGGGCAGAGTTCCCCTGTCAGCATCTGGAGGGTGTGATGTCAGGCTTGTCAAACTTTTTCTCCACAGTTCGGTGGTGGGGTGGGCTTATGTTGCTGGTGTTCCAGTCTTTTGTTACTTACCAGCTGGGGCAGGCTTTGTGAGGCAGTTGTGGTTAAATTGCCTTCCTGGGAAGAACCAGCAATTAGCTTAGGGAGTGCTGGAGTGGTAGGGGGGATGAGTAGGGGGGTTTACCCGGCCCGTGTGTTTTGCATTTTCCTTTCCCTTATCCCCCTTGCTGCGGTCCAAGACTGCCTGCGCCTTGTAGTTTCTTTTTGTCTCTTTTGCAGGCTTAGGAGTTAGTAAAAAAATTATGTAGATTCGGTAACAGCATGCTGTGCACGTCGGGAAAAATACTTTTGTACATCTGCATTTTTTGGCACAATGATTTTGCTACTTTGTCACTTGTCTGGACTCTGCTGTAAAATTCTTTAGTGAGGCATGCCAAAACCTCCTCTGAAAACTGGACTGCTAGATGGGAGCAAACTCTCCACAACTATTCCGCCCATCCAAAGCTTTCTCTGTTAATTGTTTCCTGGCTTTGGCGACCCACTGCTTAGTAGGAACCCCATTTTCCTTGAACCAGTTTTTGCACTCCTGGATAAATGTTACTGGATCCACTTGGGGCCTTCCGGCAAATTCCGGCAATTGTGGTCCGTCCGAACTATGAGTTGGCACTGTGCTATGCTGCGGACCGAGGTTGCTCGGCCGGTGTTCTTCAGCAGCATGGAGTACTCTGAAGTTAATAGAAGATGTGTTTATTGCAAGAGGAATAACACGGTCGCCTGTACTAACTCCTAATTTACCAAGAACTGTAACGGAAGTTAACCTACACAAACCAGGTAGATGCGGCTAGGTAGCTATTATACTGGCTAACCCTAACTATCTCGATGCTTGTTGTCCAGAAGGGATTCGGGTACCACTACCTGAAGAGTAGTGGGTGTAGGAAAGGGTTGTTGACTTCTTTGAGGGCTTCTAGTGAAGGCCTTGAAGAGCGTCTGATGCAAAGACGTTGGTGTTAGCAGAGAACTTCAGCACAAGAAGTGGTGGAGCGAGCTGCTGAGAATGAACTGCCGTTCTGCGGCTGTGCACGGACATATATTCCACCTGCCTGCAGGCGCTCTGATGTGCGGGAGGTGGCAGGGTGAGCTCCTCCTGTGGATGGGGAACTGCGCTTTCTGGTGCCATCTCTTAGTTTGTGGCGAAAGCAGGCGTCTCTGTCATGCGTGGTTGCATCTGCGGCGTGAGCTAAGGCGCTTAGCTGGCATGCTAGGCTGGCTTCTATCACACGAGAGGGGTTGGCGTGACATCTGATAATAAGGCAAACTAACTTTACTGCCTTTATCCGTGAGTGCCTCTGCGTCTAGAGACGTGCTGGGTAGACTCTGGATGCAAGTTGTTTGAGGTTAACACCCTGCCTGGGTTACGTGATTCCATTTGCAGATGATGCAAAGTCGTGTTTATATTTTCTTATCAAAGAGCATCACGTGTCAATTCGCCCTCCTACTCTCCCCTCCCTCCCTATTCTGTTGCAATGGAGTCTCATTTGTGCGAGAAAAAAAATTTGGTTGCGGGGTCCACGGTGTGTCTTTTATCGGGCAGTTGCGTAGCGCTCTCTGCCTCTCTAGTGCACAGTCTGGAACTGTGAGCAGGCTGCTAATGGTTTCTTACCCCCTGGGGAGGACAGCTGTCCTGCGATAATGGCCCAATGTCGGGTGAACATGCGCGTCCCTTCTTTTTTTTACGTATTACTGTGCGGCTCACACTGGTCAGCTGAGGGCTGAGTTTATTTACATCAATCATTCAACAAATTTCTTCTGAAATAACAAATTAACAGGCAGGCACAAAAACAAAAAAAATTCCGACACTTGTAGTATGTACAAGTCCCACTCATGACAGGGTGTTAATCCTACTAATTTACGTGCCGTGGTGCTGAAGGCATTTTGAAAGTGGCCGGCTTTGTAGCCTCCTATGTGTCGCATGGCAGGTAATTTTACGTGTGACAAAGCACTAAGGTTGCAGCCGGCTATAGGTCTTCCATTACCTAGGCCGGTCTACTAATCTACCTAATAGTTAAAACATGAGTACCCTGGAATGAATAATAATACTAACCTACAGAAATAAAAAAACATATTACCCTCAAAGAGACACAATGTAATATCAAAGCATTTACAACAATTCAATTCTGCTTTCATTAGAAGTCCTTGAGTAAACAGTTTTACCTGAATTCATTCTTCACCTATGAGGAAGTCCGTGCTTAACTAGGAGAATTTGTGTTGCACTGTTACTAACTATGACGTCTATTACATCGTGGCTGTTAACACTGGAAATTCTAGGACAACTGGCTTATATGCAATGTCACTGGATACTTGCACTGTTACTGGCTTTGACTAATGTCACGGTCGCTGATAACAGTGATTTAACAGCTGTTTTAATAACACACTGATGATCAGGGGCCCTCTCCTCCTGGAGGGGCAGCAACTGGGTCGCAGTTGGAAGCAGGGATTTTTCGGCATTCCCTGTGCCCTCGGCACTGCTTGGCACATCCTCCCTTACTGATGGCGAACTCATGCGGGTCTTGCCACTGTCCGGCATCTAGGCCTCTTGGGTTGACGAGGTGGTGGTGGTGGCCATCTGTTACATGGGCTCTTCGGGCACCCCTGCCTCATCGGCGCTGGTGGGCACTTCCTCTCGTTCAAGAGGTCGTGCTGCGGTGACCTCGCTGCCGTCTGGCGTCGAGGTCTGGGTGGTGCCTACGTTTTTTGGGTTGGATGTGTGCAGTGTCGCTGTCTGAGGCAGCAGCTCTTCGGGTACCACTAACCTGTCGGCTTAGTGGCTGTGCACCTCCTCCTGGCGGTGTCGGAGGCTATGGTCTCAGGGCCACCTGGCACCGAGATGCTGCAGGATACCACGTCGTCCGGGGGGACGCGGCAGGGTTGGCAGTCTGAGGCAGTGGCTCTTCGGGCACCCCTGGCCTCGTCAGCGTGGCTAGGCTCTGCCTCTTGGCTGGAAGGGTCAGGGTCATGTGGCCGAACCTGGCAGCCACTCGCCTTCCAAAGTCTGTTGGGGTGGAGGGCAGCATCCTAATGCACGCTGCACTCTGAAGTACTTATGGTTTCTCCTTCATGGGAATTGGTTGAACTATTCCTCCTCTTCTGGTCCGGTCCTGAGTCCAGGAAGGTTAGCTGTGGAAGTTCAGCAAGTGTAGTTGGTGGGGGGTCATCTTCATCTTCAATATTCCCCTCTTCTTCTTCTTCTTCTTCCCCGTAGTCCACGGTTTGCACTTCTTCGGGATCCTGGTTACTGGCTGGACAAGGGCGAACGTGTCCTCTGGTGGGCCTATGCATTCGTCCTCGGTTGTCCTCTGCCCAGTATACATACTCTTGTCTTCCTACAATCTTGTAGGGGCCTTCCCACTTGGCGGCGAGTCTGGCACTGAATTTCCAACTAGCCTTGCTGAGTGGGTGGCTGTGGAGGAGTACTGCTTCGCCCATCTGGAAACTTCTCACCCCTGTCTTAGGTTGTGAATTCTTGTGGGCAATGTAATGATCTTGGACGGCGCGCACCCTCGTGGTCTGGGTTACTGCTGCCAACCTGACATTCTCTGGTTGCGGCATTTCTGCGGGAGCTTCTTCCCACTGCCAGTCACCGGGACGACTGAGATTTCATCCCAGAAGGAGCTGGCTGGGCTGGTATTTGCTGCCTTATTGTTTCTTCTCCTCAGAGTGAAGAGAATGTTGGGCAGATGCTTATCCCAGTGATGGTGATCTTCACCTACACTGAGGCGTATGCTTTTCTTCAGCTCCTGGTTTCTCCATTCAGTGGGGTTAGCTTGTGGGTGGTAAGGGGGGCATTCCACGTCTCAACCCCCCCATGCATTACAGGCCATTTGCCACTTGTGGCTGGTAAATTGAGTACCATAATCTGTCAGTATGGCCTGTGGGTACCCCCAGCAGGGGAAAATATCAGTTTCAAATTTTCTGATAATTTTCTGGGTCTGCTGACTGGGTAGGGGAAATGCTTTCACCCAGCGGGAAAACTGGTCTGCGACTACCAGTAGGTATCAGTTTCCTTTCGTACTTCTGGTATACGGGCTCATTAAATCGGCTGCCAAGTGGGTTCAGGCAGTATGAGGCTGACCGGGTTTTCCGGTGCGTTGGGGCACGGGGTAGGCTTTGCCACGACAGCACTCCTCACAGTTGTTGATGTGCTGTCGCACATCCCAGCTTATCCCGTCCCATGTGTAGCATTCTCCTATTTCCGAAAGCATCTCCTTAATGCCAGGATGACCGTCTTGCGGGTGGTCACATGGTGGTGGCGGCATAAGTCCGCCCTCAGGTTTCTTAGTATCCAGATCTTCCACGGGGCCCCAGGTTGTCCACTCCAAGACCAGACGATGTGTTCTCAAACTTCAAATTGCGGGAGTTGGTTCTGGAGTAGGCGTTGGATGTCTGGGTCTTTCTGTTGGTGGTAGTTGATTTGATATCGGCTGAGTTGTAGCTGGAGGAGTCGGATGTGTTCCTCGGGACTTCTCATAGGGGCAGAAGGAGGGGTCATTCTTTCCCATTCTTCATCTTCTTTCGCCTCCCCGTCGAGGTCTGGCTGGTGTGATAAGGCATCCAGCAGATCATTAGACTTGCCCAGGCAGTGCTGCACCTTGCACNAACTCCGTTAGGAACATTTCCCATCTTCCTAACTTGATCTTGGTTTTTCTTGACTTGCGCAACCATTGGAGGGTCTTGCTGTCTGTGCTTCCCCTCTAGGTGATATCAGTACTTCCTCACTGCCCAGATCACGGGGAGGCACTCTTGTTCGTTAATAGGATATCTCTGTTCCTTGGTGTAAAAATGGGTGCTGGCATATGTATGTTCTGAGGTCGTCCGGCGGGGTCCTCTTGGTGAGTTGCGATGTTCTTCCCCTCACCACCAACACGTTTCCTTCTCTAGTAGGGGGTCGAGGGGTGCCATTTGGCAAGCAATATCTGGTACGTAGCCACGCTATCAGTTGCACAGGCCAAAGAAGCGACGTAGTTGTTTCTTATTAGTGGGCTCTTCTGCCTCCTCTATAGCTCTTATTGAAGTCGCCAGGGGGTAGTTCCCTTCATGGGTGATTACTTGGCCCAGGTAATCTATGGTGGTTTTCCGGAAATGGCTCTTAGACAATTTCCAGGTTGAACCATGCAATTGTAGCCTTTAAAGTACCCTCTGGAGGTGTCCGCAGTGTTCTTCCCAGGACTTGGAATACACAATTATGTTGTCAAGGTAAGGCGAAACAAAATTGACCAATGAAGCCCCTTGATGTCCTCCGCTGACATTAGTCTCTGGAAGGTGGCGGGGGCATTCTTTAATCCAAAGTGCATTACCCGGAACTGGGACGGTGAAAGCTGTATACTTAGACACTCTGGGTGCACTGAAATATGGCATTACCCTTATTCCATGTCTTAGGGTTCTGAAGATTTTTGCCTTCCCTATATTCCGAGTGTGTGCGTAAGGTTGATTGCCAGTGGTGCTATAGGGTATGTCACATCATTCAAGTCTTTGTAGTTGACAAAATCTGAGTTGCCCATCTTTTTTAGGGACCAAAACAACCCGGGAATTGTAGGGGTGAGTTAGACGGTTCCATAATCCCCTGTTCTTTCATAGCTTTCACCTGTTTCATAATCAGGTGTCGCCTTCTGGCAGACAAGCAGTATGGTTGGTTGTAGACGGGCATATCGGTGGTGGGCCAAATCTCATACTGGATGCTACGCGTCTGGCGTAGCAAATCCCCTTGGCCGAAAGCTCCAGCATGATCGTCCAACGTTTGATGAAGCTGGGCAAATTCTGGTTTTGTGAGTTGATGGTTAATTTCTTCGGGTGCGATGGTGGGGATTGCAGCATCGAGGCCATGTTTCCAGTTGACCGTCACCCTGTTCTTATTGCCAATACAGATTCGTTGCTGGCCATGATGATCCAGGACACTCATTTGTTGACGTAGTCATGGCTGACCTAATATTACTGTATCAGTAATATTCGGCGAGATTACGAATTTAGTTGTGTGGTCTTGATGGTATCCCCCTACTGTCAGAGTAGTCTGGTCGTCGACCTTAAGGGTCTGGTTGTGTTATGCCATGTGCACCAACCGGTTTTGTGGGCGAAGTGAAGCTCGTTCAGGGGTTAGCAAGTCACTTTTTTATAAAGTTCCCTGTAGCAGCGGAATCTAGTAGGGCGAGTGTCCCATGTCCATTAATTTTCACCTCTATCTGTGGGGTTTCGGGTGGGTGGCTTTCTTCAGCTAGTCTTTAGAGGAAGACGGGCGGGTGGTTTCTGGTAGTGGTGGCTCGCTTTGCACCCCGGCTGTGGCGTTTCCCACTTGGTTGTGTTCTTTAACCTCTGTTCGTCACTGCGGGGGTCAGACGCCCTTCCCCGGCTTGCCTGCTTGACTGGGCAATCTTGGATAAAGTGCAGTTCCGGACAGAACCAGCACTCAGGAAGCATTAGGGTATAGGAAGGGGAAGTGGAGGGGTTCCCCCTTAGCTTGGGCTGCTTATTGGTCTCCTGGCTTTTACTGGCACGTGTCTTGTCTAACAGGGCTTGTGCCTTGTAATTTCTTTCTGTTTCATGCGCCTTTTCCACTAGCTCATTGACTGTTTGCGGTTTTGCACCCTGCTTCTTCCTCAACGGCCTGGGTTTGACTATGAAATTAGGTGGTTAAATGGGCTATTACCTCTTCGCCTGAAAACTGAGTTGCAATGTCGCCAGAGTAGGAGGTGTGTTCGTGGGCTCCCGGTCGGTAGGCTCTAAAAGTGGTATAAAAGCGCGGGACATTTCATCAAACGGCCGTGCGGGGGTCTCCTAGTGGCAATCTATGTGCGGGTAAAAAACTGGAACATTTGGACCTATAGTTTTTGAGGAAAAAATTAATGAAGATAGTGAAATTTAAAGAACTTTAGAAGACTGTGGTGAGTGCAAAAAAACTTTTTTTTTATAATACAGTTTTATATTCGTCGGTTTCGAGCAAAGGACACTAAATCAGCCATTTTAATTTTTTGAAAAAACTTCTTTTAGCTTTTATAAAATTTTAAAAACTTAAAAAACTATTGAATATTAAATTATAAGAATAAATAGTGCACTTGTATAAAACTGTATTTGACTCTTAGTAGTGTGGCAAAATTTCAGGAGAATAGAAGATTTAGTTTAGAAGATATAACGCTTTTTAGAATAGAACTCACAAGTAGTATAGACTCCATATACAAGTGCACTGCACTGCGAATCCCCAGCTTGCGAAATTAAATTCCATACCAAAAAGTTAATTCAACTGCGAGTGGAAAAGTACTGGGGATTCGCGAATAAATTCTGTAGAAGAACTAGAAGACAGTGTTCAGGACTTTTTAAAACATAATAGAGATTCGGCAATGCACAGGATTCATAAATTATTTACCTAGCTCAGTTCGTAAATCATAAAACTCATAAATTCATAANCTTTAAAAAGTTCCCCCCCCCCCAAGTCATACATGGCCTATCTAATGAAATATATTAGAAACATGTACCACCCCTATTAGCAAAAATAGCAATTCAGTGAAAAATTTCAAAAATTAATATTTTAAAAACTATTAATGCTAGAATTAAAAGTAAAATATATTTGAAATCAGACAGTCCCATAGAATTCAATAAAAATATAAAAAATAATTTCGGAGCATTGCCAAGTCAGCAATAAATAAAAATTCAAAAAACTTGAATATTTCAGCTTGGAACAGACGGATCCGGACATATAAAACATTTTTGTAATCAGGAGACAGTAATAAATAAGACTAAAGTGCACATCAAGAGGAAAAACTAAAATTAAAAATTTTCTAAAATTCTTTTTTATATTTTTAAGCCACTGGGGGAACCCAGGAAAACCACGAGTGGACGGGCCGACGGTCGGGGGCTCCGAAGTACCTAATAGTAGTAGATTAGTAGTAGTAATGTCAAGCGACAGATCCAGCAGGAGCAAGTTTAAACGTTCAACACCTTTTGGCAAATCCAGTAAAACAGACAGAACACCAGCACTGAGCAGGGAGTCATCACTCTCCAGGAAAAAAGATAAACCACAAGATTCAACTTGGACAGGCGAAGATTTGGAAGAATTAACACATTCAATACTTCAAGACGAAATTGAAAAAGGAAAAGAGAAGATGATTCACTCACTCAAGAGAACAGAAAAAAGGGAAAATTAGAAGACCCAAACGAAACCATTAAAGTAACAATAGAAACCGTTAAAGATTTGGAAATCATAATAAAAAACAAGAAAGGAACTCCATCAGAAATCATTGGAAAAATAATGAAATTGCAGGACATCATCATGAGGCAGAATAACCAAATAATTTGATTAAAGGCAAACATGGAGGGGATCCTGATGGAGAGGGAGAATAAAAGGAAAAAACAGACCACGGCAACCGGTAAACAGCAAGAAGTGCAACAATTTTGGGTAAATAAAAAGAAAACAGAACCCGTAAAAATTATAATTAGACCAGAAAAATTTAACAAGGATGGCAGTAGTAAAGGAACTAACAAATTACATCAGGCCCAATGAAAAAACATTCAAATAAACAGAATTATCAAGACCAACACACAAGCCATCATCTGGAAATGCCAGATGATGCACAAGCAAAAAAGGTAGAAGAGGAAACAATTAAAATAAAAGCTAAATTCAAAACAGATAGACTCCAGAAGAAAAACCCCTAACTCATAATTTATGAAATTAATGCANTAAAATAAAAGCTAAATTCAAAACAGATAGACTCCAGAAGAAAAACCCCTAACTCATAATTTATGAAATTAATGCAGAAGTGGCAAAAGAAGAATTTTTAGAAAAAATTTACAAACAAAACTTAATAGAAATAATAGATAAGGAGGAACACACTAATAATACCAAGATTTGCTTTGAAACTAAAGTAGTAAATAATAGAAAAACCTAGTAATAGAAGTAAACCCGAAAATTTACCGTATTCTCAAAAACAAAAATAAAGTTTACTGCAACTGGGAGGNTAAAATAAAAGCTAAATTCAAAACAGATAGACTCCAGAAGAAAAACCCCTAACTCATAATTTATGAAATTAATGCAAAAGTGGCAAAATAAGAATTTTTAGAAAAAATTTACAAACAAAACTTAATAGAAATAATAGATAAGGAGGAACACACTAATAATACCAAGATTTGCTTTGAAACTAAAGTAGTAAATATTAGAAATACCTAGTAATAGAAGTAAACCCGAAAATTTACCGTATTCTCAAAAACAAAAATAAAGTTTACTGCAACTGGGAGGNTACCTAGTAATAGAAGTAAACCCGAAAATTTACCGTATTCTCAAAAACAAAAATAAAGTTTACTGCAACTGGGAGGCTCACAAAATTAAGGATTTTATTTCACCCATGCGCTGCAAAAAGTGCTGGCGCTATTGCCATACCGATAAAAGATGCAGACAAACATAAAGTATATGTGGCAGGTGTGGTGAATCCGGTCACAACATGAGAGCATGTGAAACAATAGACAAAATAAAGTGTGTTAATTTCATTAGAAATAATAAACAGGTTTCCGAAATTCAACATATTGTAACTGATGGTAACTGTCCATGTTTTATTATGGCAAAAGAAAAACTCAAAAAAGAGACAGATTTTGGTGATTAGAATTGTAAACTTAAGTTCATTTTCAAAATTTATATCTTATTTAACTTTAACTTATGTCTCAACAAAGTAGTAATAATTAAATTTGCAAAGATCAAAAACAGTAACATTAGATTTCAGTAACCAATTAGATGAGCAACAGTATGATATAGCTTTAATTCAAGAACCTTATCTGTACAATAATATATATATACATTTAAATAATAATTGGCAAGTGGTTATAAACGACAAAATAAATGCATGGGCAGTTATCATTGTTAACTCTAGGTATAAGATCTTAAGTTTACAGTATCTATCAACTGAAGAAATCATGGCAGCAAAAGGTTTTAATCAATAATCAGGAGTTCACTATAATATCTATATATATGCCCCCCAATAAAGAAATATATTATATAGTTAGAAAAATAGGTAAATTAATAAAAGAAGTTGAAAACAAATCTTTAATAATTGGGGGAGACTTCAATGCAAAATCCATAATTTGGCATTCAAAGAATTCAGATCAAAGAGGAGAAGAGGTAATAGATTTAATCGAAAAATATAACTTGTTAATATGCAATAAAGAAGGTAATCTATACACATTCGACTCCATCCATGGGCAAGAAAACATAGACATAACATTAGTATCAAGAGATTTAGAAAATAACATAACTGACTGGAGAGTAGAACCAAGCATTAGTGACTACAACAAAATAACTTTTAAACTAAGCATAGAAACAACAGAAGAAGTAAACACACCTAAAAGACTCCACCAGATTGTAACTAATTGGGATAAAGTCAGAGACGAAATTAAACAAGGAATCAACCAAATAATTTTAAACGAACAAGTAAAAGACATAATAGATAAATTACAGGAACTAATAATTAAATCGTAAATCTCAAATAAAAAACAATAAAAATAATAAACATAAAAAAAACTGGTGGTGGAATAACGATTTGACTTTAACTAGAAAACAGGTAAACAGAAAAAACAGGCAATTTAGGTCATACTGCAAATGCAATGCTAAATTAATATACAAATAAGAATATAAAGCTATTAGGAAACAATGCAAAAACCAAATTAAACTTAACATTTATAACAAATGGACAGAATTTATTAGAGAAGAAGCCCGTAAATCTCCCTGGAATGTAGTGGACAAAATTGCTAGGAAAAAACTAAAGAAAAAAGAACCAATTAGTAGTCTAAAAATAGGAGATAAACATACTAACACAATCAAAGAAACTTATACACAATTAATGNCCAATTAGTAGTCTAAAAATAGGAGATAAACATACTAACACAATCAAAGAAACTTATACACAATTAATGGATAATCTTCTACCTGACATAGAATCAACTAATGAAGAAAATATTAATATAGTAATAAATAGAAACAAAAAAGATTTAACAATAGAACAGATTAGCCCAGAAGAGTTAGAAATTGTAGTCCAAAAAATTTAGTTTTAAGAAAGCACCTGGTATAGACACAATCACAATAGAAGTTATAATTAAAATCTGGGATGAAATTAAAGAAATATTCAGTAATATAATAAATAAATGTTTCAGTGAGGGCAGATATCCAGTGTGTTGGAAAATAGGCAAAATTATCTTTTTATATAAAGGAAATAATAAATATAAAAATAACATCAGCTCATATAGACCAATTAGCTTGCTTCCTATTTTTGGTAAAATTTATGAACGAATAATATTTCACAGAATTCAACAAGTAATAGAAGTAAACTTAGATAATAACCAATTTGGCTTTAGAAAAAATAAATCTATGGAATTAGCTATAAACGAATTAATGCAAATTATTAATAATAATACAATTAAATATGTACTCTGAATATCAATGGATATTAACAACGGGTTTTCAACAGTTACATGGCACGATATTAAAAAACAACTCAATAAGTTAAATATAGAAAAACAACTAAAAGAAATTCTGTGGGACTATCTTAACAATAGAACAATAATATCAGAAGAACATTTAACAATTAAAAGACAGATAAACAGAGGATGCCCACAGGGCTCAGTTTTAGGCCCAAAACTTTGGAATCTGGTTATAAATGAATACTTTATATTAAATAATTTAAAACAACACAGAAACCATTGCATTTGCAGACGATTGTTTAGTAATTATAGAAGGCAATAACAGAAAATAACTAGAACTAAAAGCACATCAAATAATGTTAAATACACACCGGTGGATGGAGGAGAAGAATCTTAATTTATCAGTCGAGAAAACTTTTGTTGTCATGTCAAAAGGCAACTTAGATCTTAGAACACCTACAGTTAAGTGCAATTTAAATACAATTAAGTTTAAAAAAGAAATTACATATCTGGGTTTAGTAATAAACCACATGTTAAGTATATAACGAATAAAGTCAAAACAATATTTTTAAGGTTAAAACAAATCATCTGGAATATTCAAGAATATAACTTAAGTAATAAAATTATAATTTACCAATCCTTATACCTTAACATAATTCAATATGCCGCATCGTGTTTTCGTGATCAAATTGACCACACCCACATTAAAAGATTATTAAGAGCCTCCCAGAGATATATTTTGATCAAACTCATGAATTTTACACCTACCACATCTTACCTGGCAGTGATAACCACAAGCAAAGTAATTCCAATAGATTATTTTTTGAAAGATAGAAACTTAATATATAGTGTTAAAAATGAGAGTGAAGAAATTGATTACAAGGGCATTGTTTACAAAATATTGACTTTAGATAATAAAATTAGGATTGAAATAAACAATAGTGAATGCCCAATTAGTGTGAAAGAACTCAAAAAGGACCTCTACAAAAACAGTGCTAATATTTGGCAGGATGAATTTAGAACAGACAATAGTGGACTAAATTTAAAGAACTTTACTAACAACATCACCGAATGGTATTTTACAAAAACAACTCTCACTTTAAAGTCTCAAAAAATTCTAACAGGTCACTGCCAGGTGAGAACACCTCAAAAACATAAACAAGATCGATAATAACCTGTGCCAGTGTGGTGATGCACGGGCGGACATCGCTCGGCGTGAGGAACATCATTTCAAATAGACTAGCTTAGACCGTAGATACTCGCCCCTCTCTGCAAAGGGAGGGGATTGAGAATAAAGATAAAAATTTCAACTAAATTCACGGGCGCCCAGACGAACTGCCGCCTTCCTGCACTCAAAAGATCAAGAGTGCAGGACCTCATAGATTCCCAAGCCCTATTAGAACGCCAAAATTTTGTAAACCCATCAATCCAAATTCTCGATCCGTAACGTAGTAGTTCACTTGTCAGTGGTACAACAGATACATTATAAATTTCATAAATTCAAAAATTCAAAATTTACACAATACATTAAAAATTCAAAACGGTGCCATTAACATAAATTTAAATTCAAAATTAAAATAACAAATTGCGAAGTTAAATCGAATAAATGATAAAATACACTACACTAGTGAAGGCTCGGGGGCGGGTGGACTGTTGGCTCAGCCCCTCGTTGTCGGTTCGGCCGATGGTGGCTGAGTGGACCGGCTGAAAAGCTAGTACGCAGGCTGCCGGATGGTTGGAGCGGGGACGGCGGGCGAGGCTGGGGGACAGTTTCCCCCTGGGCCGGAACTTGAAAAGCAACACGCTGGGTGGAGTACAGGGGTGGGCAAGAAGAAGAAAGGGCTCACTCACGCACTCTGCTCAGATAAAACATACATAGACAATAACACTAACGATATAAACAACACACAAAACACACATGAACAACGACACGCCACAACATCAAGAACAAGAATACAATCGCGTAGTAAGCCCTTTGTCTCCTTCGGGTGGGCAGGGTTGTGGTGTAGGGTGAAAACAAAGGCATAGTTTTTAACCAACTGACATATCAAATATTTAATCTCTAGTCTTCTTAAATTCTATTTCCAAGCCCCATCAATTTTTTCTTTGTGTTAAATTTGTGTAACCTGATCTGATAATGGCACCGCCTCGGATGGCCATTTGGCTAAGTGGGGTTAAAGTTTTCAAAATTTTCTTCTTCTTCTTGCCCCTGCTCAGTGATAAACTCACCGTATTTATTCCACCATTTGAGGGCCTTTCCCCTTTATTACTTGTGGGTCCTCCCAGCCCGTTTCTTAGTTGGAACCTTGTTATTGTGTAGTTCCTTTTCGCAGTTTAGGGTAAACATTGTCTGGTTTTCGTGTGGTCTTCCTGAGAACTACAGAAGTTGAGGCCCGTTGCTACCCTGGGTGGTTGTTATGCTATGGCGAATGCCAGGATTATCAGGTCGGTATTCCTTCACACGTCTGCAAACCTCACACCTATACACGAGGTCCAGTCTCGTGATTCGTTCATCTGGCCAGCCTATGCATATGTGATGATAAGTCTGCACACAGAAAATGCATCGTACCGTATTAATTCCTTGCCCAGCACAAGTAAGCCAACTGCAATATGCAGTCTGGTGGGTTCAGCAGTCATTACATCTGAACTTTAACCTGTCTGTGTACCTGGGATCGTCTGTCCATCCCAAACAGATGTAATGAGAGCGTTGTTGGCAGTGTGCGCATATGATAATAGTTAGCTCCGTTCCAAGGCAATTGGCTATATGGCACCTTTCGGGTTGTTCGGTAGTGGCCTCAGCCATGGTGTTTGTTGGGTTTCCTTGGTCGGCTATGCCTGCTTCCATATCTGACAACTCGGCTATTTACAATCGAGCGCCACGAGTGTTTTCAGACACCTCCTGAAGACTGGCTGGTTTTAGGTTGGTTGCCCGGCTATTTTAACTGGATCTTGAGGTCGTGCTGGCCTAGTTGTGCTGTATTATACTAGTTAATTAAGCGCTGTGGCCTCACATTGGGCACCACAAAATCTCTTGACTTGTGACGCCTGTGATTGACAGGGACGTCGCAGTAGTTCTAGTTTTAGGTATTTCAATCAGAGACACTGCTAGCTGTCAAGATTGACTTATGGTTTGTTCACTGGAGCTTGGCCGGTATACAACCTGGGGCACGTGATTTGGCAGCTTTGTATAAAATCTTGAGCGTGCCGAATGACCTTACGTATTACCGGCCGGCACACCGCAACTGGTTTACCTTTGACGGGCGTCGCCCAGGGTAACTCCTGGCTCTGCTTCAGCTGGGGTTGGCTCCTGCTGGAGTTCGTGTCCAGGCTCTGGGCGAAGGTGGTGCTGCAGCGGATGATGCAGGTAGAGGCCCGAGAAGGGCTGCTGGCTCGGCTGAGGTGGCACCACGGGTTTGCGAGACCCAGTGGTAAGTTGAGTCCTTGGCGGAGTGCGACGACGACGGGATGTGGTTCTCTGGCGGTCTTGAATAAGGGCTGAAATTAGGGGGAGGGAGGTAGGGGGTGAGGCCTTTCCAACTGTTTGGGCAGCTTGAGTTCGTTCCCGGGGGTTATGCTGCAAAGTGCAGTTCAGGCTGGATAACAGCCCAAGTTAAGCTTGGAGTTGGTAGCTTCCTTTCTAATACGCAACCTGGTACCACTCCTATGGGTGTACGGCATGCAGGTAGGTTCTATGGGCGGCCACGCAAGAGAGGAACAGGAGACGAAGTATCCTAACTAAGTGTTGAGCCAAACACAGGCCGAGCCAACCAGAGTAGTACCAGAGTACTCTAACCAACGAGAGTTCAGCGTGGTGATTAGAGTGGTGGGTTTACCCTCAGAGTCCGACAACGACATGGGTGTGGACCAAAGGGACCAGACCCAGTCTCTCACTCTTTCTGGCTACAGTTCAGCGCTGTGGATGAGTGAATGGACTTGACTGATTGGCTGACTAACCGCCTTGTGGTTGTGACCTAATGGTTGGGGCTCTACCGTACTGCACACCAGGTGCACAGTATCGGTGGCCGTCTAATGTATATTGTTTTGACGTACATGCACCCGGTTAAGGGTGCCCATAGTCCTACGTTAGGTTCGGAAAATAGGTTGGGAATGCAGCGGTTTCCTGCTCTTCCCTGATGGGCTGACGTCTACGGAAGTTGGAGTTACAGTCACCCTTAGCATTGAGTACTCAGAATTTAATAGAAGATTTGTTTATTCCGAGAGGAATAATACAGTAGCCTGTACTAACTCCTAATTTACCAAAAACTGTAGCGGAAGTTAACCTACGCAAACCAGGTGAAGGGGACCTGGGTCTGAACTAACAAAGTAGATGCTGCTAGGTAGCTATTATACTGGCTAACCCTAACTAACTCGATGCTGGTTGTCCAGAAGGGTATAGGGTGTAGGAAAGTGTTGTTGACTTCTTTGGGGAATTTCTGGTGAAGGTCTTGAAGAGCGTCTGGTAGGTCACGAAGACGTTGGTGTTAGTACAGAGCTCCAGCACTGGAAATGGTGGAGCCAGCTGCTGAGAATGAACTGCTGTTCTGTGGCTGTGCACGGACATACACATATATTCCACCTGCCCGCTGGCTCTCCGTGGTGCGGGGATGGCGGGGTGAGCTCCTCCTCCCGGGGGCGTAGTTGCGCTCTCTTGTGCCATCTCTTGGTCCGTGGCGAAAGCAGGCATCTGTGTCATGTGGGGTTGAATCTACGGCGTGAGTTTAGGTGCTTAGCTAGCGCACTAGACTATCTTCTATCACACGAGAGGGGTTGGCATGCCATCTGATAATAAGGCAAATTAACTTGGCTGCCTTTTTCTGTATGTGTCTGCGTCTAGTGGCGTGCTGGTAGACTCTGGATGCAAGGTGTTTGATGTTCACACCCCGCCTGTGTTACGTGATACTATGTGCAATTGAGGCGAAGTAGTGTTCATATTTACTTATCAAAGAGCGTCATGCATCATGTGTCTGTTGTTTAACTGATAACAGACTATTGCGCCATTATATGTTTGTTTATTAACTTAATTTATAGTGGTATTTTGTGTTATACAAGTATACACAGTTATATTAAGTTAATATTTGTGTGTCATAATATTCTGAGGACGTAGGAATCTAATTCCTCAGACTCTGAAAGCAAAGACAACAATAATGTGAAGCTGTTGGCTGCAGATATACCAAGGCAAAGAATTTATCTTCCATGGTTAAATCCATTTGCAGAATATCAATGTGTTTCTTTTTCCATCGTACTTTGTGTGTAAAAACAAATAGAGAAAAATAAATAAAGCCACTTTCCATCCAACATATCCAGACAATATTAACTTCACCCGCTTCACAAAAATAATTTTGTTTCACCAATTTCGCATGGGAAATAAATTTCTATCTTTCGTCATGAAACAAGACAGCCAATAAAAACTCGTCTTTCATTCTAACTATTGATCCTACATTGTCTGAACCACGGTCATAAAGACTGAACCAAGATCAGAAGATTTATGATCGGAACTCAGCCGATTATGTTGGTGCAACGCATTTTCAATGGAACTCTAGAGAATGAGGGAAAATAAAGATCATTCCATCTCGGTTAAAGCTTGTTAATGGTGCAACCGAGCATTAGAGGCCTAACACTTCATTATATTCTTGACGTTTTGTAAGAGATTGCCGAGTCTCTTTAATATAGAAAACTTTGCCTAACGTAATCACTAAATTTGGCTTACCCACTGTGTTAGGTATGTGGCCTACACTTCAGTATTTTCTAGTGTAATTAATGAATTTGAACATGTCACCACACACATAACTGTTACAAGAACGGTAACTTGTAGAAACGGGCAGTTTTAGCCACTATCTAGTGCATTTTTATTCATAACCAGAATCTGAGACTTTCGACCTGAGGTTCCAACCTAAGTGATTTGTGCACATGTTAAATTTTATGTAAGTGTACCCGACCGATGTTGCTTGCCCATTATAATTTAATACCTAGTGTAGTCGATTAAAATTTTTATACTGGTTCTTATTTATCTTATTGTCAAGCAGGCATATGAGTTCGTCTACTGTGGTTGCCACACAGAGCACACCTCCCTCTTCCTCTTTAAGACTTGTGTGGCAGTTCACCTTAAGATATTGAGTACAAACTGTGTTTTTCCTTGGCCATTCATCTTTAATGTTTGTTACAACTTTAAAGCCTTAATACCTGTTGTTACAAAGTTAGGTACCCCGTGGGTAAGAATCCCACATCTAGATTGACCGTACTTACCAGGGTCCGTTGACTCTTTTGCTATATACATATTTTACCTAAATTGTGTACACTCCGAGACTGTGACTTAGAGCATGAGGGGAGCCCATCCAGAGGGATGAATTACAAGAACTTTGAGATGCAGAGGATGGTGGGACAGCACCCGAGGCTCCGGCTTAACTGTTCAGTTGAATTGGGGGAGGGGAGGCTTGACTCGTAGTAGCCTGCGCCATTACACGCCGTCGCTAGCATTTCCGCCATATCCTCTCTATGCCTCAACACTGGAAGTGTGCTGTGCTGCCTGCCAGTAGGCAGCCCACAAGCCACCACTGCTTGCCACTTCGGTGGGTAGGCCACCCCCTGCCCAAGGCTGTGCTGGGCTGACAGGTACCGCACGCACAGGAGGGGTGGTTACCCCAACTCTCTCGTCTCTTCATATGCCCCTCGCTCGCCACAGCCCTCTGAGCAGTATATAGGCGGACCAGCCATCGTCATGGCAGTTCACTGGGAGTAGGTCCCCAGCCTGAACTCTGCAATTCTAGTGCAGTTGTTTTCCACACGTACATCAGTAACTGCATTCTCAAAGAGTTCACTGGGAGTAAGTACCCAGCCTGAACGTTGCATTGTTTGCTACCCAGCTATCTCTATGGATCAGAGTTTTGTGTGTAGTCGGCTAGAGTTTGCCATGTGCGCATGCTGTTAGACTGTATCACGTGCCTCACGTTATGCGTGGTTCTTGCCCGTCAGACTTTTCTGGGCATAGGTCGGGAGTCTGTTCGGCATTTTGCCGGTAAATTAAAGGCACTTGCTACCAAGTCAGCCTTCTGCTTTCACAGCTATCTAACCTACCACTATCCTACGTTAGACTCATGCACGGCTTTGCTGTGCGACGCAAAACTCCGTATATCAGGCCCAGATGGAAGCTCCTTGTTCTGGCCAGAGTTGGGAGCTTGGCTGCTGCTTGCAGGTCATGCCGCTCTGCTCGGTGCTCCCTTGGCAAGAGCATAGAAAGGCTTTCCCAGCCCCCCAAACCCGAGGAGGGAAAACTCCGAGGCTCCAACTGTGCACCTGACTTGAGCGGTTGGCCGCCCCTCAGACGTGACTGGAGAGTCGGAGGAGGACTTACTTTTCTTCTCGAGGGAAATCAGTACCCTCAACCTAACGATGAGACTTGAGCAATTGTATTGTGTCGCCCCCCTCACCTTACAGCTTGTTGATGGATAGATAAACGGGGACAAACCCCTACAGCATCTGCACTAAGGGTCATTGCTGGCTCACTGGGACGCCAGATTAGAGTTCCCTTCAACAACCGAGTACATTGAACATTACCCAGCCGTGCTTGAGCCTACAGGTTTCAGAGATACCCATTTGCCTATGTACCTTCTGTGCACCCCCATGCCTGGTCGCAGGCAAAGCGAGCTGTCTAGCAGGAACCAGACACCCCTAGGGTCTATTCCAACCTGAGAGTGGAAGCCATTTCAGCTCGGGCCTCAGCCTCATCATTGGTCTGAGTCACTAAAGTGACCCACCGCAGCAATTGCAGCTACCAGACTGGGTGCTTCTCGGTACCCCGAGCTGTATCACCTTTGCCGCCGACCCCACCCAAGAGACAGCACCAGAGTTCCGCTGACCAGTGCATACTCCGGCTACTCGCCGCCTCAAACTGAACCCTTGGCCTTTTGCCATCCGTTCCCGTTGGGTCAGGACAGAGACTGTAGGGTCAAGCAGTGACTCGAGCCACCAAGCACTCATCTTGTAGACCTGCAGTACCCAGAGTCGAAAGCAAGGTCATCGAGATTCCCAGTTGCCCGCAGAAACCTCAGTAGGGAGAGTCATCGGAACTGGACCAAATCCCCTTTATTGGAGCACACTGCTTCCTAGCTCCTAGGGAGAAAACTGATGAGTCCACTAAAGAAGCACGAAGTGGCGTCAAAATATTACTCTTAGCTCTTAAGCACCCAAAAGTAAAGAAAATAGAGATTTGTTGCAGTTTTGTTGGATACACTTTGTAATAAGGAATTACATGTTGTAGCTGTATGCACCAGTAGCGACTATAGGCGCTCAGCTGTGATGCAGATCGGTATAGTTTGTTCACTGTCATAAGCCCTGCTAAGATATATTTGTAGGTATCTTGTGTATTCTTCTGTTGTATTGGAAATTGATCACTTTTTTCATGCTTCAGTAAAGTGAAGCTGTGGTACTATTACACAAGTAAATATTTTACAAATGTGCTAATCCTTACTTTTACATGCATTAAAAAACAGAAAGTACGTAAAAGATATCATTTCGGTATGTACGAATGTTTATGTAAAACTTTTAATTCAACATTAAGACATGGAACTACTTTCCCTCCATCATTACAGACTTCACTGGGCGCATGCCTGTCAGTATGCCTATTAAAATATTCACAGGTAGGGACAGTGACATTTTTCAAATGTTGATTTCAGAAGTGCTCACTTTATCATGAACAGCCTTTGTTAATGCATAGCTGTGTCCTAACCATAAATTTGGCTGGGCATTTTTTTTCCATATCCGATCTGATTCAAGCACGTACCCAGCGAGGGGGGGTCGAAGGACTGAAGCGCCTCCCGAAATATGAAGAAATAATTGATGAATGATATTATGGCAGGAAAGGAAGAAACTAAAATTAATTCTGTATCAATGTTCTTACATATTCCTGCTTGTAATATTAACAATGCCTCGTTAAGTTTTAAATTTTTAATAAAAATGTACATTTCAGTTTTTTTATGTATGATATACACATTTTAGTCTTTAAATTAACATGTTAGAGGAAGTCTCATAAGTCAATCCTACCAGAAAGAGAATTCTTGCTACGTCCATGAAGTGCGGACATATAATACACTCGTGCATATACATACTTACCAACATTGGGTATTTGTGCATACACAATCATTTAAGGATATAAGTACATATATTCAATGATATATATTCACAATAACTAAATGTGTGCAAATTAAAGTAAAAATTGAGTTTTTGCTGGCCTATTGATAATTATTAAAAAGCGAAGTTAACGTAATTGCATCGTTTTCAGTCAGCAAAAATATTTATTATTTTTTTTGTTAATCTTGTACTCTAATTTTGGCTAACAATAATATAGCCATTTGGAACACCCAAACATTTGTAGATTAATAATGATGCTACCGTGTTCTTCTTTAATACTGGTGTAACTGAACAAAAGCATGTGTGATGGGTGAATAAAACTATGTAGCGCTAGTGATGGACAGACTTCGGGACATGCTATGGTTTTATAGCAGGGTTGGAGAATGTTCAGATTACACTGTAATCTCTGTCCCACTTCAAAACCGACAGGTAATAAATAATGTCGCTAGATGTGAAATATTCATTGGTGACACTGCACGTGTGATTTTACTTTACAGAACCAATTAATTTCATATGTGTTACGCTTGTAAATCTTTCATGTCAGTGGAAGAGTTTGAAGACATACCCTAACAGCGCATGTAAGTGGGATGCCTCAAAGACAAAGTTTTGCAGTTGGTGAGGAATCTCCCTATTACTTCCGAAAATTATTTTGTAGCTTGGAAACTTTTGACTTGTCAGTATCAAACACTCAGGAAGTTAACGACATTATATATTGATAGAATTCTTGATTTGCCCCCAGTCGACACTGCGCAACTCACACTTTGTCAATACCTTCAATGAAAATGCATGGTCTGCAACATCACCACAGAAAATCCAGTGCTCCTCACTGTCCTGATGAGAAAATTGGATGTTGAAATGTGTACCAAATTTGAAAATTCTTGTTCAGGACATAACATAATGCCTAATGTTTTAGAAATGATAGAATTTATGTAAGCACTGGTCTTGACAATGTATGTAAATTTGCTCATCATTTACCAGCATAGATCGTTTATTTTCCCTATTAGAAGTGGAGTGATTTGGGCGGTTCTTAACATCAAGGTCTTGAGAGCCAATCCCTATTAGGATTATAGGTGTAAAAGTACACATGTTTGTGGAGAAGACTGTTGCCACACAAATTCATAAAAATTATGTAAGTATTTTACTGCGATTCCTGCCTCCAAGCGGACGTTACTTTTTGCTGTTAGCCCCTTCCCACCTGCTTTTGGCACCCAATTGCCGCCACTAGTTAATAATTATTAAAACATTTAATGATAATAATTATGATTTTAGGAGTGCACGTGCTGCAAAGAAAAGAAAGGATTCTCCATTTTAAATTTTATTGTGCAATATCATTAGTTTTGCACCTGCGGCTACCTTAATTGCAGAGCCGATGGAAATGACATTACCATTAGGCCCCAGAAGCTTCCTTGACGCTACCTGAAAATAATTGGCTAACGGAAATAAATGCAACACCAGAACCTGACCTGCCTTTACGACTAGTTGAATGACCCGATGTTACAGGAAAATGATCCTGGTATGGAACTCAAAGGTCGAGCTGTTTTAGATGTACCTCATTTCGTGACGCACTGTCATTTAAACGGCACAGATAATATAATTTCATTGGTTACTTATTTAAAAGTTCTTATCACAAGTAATCATAGCTGTTCCTATTTTTGAGTAAACTTTGACTGTGTACGTAATGTGGTGATTACGACATTGATATTTCACATGCACCACTTTGAGTGAAACTACTTGGTGATGCTGAGGGCGTGATTCAGCTGGCAGATTTAGTAAGCAGACAACAGGTCATGTACGCAATTCTTTTCTATAAAAGTTAAATTGATTGTTGTTTTTTGATAAATGCTAAAGCTAGAATTCCACATTTAAACTTTAGGTAGGTGGGGGGGGGGGAGTTGCCTCTGTAGAATTAAGGATGGAATTGTAGCTACTCGTGATTTTTTACACAAGCAGCCATATTGCTTCCTGGACCCTGCAGTAAATGCTAAATTGCCATAAACGACAGTTTACCGTTAGCATGGATTTCTGCTCAGGTAACTTCAGGATTAGAGATAGTGAGTTATGCTGTGAGAAAAGTTTAGTTGCTTTTGCTATCTGCATTTTCCTAATTTTACAGTGTTGATTGGATTGGGAAGGGCATATTAACATCCCTAGTGTTATGCCTGAAGGCTTATCAGGGGACTGCTTATAAACTAACTTACGAACAAACTTAAACTAACACTAATGCCTTACCTAGGATTCAAACCCAGAACCTCCTGCACCCCAGACCGGTGACACACCAACTGACTACACCACGGGAGGTTGACTTTTATCGTGTGAATAATAGGTATTTATGAATGAAGAGCGAACCATGGGTGTATCGGGGGATTCAAGTAAGCTATTGCAGTGTGTGTTACCTGGACCGTTACCAATTTGCATATCGTCTGGTATCTGGCAGAATTCAGGTTTTTCCTTTGGTTTCCTGACGAAAGAATGTGTATGCGCCACTTCCTCCTGCCCCCTAAGTAGTTATATGCACAACAGACACAGGTGGGTACAGCAATGCCATTGCTGCTTACAAGTGTTGATTGCAACAACATGTCATTTTCCAAAATTTCTCTGCCATACTCTTGTCCCAAAATATAGCCACAAAATTGATTTCACACAAAAAATCTGCGGCACTCTGCTTCCCAAAACATGAGCATTAGCAAGTGCGCAAGGCCGCACCGATTTACCGGCTTCTATTGTTCTCTCTAATTGTTGCATGCATTTGTATGCACAATTAGGGCAAAATAAATTAAACAGGTAAATGGGTGCTGCATTCCGCGTTCGCTACCGCTCGTGCTCCGGGAAGTAGAGTGGTGCAGACTTTTGCATAAATTCACAATTGTGTAGCCATTTTTTTATTTCAAAAAAATTAATTAATTTATTTTGCATTTTTTATTTTGTTCATAATGGATTTCACCCCACAATTTTCCTGGTCTTCATAGCTCTCCCCTCTATCACAATTATTATCTTGTATACGAAATATACCATGAATAGTGCTATCAATAGGTACCAGTATTTTCAATTGCAAACTTTTCCTGCAGACGAGTCCCTAGCCTTGATAATAACCAGACTCTGAGGGTCAGTTGCAGTCCCTTAAACTTGAAAGTGTACTCAGATGAAATGAGGGGTATGTGCATTATGAATCCTTATTCCTCCCATACACACCCAGTGAAGACTATAGCCTTGATTACATCTTTTGCCAAGCCTTCACTTGGAGGCACGTGCCTCTGCAGCATTTTGGAGTCCCACCGTGTCCACAGATTTGTACTCCATTTCTACCACTTTAAATAACTTAAGCAAACTAGGCTAATGAATTATGATATTGTTAATGTTGTTCAGTTCTTGCAACATCATCTAGAGAAATAGTTTCTGAAATATTTGTTTATTAACTTTAAAACTATAGCTGAAATATAGACTGATTTTTGTCTTCAGAGCATTTCTGGTAATAACACTACGGGAATGTATTCAAGTTAAGTTTAGTATTATTTTTGTAAACAAAAGCTCAGATTTGTCGAAAAACCAAATGTATAAACAAACAGCTTCACCATTGTTATAACATGTGATTTTGACAGTTCTCAATAGTTGATTAGCAAGTTTATAGTTTTGACAGTTCTGTTCGCAAGAAACTGATTTAATGTTGCAACACAGAAATTGGTTACTATGCAACTGGAATGAGTAATACATAGAAACCTCAAAATTTAGCAAATGCGAAAAATGCAAATTTTCACCTAAAAAATTTAAAATGAAAATTTTTTGAAAATTTTAGCTGTAATTCACCAATTGTACAAAATCCTATAGTATTTTCGTGAATTATTATTGTTTTATGTCACATAGTTGCTTCTTATGATATGTTTTATTTGTTTTTGCATATTCGAATATGAATGCATACAGAGTTGGCCAGTAGAATTCTTCTATTTATCACCATAAATGAAAACATGTTTTACTTTCCATCATGTGTGTTTACGGCCATAGATAACATCAGCGCAAGTGCTGATGCATCACTTTGATTGAACATTCCAGTGCACAGCCCTGCAAAATTTATTTGCTCATTAGGAAACCCTGCCATTGTAGTGTTCTTGTCTACCAAGCACCACGTTATCAATGGAATTCGCGCCAATTAGCTCACAGAGTTTGTTTACATTCATAGATACCATCATCGTGTTTTATCCAACAATTCTTAATTTTTTTACAATGCGGCATGGCGGTGAAAAATGTGTTTATATGTATTTACTCCTGTAGAATATATTTGTAAATTGAATTATCATGTGTTTTAATCTTGTATTCTTCCAGCTAACTGTATTTTTAGCATACACATTCTCTGTAAATATGTGCGGTGAAAAATTACACGTTTTGAACAAACAAAAGTTTTGTCAGCGGGCCTAATGAAAAAATCTGTTGTTGAAAGTTTAGATAGTTCAAAAACATAAAAGTGGATATCTCAATTTTTTTTTTTACAGCATGCCCTTGCCAGTGCATTGTGACTGTTCCAGGTGTCAGGTAGAATACAGAATCTTAAGTAATAAATTGTGAAATGTTTTTCAATGTTGTCTGTTGATAAAGGAAACTAGTGGTTTTTCTTAAAAATATAACTGTATATTTCTCTGGAAGTTAGGTATTTTTGCAAAGAAATAACAATTGATAAAAAACACTGCTTTTTAATAGGAATAACACTGCCAATTTCAGGTTTTACGAATAAAGTGACATTTCTCAAATTATGTGTGTTTTTATGAAGAGTATATGAAAAATTGGGTAATTCTCATGCTAAAACCTGCATTTTTGTAGCAAGAAAATAACAGCTATTTTTGAAAATAATAACACTTACTTTTTCAGGTCTCTAGTCACTCTCCATTCAAAATGATGTACGAAATCATTAATTGCGGTATAAAATGTTATTTAAAGATGTACACAAAACAGAGCACAATGCATTTCACTGACGATGCAGTTTATGAAATTGAGCTATTTAATTATTTATCCTTCTAAGTTCTGACAACTTTTTCTGTGAATGTAAGGGAAATGAAACTTTTCTCTCAGTTAGAAGCGTGTTACCTTTGTGTTCATACTTATCATGTGATAAGTAGTTATAAAATATGTTGGTTTGATAGTTACAGGCATGGAAACTAGGTAATAGGGGTGTGCAAATATTTGAAATTCAAATAGTTGCGAATAGTGATTTACGAATTATTCACATTAGACTTCGAATATCTTATGCAAAAATTATGAATAATTTTCATTCACGTTTTGAGTGGTTATTTGTAGAGCTGTGCCAATTCGAATCTGCTTCTGCCAAATTTGCAGATGATGATAGAATCGGCAGAGTTGCAGATCGTTTTTGGCAGATTTGACAAACATAAATATTGCCTTATTCTTCAGTATAAATAATTGATGTCTTGCCATTATGAATATTAAAATTTTCCCCATGTAAGGAAGCAACTTCCACTGTTTTTCAAACAAAGTTTGTAGTTTTTTTCCCAAGTTCCACCCTGCTGGAATAACAATCTACCAGTTTAACATGGGCGTGGGTCAGAGCCGGGTCTGAGCGGAAATAGTAAAGGAAGGGAGGGAGAGAAGGAGGGACTGTTTTCATACCCGCACCCAATGCCCATCAAGGCGATGGGGTAAAGCGGCCTTTCCATTCTCTCTCTCTTTCCCTCTCTTACACGTGAAGTCACTTTGCTCTTTGCTGGCACCAAGGCTAGATGGCCACTCAAGAGGAGGGTGACAGACTATAAGATAACACAAATACAATGCAGATTTTCTGTCTCGAAAAATTCATTTTACTTTGCCTTTCTAATATTAACATGGCTACTTTATCTTTATGCTATTATTTTGCAAACCAGATGTTGAAGTTTGGATGAAGATCAAGTCTGCATGTATTACTTGTCAACATGCATCAGCTTGTGTGGTCCCTTGAAAAACTATCCCTACAGGCTACAATGTATTTCATTTTGACTTAGGTTTATATTCCAATTATTTATATATATTTTTAGTTATAAAATGCTTTTCTACGGGTTATTAAAATTATCAAGCACTCTGCAAATATAAATTTGGTATATCAGTTTTGTATATTATTTCAAGACATACATACACATGAAGATTCCCTTTTATAGAGAACATAGAAAGTGTTCCCTTCAGATTCATTATAAAAATGGTCCTATTATATTTATGAGTTAATTTGTAACATCGTGCATTTATTTTTAATCTTCCTGTTCATAAACAAATATTTTATACCAACACAAATGAGCTTACATTTTGTTTTTTTGTAAGAACTAGGTTTAACAGTACACATTTTGCAAGTAACAGTGTTAATTGCAGAACCAATTCATAAATATTTATATATAAACAATCCACCATTACAGAAGTGGCACGGCAGTGATTCGGCACACTTTTGTGAATTAGCACAGCTCTAGTTATTTGCTTATCTTTTTATTCCTACTCATTTGATGTTCATTTAAACTTTTTTCCCATTGTTATTAGACTGGACCATTACTGTTCACTGTAACTAGTAGTTTTTATGAATGTTTGCCATTTCATGCAGCGGCAAATCAACAATTCTTAGATCCCAACTCGTTAAGAAATGTGATGTGATGTGATGTTAAGAAAAACCATTACACTACATTTATTTTCACTGCAGCATTTACAGAAATAGGACATATTTCTTCTTTTTTATTTGCAGCCAAAGATAGGCATGTAGACCTAAAGGTTATGTTACCGCGTTTGTGCACTACCCGTAGCTTTTATTCATATATCACATGACCCAGTATGATGAATACACAGATTTTTTTGGTCATTCTGGGTAAATTCTAGTGTTTTATTTCTACTAACACATTCAAAAGTTTACAGTTTCACTACANATTTTTTTGGTCATTCTGGGTAAATTCTAGTGTTTTATTTCTACTAACACATTCAAAAGTTTACAGTTTCACTACATTGATGAGAGCATGAGTCAGCGAAACAGTGGACACGAATTATACCAACATGGCATCACGTCATAGCCATGCTGGAACGCGAACTAATAGCGCTAGTAGTATCATAAGGAAATTGCAAGAGTTTACAACGAAACGTTTGTATTTTTACAGAGTGTTTCATCTACTATAATTTAACTTACGGTAAACAAATTCTGGTACCAAACCATGATTGCGGTTGCAAGAAATTCCAAACACGTGCAAACAGTTTGCGTTATGTTAGCAAATAGCACTGCAACCACACACCAAACTTAAGCATTTGCAGAATCTACTACCAACTTAACCATGAAAATACACCTATTTAAACTTATGGCTTCACCCACATTGCAAACAATGATGATCACTGAAAATAAAACAACAGCGCCAATGAAATACAGGAAAACTCTGTTTGTTTTTTAAGGAACTGCAAAAACTATGCTTAAAATTTCTTAAAAGGGTCAAATTACACAAGTGCATGTAGACAAGGTTCAAAATTATTCAACTTATTAAGCAGGAAAATTTCTTAAGTGGGAACTTCTTATAGTTCATTTCATATAAGAAGGCCACATTCTGACAGTCAGTGAGTGGCACTTGACGTATTCAAAACAAACAANGTTCATTTCATATAAGAAGGCCACATTCTGACAGTCAGTGAGTGGCACTTGACGTATTCAAAACAAACAACGTGCCTTTTACAAAATCCCTTATCAGCTGATGCACGAACGAACAGAAGTTAATATTACGTTAGCTATTCTGAGTGCACTGCTGACACACATTAGACCAGCTGAAAATACACGATAAGAAAGAGTTCCAAGGTTAATTAATACATTTTATTTTACGTGGTCATAAAACAGCTGTTTTAGTTTTAAAAGCTAAACTTTGTGCTAAAGTAGAAATATATAGATGTTCAAAATTAAAGTCGCATTAAAACGATCCATATCCAAATGTAACGCAATTTAAAAAAAAATTTTNTCCAAATGTAACGCAATTTAAAAAAAAATTTTACGTCTTATTCCCCCCTCTCCAACCCGGCTTTCCTTACGTGTTTGATATTAATTCCAAAAGCATACAGAAATATTACATAATATTGTTGGATTATTTTTTTCTAATAATCTGACTGAAAAATATTTCAAATGCCTTTAGTTCCGAGCCAGTAATAAAAAAAACAGTAAACTTTACAAAGATGCTACCTCTTGAGAAAAAAATGTGGCTCAGAGCACGCGCTGAAATGTTGTGTGTGCCATCCGAGAGGTTATTTTCGAAGCACTACAAGCCAGAAGAGAGTAGCGTTTGTTTGCTTTATATAATATATTTAGGAACATATACCAATAGTCTTATTTTTCACGAGTTCTGCATAATTCTTAAAGTAACATATATGTTGTGTACAGTTTTTACGAACGACCCTACACATGCCCTTCAAACCTCTCACCGCCTACCGCGGCCACCCAAGTAGTTCACTAATTGCCGCATGAAACGGCACCTCCTGGACGCGCTGACTCGTTGCATCAAAGCCAGTTGATGGCGAATGGATACATAAACGAAAAGTAAACATTTGCGCGGCGATCGTCAACTGTCAAGAATGTGGCCTTCATATATGGTACAGGGTGTAACAAGGTTTCACTGTACATAGTTTCCTTTCCAAATAAAGCATTTTTTTTTGTATTGCAAAGAACTACGTGATATATTTTCTGATGACCAAAATGTATTTATGTATTCTACCCTACGGCGATGAGAGAGACAGAGAGAGAGAGACAGNTGGCCTTCATATATGGTACAGGGTGTAACAAGGTTTCACTGTACATAGTTTCCTTTCCAAATAAAGCATTTTTTTTTTGTATTGCAAAGAACTACGTGATATATTTTCTGATGACCAAAATGTATTTATGTATTCTACCCTACGGCGATGAGAGAGACAGAGAGAGAGAGACAGAGAGAGAGAGAGAGACAGAGAGAGAGACAGACAGAAAGAGAGAGAGAGACACACAGAGAGAGAGACACACACACACAGACACACACACACAGACACAATATATATATCTGTAATAAATGAAATTATATTTTTTCTGGTACCTTTTTGTCTTAGAAACTATTTGCTTGTTATTCGAAAATTTTAATATTCTTTCATTGAAATCCACTATTCACACACCCCTTTTTTACCTGCTTAGGGTTTTAAATATCTAAAAAAAAAAAGCACAATTATATTTTGTTGGGTTAATGAGCTGTTGAAGGATTCTTCAAAAATACTTCAACCATATTTGCCTTATTAATGGTTCAATTTTAAAAAATTCTGAAAGTAATTTATTTTTATTTATGTAACCAACCTTTGGGCGCAAAGTGAACACTATTTTATAGATTTATAAGCCGTTGAGGAATTCAAAAATAAAATACATTTTACCCCTTTTCACCACCATAAGGGTTGAAAGACAAAAATTCCTCAAATAAGTTTTTAGATATTTCTTGACAATCTTTTAAAGCTGAAACCATAACATCTCATTGAAAACATGTTTTATCACTTTCATCCTGTCAAGGGCAGAATTTCAAAATCTCCTAGAATTTATTTTTAGGCATTTATATAAGTAGCTTTTAAAAGTGTTTAATGATATCTTGTTGGATTAATGAGTTATTTAGCAGTTCTAAGAAGCATATTTCACACCCTTAAGAGTTAGATTTAAAAAAAATTAAAACTAGTTTTTTTGGGATATTTTTTTTAGGTATTTTCATAACAATATCTCATTGAGTTAGTGCGCTATTGAGGTGTCTTAGTAAACACATTTTACTCCTTTTTACCCTCTCAAGGGGACAATTTCGGAAAATCCTTTCTTTGTGGGTGCCTGCACTGTAAAAGCTGTTAACGATAAAGTGAGCACTTTGGAAGCTCTGCTAAAGATCTCCTCCTATAAACATTGTGTTTTCTTCCATCATATGTACAATTGACATTACCATGGGCCTGATCACTTTATTCATTCATCTGTTAAGTGAATCTGTATAATTGTTTGTCAAATAAATATTTTTTAAATTTGTTAATTGTTACACTTATGTGCCTAAAAAAAGAAATTGAAACAAATCATTTGAGTATTCACAAATATTTGCGTAATACTTTTAATTCAGAGCTAAAGCGTGCAACTACTTTCCTTCTGGCGTTGCCAGCTTTACTGGGCACTTGCCAGTCAGTTTGCTTGTTAAAGTATACACAGGTGTTGGCACTGATATTTTTTTCAAAGGTCGATTTCAAAAGTGCTTTCTTTATCGTGAACAGCCTTTTAGGGGAAACCATCCCTGAATTTTTATGCCTTTACTTTCAATGGTTTTGGCTGTGCACTGACGAGTGAGTCAGCCAATCGGTACACTTCATTTTATACATAGATGCTATCCATAAAAATTCCTGTTTAATATCAGTTATACAAATTTATAACTCTTGTAAAAGTTATCTTCTTCGTAGCATGTTCATTTCGTAAACCTTGGGAATTGTGTGTTCATTGACAACTAAGGTATGTCTCTCGTAATGTGAGCATGTGTAATATTGAAGCATTATCAGACATAATTTTTTTTAATGTTTTGTTTTATATTAACCATTATACAGACAATGGCCAAAGTCTCATTTGAAATATATGTCCCGAAACAAAGTAGATCGGATTTCACTTTTTCACTGTTTCTTAATAATCACCTATGTTTATATCTAAAATTTAATGCAAAAAACACCATTAATGACTGTTTATATGCAAGCTTAATATTTAATTTAAATAATTAATTTGGATGTCTACTTTAAGAAATATTGCTAGCTGTGAAAAGTGAAGAACTTTCAGCTCTCACAATAGTCTGATGGGCCAGATTTGTATTTGTGACACAGGAATACAATGGAAGATACCATTAGTATTGTGCTTGACTGTATTTAACTTGCGTTCTCAAACTAAAAGCAAATGTTAAGCAAATCGGTGATTTTATGGCATGTGTGTGGGGTTTTGTGTTTGTACAACCTCTGATCTCAAAACTTAACCATTTTTTACATAACAGTTATTTGTCAAGCAGCTTGTTTGTGCACAGTTCTCATGCTAGTGATTGTTACTTTGAATTTTCATACATATGTATGCACTTTTATATAAATGTTTAAACCTAATTAAGTTTTATGTGAATATAATGAATTTGGTGGTAACAGTTTATTTCATAAAAAAACTGAAAGGGAATGGCAAATATATTATATCAAAGTAGGGTTGCGAAAAAATGACTAGAACAACAAATTTATTGGCTTGCAGATTCAAGAAAGAACATTTCCCAGGTGTAAACGTGGTGTTGATTTTACTAACTTCTGAAGAACCGTAAGGACCATTGAACAAAATAGTTTGCTCGAGTTTCTCTCGGAAAACTAACTACCGGCTGCCATCTTGCAAAGTCACTGATCTTTGCTTGAGTCAGACTTGCCAACTGTTGCAGCACACAATATTAGTGATGAAGTCACTATTTACGACACAAACATCCCCCTGACCAAAACAAAGTTTTCTTTACTGGAAAGGAAGGGAACACCACCTTCTGGTGAGATGGTGTTTTCCACCTTGTTCTGTGCGAATGGAAGCTACTCGAAATACTCCATCTGGTCCTGGGTTAACTTAAGTAACCCATCCCAACTTCCACTTGGTAGGAGGTAACTGGTCATCCTTAACCAGCATGAGGGTGCCCACAGTGATGGATGACTTGATTTGTCCACTTGGACCTCTGCTGCAGAGTATGCAGATAGTCTTGACTCCAGCATTTCCAGTAAGTTTGGTGTATTTGTTGGATTAGTTGCAAACGATTTAAGCGTGAAAGAGAGGTGTTTGTCAAGTCAGGTTCTGGAATTGCTGTCAAAAATCCCATTACCAGGAAATGTGAAGTCGTCGAAGCGGTAAGGTCATTAGGATCATCACTAACAGAACAGAGGGAGCGGGAATTCAAAATTGCCTCAACCTGAACAAACAAGGTATTCAGTTCTTCATGGGTCAAAATTTGGCTGCCAACAGCATGTTGCCTTTTTACAGATTTAACTCCCATGTCCCATAATCCTCCAAAATGAGGTGCTGTTGTAGGGTTCAAGTGCCACTGGATACCTTCAGATCGTAAGATTGATTAATATGATCAACAAATGTTGACAGAGGTTACAAAATTTTACAGCTCTCCCAGCACTGCCTTCGTCCAGACAAAATTTGTGCCTTGTTCTGAATACACGAGCGCAGATTCCCCGATGGCCTATCATTCTCTTGAGTGCTGCTAGGAAGTGCTCTGTGGACAGTCCTGTTACAAGTTACAGGTGAAGTGCCTTTGTACTTATGCACACAAAAAAAGGCAGAGGTTTGTCTTGCAAGATTTTGCACCTTTCAATCTCTCCATGGCAACCATAAATGGACCAGCATAATCAATCCTAACGTGCAGGATAGCTCGAGCTTGGTGCACTCTGCAGCTAGGCAAGTCACCCATTGGAGGAGCACATGGTCGTGGCAAATGGCAGAAGCATTGATTGCACTGTTTCAGCCGGTGTCTAGTAGTGCAGCGAGCACCCAGTATCTAATAATTCTGTCTGAGCAATACATTCACGAACAGAGGGCCTGCATGAATATATTTTTTATGTGCAGAATTGATGAGCAATAAACTGGAATGATGCTTGGCAGGAAGTAAGAATAGATGCTTTTGTTGGTAACTTTGGGAAGAATGCTGTAGGCGGCCTCCTACTTGCAAAAATCCTCCTATCCACAAATGGATTTAGGCCACACAGCTGGTTGGAAAGTTGTTCCCTTGTCTGCAAATTCTTAATTTCCCTGCTATAGCTCAACAGTGGTGTGCAGCCCTCAACTGGGTTGACTTGGACAATTTTTCACAATTCTAAAACAATGTGATAATCCTTTGTAACCGAGTTAGAGAACAGTACTTAGTGAAAGGAAAATAATCCAATTTTATTACTGTAACTGCAAATACTTGTTGCGGTCTCTCCGATTCCACCTCTTCTCGATTTATTACACGTTCAATGGCTTCACTAACTTTAGTGGGAGGGGAGCACCGAGATAGCCAGGGAGGTCCTATCTTTCCACCAAAGGGGGTGGTCGAGAAGATGAGAGGGCAACAATTCCCTGGAGGCACAATCCGCGGGATTTTCCTCTGACCGAACATGTGCCCAGCGCACGGTTGGCACAAGAGATTGGATGTCACCAACTCAATTACGTACTAAGGTCTTCCATTCCTGGCTTTCTGATTTAATCCAAGCTAAAGCCACCATGGAATCTGACCAAGCGAACAGCTTAAGCCCTGGCAGAATGGCATAGACTTCAGCGACAACCTTAATCAGTTTGGCAAGTAACTGAGCAGCACACAGTTTGATCCTTGTTAAGGTGAGAGCCTTTAGAGGTGCTACTTTAGATTTGGCACAGACCTGAGACACTACAACCTTATCATTCGCTTCTACCCGAAGATAGATTAAAGCAGCATATCCTCTTTCTGAAGCATCTGCAAATCCGTGCAACTTAAACCTTTTAGCTCTTAACGGAATAACATAACGAGGGAGTGTCACCTTTGAAGGATCATCCAGCACTTTCTGAAACAGACTTAATTTTTTCAGCATGACATCTGGAGGCAGATTATCCCAACTTGATAGCAGTGACCAGAGTTGTTTGATAAGCTGTTCAGCAAACAAAACTACTGGTGTTACCAGACGGCTCAAAGATCCTATTAACCACTAACAAAACTGACAGTTTGGTACATTTGATAAACATTACATCATGGAAGTGCCCATAGTTGTGCTCTCTAGATTCAACTAACTAGTAGGTTGGGACAATTATGAGAAACAATCACATTTAGAATTCCACAACAAACCAAGAACCTTTATAAAATCATTTTCTGGGCATGGAATGAACAAGAAATAGAAGAATTAAGAGGTGGGAAAACCTGGCTTATTACAACCGAACCATTAAAAGTCTACTTGCAAAGAGTAGAAGCACCTGATTCAAAGATGTCTGTAAGCTCACGGTGGAGACTAATGGTTTTCTCAGTAGATATCGTGTCAGTCAGGATGGCTTTCTCAGTGGAGGTTGCGCCAGTCAGGATGTCATCAATGTAAACATCTTGCGTGCTTTTTTTTGAGCAGCAGTGGGAAAAATCATCCTTTTCATCCAGAGCCAACTTGCGAGTGACATTTATCGCTTGGTAAGGTGATGACGAAAGACCAGATGTGTGTGTTGAGCTTATATTCAAACAATGGTTGATCTGATGAAAATCTCCACAATTTTTTGATAGGTACAATCAATAGGCTGTAGAATTTGACAATACATCTGTCATACATCTGCGGTAAGTGCCACCAAATGAAGCTGGAAATGGAGCAAAACTGTTATAAGGTCAGGCAATAGCTTCGGTCCAACAAGTAAATGATCACAGAGAGATTCTCCATTACTGGCATGGGCTGATGCATCAAACACCACTCTGAGCTTTGTACTTAGACTACCTGGACAAGTTTCACAGTGGTGAGGTATGAAGTAATCATTGGCACTTACCAGTATAAGCTCCCTAAGCAATTTCATGTGGTCTTGGTCAAGATAATCTTGCAGGAACACATGATACTCCACCTTCAACCTTTGATTTTGAGCAAGCTTGCGTTCCAGGGACAGAAATAGACGAGATGCCACTGTCTTGGAGTCGCCCAAGTTGGAGCGTTCATTCTTGAAAGGCAACGCTATAGTCTATTCGCGGTTTCTTCACAATTTTTTAATCAAACCTTTGAAAAATCACCCCATTTGTGATTTATTTAGTTATTTCCTAAATATGCCATGTATCACAAGCATTCTATTCCTCTGTTAACATGAAAGTATCTTATTTTTTGTTAAATTGATGTTTTACCTGTATTTTATGAGTAAATTATAATAATTAATTTATAATAAATATGAAGAAATCATTGAGAAAACTTGTGTGTTGGTAGCACCTAGTAAGAAATAGTGCTCATGTAAAATAGCATTACAACTGACAAATTCGGTGTGTTGCCTTTTGGTGTAATTTTCTAAACTTAAATAAGCTTAGTTTGCACGAGGTGGAGGAATATCCTGGAAGTAGAACTTAAGCAGGGCTTCAGAAAAGTGTGAAGTAACCGTGAATGGACTATACAAAATATCTTCCATTTGAGTCCCGGGAACATGTTTCTTCAAAGAAGTCTTCTTTCTTTAATTAAGTTATCTACCGCTCAATAAAGGATACAAAAAAAGGTTTGGAGTAATGTATCCGAACATGAACCTTGATTAATCTTTCCCATTAACAACCATCCCAAATTGGTATTTATGGCAATAGGCTCTTTTGGGATCCATGAATTCGACCTTCAAGAATATTTTCGGGGAACACTTCTGCACCAAGCAGCATATCAATCTGTTGAGGTTTATGAAAATTGGGATCTGGCAGGTTGGACAAGTGAGGCCACTCCTGCTTCTGGAGAAGTGTCTGACGAATGGAAAATGTGATTTGCGAGAGCACAATAGCTTCAATTACTATTTCCTCAGCTTCACCTGCAAGTGGCATTATCTTACAATTTTTTACCCTCTTTGCAGCGGGAAGAGTTGTTAGGCCTAGTGCAGTCAGTGTTGAACTGGAGAATAAGTAACACACAGTCTCTGAAGGCATTTCTCAGTAATGAATGAAGCTTGTGAACCAGGGTTTGCAAGAGTTTTGACAGCGTGTGAGTGACCTCATCTATATAACACCTTGAATACTGCCATGGATAGAATTTTCACTATCATTCCTTGAGCCAGTGGTTTCTCATGAAGAGAAATGCAAGCGTGTTTGATGACTTTTCCAGCATTTGAAATTAGAAAAACAATCCCTCATGATGTGCCCAGTCTTCAAACAGTGTATACAAAGGTTCAATTCCTTCACCTGTTGTAGCAGTTTTTCACTCGAAAGTTGAAGAAAAGCTTCACATTTGACAATGGAGCGTGCCCCTTTGCAGTGTACACAGTTTTGAGAATCTGGTTTCAAGGTACTCAAGACAAACTTCAAATTTCCAGCAGCCTTAGTAGATTTCTTACTCTCCCATACTAGAGAACCACTATGCCATTACCTTCCACTACCCTTGACTCTCTCCGATACTTATGACTATCTTTCCAAAAATGGCATAAATTTTCATACAAAGGCATTTCATCTTGCGACACAGAGTTCCCAATGTTCCCTTAGTTCGGAAACAAGTTTATGCACTAATAAATGCAGCCCAATGACTTTTAGAGAGTCCTAAGAACTTCAAGGCACCCATATTTTCTGTAACTATATTCAGCAAAGCTTTAATAGATTGTACAGAATCTGCACTTACCAGGGGTGCATTGAAGATGGCATCTAATTGGTGTGATGCTATCACTCTTGGTTGATTATACCTTTGCACCATCAGATCCGTTGCAACTTTGTGTTACTGGCTTCCCCTTGCAGCAATGACTTTAGGTACAAGAACTTTTCCACTGCATGAAATTGTCATTGTTATGCACCAGCATAAAAAATAAGCCATAAAAGGATTGTCAATGTGTCAATGTCCTTATTAAATATTGGCATTTTTAGAGCTGGCGCTATGTCTTTATCTACCCTTTCAGCACTAAACCTAGGATTCAAATTGATTTCCAGTCTGTCAATAAGAGAGTCAATTTTATCCTACAGGACATAGATTCGACCGGTTTGGGGGATTCATAACTGCAACAAAGTACCTCCAAGTCTAAGATATCGGCTTCAAATTTGTCTTTAATTTTTTTGATTACCTTGCACATCCACAGAAAGAAATCATATATTTCACTATCTTCAGAGTTCGCTAGCGCTTTTCTTCCCCCTCTTCCAAAATTAAGTTCAACCTTCGTTGGTGCGACTGCAGTTTTGTTTATAAAACACGTTCTTCTAACATGATGGATGATGTGTTTCTTTTAATATGGTGTCTTGGCGAGGTGCACAAAAGGATGTGACAAAAATTCACTGTCAACATTTTAGCGGGAAGATTCTTTGTGTATGCGGTCACTTAACCTCAATTTACAATTTTTGCTTGCCACGAATAAAGTTTTCCTAGAGGAAGTGCTAAAAATTTACATATATGAACACCATAATTAACTCAGGGAGAAAATAACTGATTTGGCTGACACAGTCTGATACACTAATGTTGCGCCCGCCTTTCACGAGTGTACTTCACAATTGTCACTTGCAACACATACAACAAAACAAAAACTGGGTTGCGGTTCGCATAATCCAGCCTGGCATTGAAAATGTTGATTTCACTAACGTCTCCATTAAACAAAACTTGGTTGCGGTTCGCATAATCCAGCCTGGCATTGAAAATGTTGATTTCACTAACGTCTCCATTAAACAAAACATTTTGCTCGAGTTTCTCTCAGAAAACTAACTACTGTCCACCATCTTGCAAAAATACTGATTCTTTGCTTGAGTTGGACTTGCCAACTTTGCAGCACACAATTTTAGAGATGAAGTCACATTGTACCATTTACAACACAAACATGCAGGGACTCCAATATGAGATTCTAGCCAGACTTCAGAAGTGGCACGGCGAGCTGCGTGGAAACAACAGCTTGACAAGCAGGTAACAAAACTGTCCCCCCCCCTCTAGGCTCTTGCCCCTAGATCCTGTCACGTTCATGCTGCAACCTAGCATCTATTTTAATAGTCCTGTACTCAACACCGGCACTAGCTGACCAGACAGTTTCCGTGCTTAGAGAGAGAGAATCGACCCCAAACCCTGAAGCCTGCCTACCCACATCAAAACATGTCGCTAAGCTGCTCATGCATAAATTATTTGAAATATTATCTGTATTTAAATTCATTATCAAAAACACTTGAAATTTTATTCCTATCAAAAGACTGAATTTGCATTTGCCACTCCCACAACCATTTCGCTGAATGCACCTACAACTAAAGTCGTGTGGCTAGGTGTGTACCTAAAAGCACAACATAAAACTGTGGAGCATCGTTTGTTATAGACAGTGAATTTGGTTTAATGTCTTTAATAAAATATTATTTGTGATTCTTATAAGTAGCAGTTTGGACATTACAGCTTATATGTGAACTTTGAAGTATTAGGAATTCTGGGAAATTGTTAGACAGTACATTTTCATTCATGATAATAAAGTATTTCGCAATTTAAAGTGGCTTCAGCTCATCAAACAGGTAGTTACAGTTTGTACATGTAATGAGGCTATTTATAAATCAAGTATTTACCACAGTACTGAGTGCGCCTGATTGACAATATCACATTAACATAAATATTATTTGCTGCAAAAATGATTCCTTCGCAAAATGCTGCGTGGTTTTACTAAATAACTTTTATGTTCACTTTGTTACTTAATTGAGAGAGAACACAAAATACAATATGGTGAGCCAGTCTCAGAAAGCCTTGGTGATTACAGATCAAAATCGAATTGAAATAATTAGCAAGCAGAATTGCTACACACGGTAATATGTTAAAAAATATGGAGCTCGTGGAAAATATAAATTTCTGGGAATTCGTTTGTATATTTGTATTTTATACATGAAATAAGAGTCATTTCATGGGGGCGTGGCTTTCGAAGCAAGTCGCGCACACTGGCCAACTGATGGCAGCACAGTGGCTTACTCTGAAGCTGTATTGCAAAAGTTTCTATTAAAAGTAAGTTTTTTATCTCGTACAGGTTTAAAATGACTGGTTTGAAATATATTGCCTCAAATAGATGTATAAATATTTGAAAAATACTCTGCGATAGATCTGCAGTCTCTAATCAACATGAAGCATGCATGTGGCGACACTAGCACTAGCTACAAACAAAACTAAACTGTCACACACTGTTTCAGATCCATTTGGTTTGAAACACTTGCACATTATTCTAAAACAAAGTTTAATTTGTTACACTAACAACAGCTGCTTTGTGAGGACATAAAATAAAATACATAAAGTTACATTTTGTACAAGAACTTTTTTTTTGCCCCCGTATTTCTCCAATGTCTGTCATGCAAAGGCCGGGCTGCCAGAATAGCCAACATGAAATTCTCTTTCAATCATTCACGCATCAGCTGATACAGGATGTTTTATATGATGTTAATTTAATTTATGACATGTTATAAGGACATGTATATGTAACAATTTTTTTACATGTGTTTTCAATTACAGAAAATATTTTTGTATTATATATTTGCACACTTTTTTATGCATGTATGATATTGCAGATATTTAACTACAAAAATGGCATATTGGTGAAACTCTATATCACTTCTTAGACACTGTTACACTTATTTTCGGAATTCAAATTGTTTTATAATTTTTTTATAAAACTGATGTACCAAATTTACATATGTAGATTACTTCATAATTTTAATAGCCCATGGGAAATCATTTTACAACTAAAATACGTACTCAAAATTTTTTTTTTATATAAACATAAGTCAAAGCTAAAATTGTAGTAGCCTGTATGGATAGTTTTATAGTTTTTCAAGAAACCAAAATCAAAAACTGATACATGCTGACAAGTAGTGCATGCAGACTTGACCTCCATCTAGATGTCAACATCCGGTTTCCTGTGTGGTGGGTGCAATATGTCGCACGATAACATATTTTGTAGTGATAAACATGAAATAGTCGACAGAAAATTTTTGTTGTGTGTGTTATCTTCTCATGGTAGGTCACTCTCTTCTTACCCCCTCGACACCACTTTT
>NQII01004591.1:62150-198429 GCA_002778355.1 Clitarchus hookeri | reverse complement strand
CCACAGCTATTTAAAAATAATCTCGGCGAATAGCATCAGAACTTGTACAATAAGGGCATAGATGGAGTTAATACACTTACATGAGCTATGAGATTTTAGTTCACCCTAGACAGTCGCACTGTCCATGTATGTATTTGAGGCTTCGATGTCCATGATATACTGGTAACACACATATGTTAAATAAACTTTTTATTTATATACACATCAAACCTCGGCTGCGCACTGCAGTATCCATTCGCACCCACATTCTTCCAGCACAGTGGTATGTATGAGACCCATAAACTTTTCGGTCCACCAACATATTGCACGCATGTGTATGTTGCATAGGAAAAAGTTAACCTTCTTGTTCTTGTGATGCAGTTACATAATGTGTTGAGACTCTGCGTTGACAGCAGAATGTTTTCACTTGCAGGTAACTTACTGTTTGGACGGAGATTACCATCAGCACACATGTCATACTTGTAGCATGGAAACATCTTACTGTGGAAATTATTGTTCGAGTCTTGATATCTCCACATGTGATTTTCACCATCACACACGTGTACTTTCTCGTATTCACATGGTGGTTTGAATACCACTCGTCTATGTCCAACAAAGTACCTCTCATATGTGCTCGTGTTGTCCGGATGGAATTGCACGCAGTCGTGTCAAACGTATTGGTCATGGTGGTTTTCTACCGTAGACTCCGCTGTCTTTGACCGCCCATGAGATATAACATATGTTGCCTCTTCTATACTCTTGACAGTATGCTTACATTACTGCAGCCAAGTAGACTTCACATGTTAGGAGAGAACACGTGGTCTTCCATGTAACTGTTCTACTGTTCATGCCGACTGTGTGATATTTACCAGTACAAGTTTCCGTCCATTGTGTAATGACAAGGCTGTTGGGATGGTGCAGCTTGTATGCTATTGTCTGCGTAAACCATACCTGACATAATTTCTCTTCGTTTGCACAGACCAGCATATCGGTGATGGTGTAGGGCAAATTTGTGTCCGGGCACAGGTGATACACGCGGCACGCGATGATACTGCATGGTGTCGAGTATAAAACGTAACACCCATCTTCATTGTTGTAACACACCCAGTGTTCGAGTCCATTGCAGCTTTTCACTTGCTCATGCAGTCTGGGCTGTTTGAAATGTAGTCGACGGTAATGGATCGTAACCTCTCTGTACTTGGCTGCATCCAGCGGATTGAATGCAGTGTACGTGTTTGACGTATATGCGTGGAGAGCTAGAGTTTTGCATAGGTACATTGCTATTTCTTCCTACGCACACACTTCGGTGCGGTTTTTGATTACGAGAATTGCAACACGTGCATTATCTTGCCATTATCAATATTATGAGTGCCACTGTCGAGAATTTACGCAGGGTGGTCGAGAGTGTAAACTGTAAATTTTTACTGGCTAAGTGAGTATGAATGGAGTGTGTTGCGAGTATGGAAGGTATTCAGGCAGATCACATCTCGGCTTGATAATTGTTATCAAACTTTCCCAGCATCGAACCGAAGCCTGAGCTGGCAGACGATCCTACGACGAAGAGGAAATGCAAACTACTTCCAGCAGGTAGTGCAACTGCTGACGAAAATGATTTGCCTTTGGCTAATTGTAAACGCAAAAAGGAGAAGATTAATGTGCGCAGCACGACTGTCTGTAGTTACCTGACATTGTACAAGACATAGTTTTGATTGAAAGGTGTGGCGTTTACAGGTGGAATAAGAAATGGTTCTTACGGAAGACAAAATTTTTACTACGTAATGATTTTAAATAGAACGGTGACGTTGCTATGCACATGTGTCTGGGTATTTATCAATTGTTATTCAAACATAAGCCTACACAGTATTTGCCATATACGATGTTCTAATACAAATGATTAATTGTCCTTACATGTGCCTATTAATCCAACTATGAACACTTCAGTAGCACTTATAATGCTGAGACACATCCCAAGTTTGCCATTATTGCTGAGCTGTTTTTTGGCGTTGGCTTGGCCGCTGGCTCGAGTCCAAGGACGAAACTGGATAGCACCAGTGGACTTAATTATGTTTATTGGAACGATCAACGAGCTCTTGTCGTTGCTCTTGTCGTACAGCAGCTAATTGATTCTCAGCAGGCTGGAAGTATTTAATGTACAATCGAAATAGTTAATATTTTGAAAGAGTTGCGTGAATGAGATTACGTGCGATAAGATGTCTTATACACAAATAGCTAATAAACTCCTCAGGCCTGCCCATCGGAATTATCCCAGGCGGAAAGTACTAGCGTTTGGACTGCGGGATTTTTACCAAGCTGACTTGGTCGAGATAATTATGTATACATTGGTTAATAAGGCCTTCAAGAATATGCTGACATTTATAGATTGTTTTAGAAAGTATGCATGGGCCAAACCTTTATTTTTAATGTGATAACGATGTAAGCATTGCGATGGAGACTGTTTAGCAATATAGGGGGGCACTTAAGAATTTACACGCTTACATGGGACTAGAGATTTACAGTACTGCATGTTGTGCCTTGATGACAGAACATGTTGTGAACAACTATTCTTCACACAGTTGCGAGAAGGCCTGCATTGTGAAGCAACTTAGCCATAATTAAAAAAATTGCATGTGGAAATAATTTTCATTTTAAGGAAGTTGCAAGTGGCTGGATATGTTGCCTCATCTGGTGTCGGCTTATAATCACCAAGTATATCGTATAAAATGCGTGAGATATTTGGATGTCAATTATAATAACTGGGTTCAAACTGTGTACAAGAACGTGAAGAGAGTGGATTCTGGCAATTCGAGGGGGTGCATTGGTGACTTTTCGCTTTTCACTCATCAAGGGGACGTTTGCTAAGGGATATGTACCTAATTGGTGGACTGAAATGTACAGGATTGTTAAAATTCGTCACTACGAACCAAGGACCTATTACCTCAACGACATGGAAGACATTCCTATTTGTAGTGGTTTCTATGCTCAAGAAAAAAAATTACAAGATCGCCAGACACATTTATTTTCGAGATGGTACTTCGATGCTCAGGCGATGGTCTGCTCGTGAAATGGCATGGGTTCGATTCTCGATACAACATTTAGGTACCGCGATCTGCAATTACCGATTAGTAATTGCTTGGTACATCGAAATAGAGAGAGAGAGGGGCTGTATGTACTCGCATGTAACCAACGGTTTCGTTTAAATTGGAATAAAGTCAATTCATACATTTCTTTGTTATTTGTTTCTTACCCCCCTACATGCATGTATGTTACCTTGCATGTACCTAGTAAGTGGACATGTGCGGGCGAGGTTCGAGCTCCGCTGGTCATATGCTCTGCATGTATATTAAATACCTCATTTCATTGTCACCACCAGTCTGGTTGGGGTGCAATCTTGAGCTATCTTTATGAAAACTAATAGTAATATAGCTACCATGGCCCTTCGGGTATGTATGCATGGGTAATATATACATATTTTGACCATATGCTCTTTCGAACCCGTCCGGGGATATAGGGGTGACTCGTATCACAGCCTGTAGTATGATATGCTGCTTATGTGTCTCGGGAAAATGTGTCGGGGCCGTCGCTAGTTTACGACCTATCTCGAACATTCCTACTTTTTCCCTAGTGTTGACTTATATATCGTTGTTAATGTCCCCTCTCTCTGTTTGAACCATCTGGCTGGTTGGTGATGGGCGCAGCCTTGCATAGCATATGTTTCTCGAGTGTTGGCTGGGGGGTCTAACTTTCCCTGTCGTACAGGGACCACGGGCAACAGTCACCACTATTTACGCTGGTGTGTTCCTTTGTAATCTTAATTGGGGGACAGTGTTACCGAGTGCTTCTTGCAAATGTATTACGCTCATGGGCGGTGCTGGTGTATTTTAATGGCATTATTTCTCACTGGCTGGCACAGGCGTCCAATTGTATGTATTCTCAGGTAGTAGCAGCCGCGGAGCTTCAGGGGTAGGCATGCTATTCGTTATTGGATAAATTAGCTGGCAGGAGACGTATACTTGCAGGTTGGTAGGCTTTCTACTGACCAATGACATTCAATTCGTGTAAAAGAGAGATGGTGGGGATTGAGCTGCATGTTGCTTCGCATTGGTGGGCTACATGCGTATGGGTAAGTCACTTCTCAGTGCGCTAGGTACTGTGTCGGGTCCCTACCACGTGAATAGACACGACTAGGCTACATATGTATACGTGGTGTGATAGCTGGCAACTCAAAACAGACTACACCGAAGATAATGGATTATGCATGTAATTGCAATCTACAAACATACATTTTATATGGCAGCTACGTGCGTCGATGCGGTTTCTGTGGGTACATGGACAAGTTGCGGTTACAGAAGTCTGCGATACGTGGAAGGCCGGCAGCTTCAACGCCATGTGCCGTCTCTAGAGCCACCTACACCTAGAATCACTTGTCTGGGATCCTTTTAAGCCTCAGGGGAACTCGTTTGTTACTCTGCTTATTCTGCTGTACTACCTGGCCGACGAAGAGACACAAACTTCGCATTATTGCCTCTGATAAATAGAGTACCACGTTTGCCACAATGTGGATTGTGTGCATGCGGACCAGCGCGTATGTGCGCTGTAACACTTTACACTTCTACATACGCCTGCAACGTAAGGTGAGGTGTCGGACATCAGGCCACGTCGAAGAGAAAATGGTTTAAATGAGTATTTGTAACTTACAAATTATTAGATTTTAATGGTGGCTACAGAGCCACAGCTCACCGAATCATTGTGCTTTGAGCTGCTACAGAGGCACGGGGAGCCAGTATGCACCTACATCGCTAGTAGTGTGAGCAGGAGCGTTCTGGCATGCAAGGGAGTCATTGGTGGCATTAGTGCCATTTGATTAGCCTGTAAAGGGGTATTGGAGAGAGGTGCACTAATTGGAGGCATAAATTAAACTGACAAACTGATATTCCCCATCCCCACCCTAACCTAATGCTATTCTCCTGGCTACCGAAATAAGCAAGATTGGGAAGAAACTGTTCAAATATGCAATACCGCTGTAAATATAGCGTTTGATGCATTTGCATATGCAATTATGCAAAGGCATATAATCCGATGTCTAGTCATTACTTTATAACTACCGCGTAATTATTCTCGGTAAATTTATTTATTGTAATTACTCTCGGTACATGTATTACTATCGGTAAATTTATTACTCTCGGTACGTGCAGATACTTATTGTTCACGCATTTACTCATTGTGCCTTAATTACGTCTGCCTACCTTAGACGGATCTCAAACCGAGGAGCACCTCGCCACTCTTGTCAGTTGTGTTTCGGCATCCATAAGTACAAGCACCAATGTTTTTTTTTTTAAGGATTTTACGTTCTGGTTGATAGAGTTTTGTGTTATTTTCGAGTCTTGTGGTTTTCTATCAGGATGGGCTATCTTTCCAAGACTACTGCACATTTTTGTGCGCACTTTCGAAATTAGTCAGTAAGAGATGGCACACGGAGGTGCGGCACTGGTTAACTGGGGGCTTCAAACAACTCAGCGACTTGAAGACGTGAGGCACGTTCCTGACTAGACAAGATGTTGCAGACGTGGAATGTTTGGCTGAGAGATTAGACTGCTCGCCTCCCACAAAGGCAAACCGGGTTCAATCCCCGGTCGGGCTACTCCACGATTTTCGCAAGTGGGAATCATACCAGACAATGCCACTGGTCGGCGGATTTTATAAGGGAAATCCCGTTTATCCTGCTCTTTCATTCTTTACTCACATTTATACCTCCCCCAGAGTTCTGAACGAGAGCTCTTCATAACATTAAGCCTGGTAAAATTAATTACACAACGAATTTTTGGCTTGTAAATAAAAATTGTAAGTCATGTTTTCATACCAGTAACAATTTCCGATAGTGTTCAGTCATAGGTTAGTATTGATTACTCTCTTAAGTGTTTGGTTATTGTACGCAAGTTGTTTATGTACTACACAAAACAAATTGATTAGCAACTTTACTAAACAATATGTCTCTCTTCAGACCTTTGAAAGACTTTCAAGTCAAATAAGTCACCCGTTCATGTACAGTGACTACAGACTAAAATAAAAATTATCCAAACAATCGGTAATTTTTTTCCTGTTGAAATAAATAACAATAAAAAAAACAAATTGGACACACGTGGTTTGTCCATGAAATAAGTCTTTCACCACAAGGTCGTATAAACCGACATGTTGAAATAAATTTCTTGTTTATGTATTATCTCCTACGCATCGTCGGCTCACGACGTTCCTGTGATATTCACGAACAGCTAAATATCTGCATAAAATATTCACGCTAATTAAGAGGCTAATGTGCAAAAACGAAAAACTATGTGCTGTTTGTAAATCACATTTCAAAATAATATTCTAAACGAATTTGCATTGTTTAAGAAATTTACAGAATTAAACGTTATATCTTATTTAAAATGCGATATGATGCAATGAATCCTTATAAGAAACACAAAACGTTATGGAGTTTGAATTTATATGTTGCCAGACACTATTTAAAAATCCAGGTTCTTATCCTTTCGCTTAAAAAAAAAAAGTAGAGAAAGAAGTGGAAAGTGTTTTAAGGTGTTTTGAGATTAGAAGAACATATCTTGCTATCGAATTAAGTATTTTTTTTATCTGAAAAAACTAAAGATTTTTATTTAAATACATTATTATATATACTATATATATATACATACGACTTTTGTGTTTTTTTGTTTTTCATTGTTTAAAGGAAAAGTTTTATTGATGTTATTATATCTTAAAAATTTCAGTTTAAACTAATGACTCGTAAAATTGTCGCCTATTTAAATTTTACTGTCCTCAAATTGAGTCTCAATTATTTAAATATACTTTGAAATTTATAACATTTTTAAATAAATAGTATACAGTTATTTTTTTGCAATTATTTTAATTTTTGGGCTCTCCTACTAGATTGAGCGAATCTTAGTTGATAAAATTTTCCGGCTATCTCAAAAACCGCCAGTAGTTGCATAGTATCTTTAAAATTGTATGAGAAAGCAGTCTGCGAATTATCAGCAGATAATGACTATTGTTATAAATCATAAGTACGTGACGAATAACAACTTAAGAATTTATTTGACATGTTCTCAGTTCTGCGTTCAGTTTCCAGTAAACAAGCCACATCATGGTGAGCAATGAAGTATCTCCAAAGACCGCAGGTTAGTTAGTTCGAAATTCATAACCGTGCATTTATAGATCCTTAACACTCATTTAATCTTTTGTACCAACTTGGTAACATAATTAAGTATTTTGCGGTACATTTCTGATGACTTGTGTAGCCACGACACTCTCATTTGTGATTGAGGCAGTTGAACTTTTGATGGCACCATACAAAATTAACATTGTCCTGTCAGGCTCGCTTCTAGATGTAAACAGAATTTTTTTGTATGCCGGAAAGCGCCACTGGAAGCTGACAAGGAAGATGAATTTGTCTTATTCGATGGAGAACCTTCTATCTGCCAACAAGTTCTAATAAAATTTACAGGTGCTAATCTTGTAGACTAAATTGTGTGTATCCATCGGAAACAATCGTTGAAGGGTGGCTGTGTGTGGGCTTCGGCATCGGTCTCCCTGCATACTGGAGTAGAAAATAACATTAGTGTAGAGAGGAAGCGCAGTACTTTACGATATCTACAGAAAACGTCAGTGTATTTCCAATTCCATGAAAGGTGGCTGTCGGGAAACAGGAGTTGTGAAAATAATTTGAGTCGTCTAGTTGCAAAACCAGATATATCAGTTTTTTTTAAATTGTGTTATCGCTGGATTTCGTTAACTTATATCTATCTCTATCACCCTCTAAGAAAACAAAGTTTCACTTTCAGCTACATCAAGTTGTTATAAGCGTGTGAAGTAAGGGGTTAGTTTCAAATCCAGAGATGTGTAGCTTTTTACATGCTGAACCAGATCTATCCATGACTGCGCCATGCATTGTGTTCTACTGCGCATCTTTATATTCCCGCCTGTAGCAGTTGTTCTTTGTAGAGGAAAGTTGCATACGCACGTAGCGCTATTTTTGGTATACAAGTGTTGTTATATACGCAATTGCTTTTGTTTGTGTGTACTCAATATGGAATATCATGCAGTGGAATCCACGGATTCCAAGACAATTCTGTATTTTCACGCATCGAAAAATAAATAAATAGTAGCTACTGAGGTAATAATTGATTCACAAAAATACACCAATATACTTCCCATGTTTGGAACTGTTATCCCTCTTTCAAGAAGAGACATTTATTGGAAAATTACAGATCGTAACACAGTGCGTCGTGCTGTTCGATGATACTTCCAGTCTAACCCCTGCAAATTATTTTTCTTCAAGTGAGCCTCAAAGGGAGATGATATTCTTATTAAGGGTGAAATTCCCTATAAAAGTTAGGTAGAATCTTACAAGGGTGTGTGCCAATCGTCAGAAATAATAAAAAATATGAGGCCTCCTTCTTTAATACCGCCTGGAGTGTAAATCTCTCCGTTGAAGTTACGAGACGTTTCAGTCCTGATTGCAAAACATTTTGGTGATGACTTGTTTTCTTTGGGGTCTCTACCTTATTTCAGAAAACATTTTTCAAGGACATGCAGTCAATGTGGAGTTCATTGAAGATAATGTTGGTACTAAGGACAAAGACGATTGTTGCCAACAGGCGTGTTTAATTGACGGATTAATTGTTTAGTGTTCTTATTTCAGAGTGACATTTAAGATTGTTGATTCGACAATTTATTCAAGTTTAACAATGTTCTCCATTCTGGCATTCAACTAACACCAGTACCAATGTTTATTCAACAATGGTACATATACCTTTTGGGCTTTGTAGACTTAAACATTTTCTTATGTACATAGGGCTAACAAATGTTTCTTTCGTTGAAAAACCAGAAACATTCAAAATGTCGGTTCAAAACCAGATGCATCCAAACATGTTTCTAAATATTCGTAAACCATAATTTCAGTTAACTTCATATTCACCATGGATATGTATACATTCCATATATAAGTGATATCTGATTGCAACAGTCTTTAATATATATCCAATAGTTACACAGTTTTTGTGTCTCCTGACAAATTATGATTTGGTGATGTATTTGGTTTCAAAAATAAACGAATCATTTAATCACTGTATACTTCATCTACACCTCTCCAAATAAAGTGATTGTATTCGATTTAAAGGTGTCTGCAGCTGTATACCCAAACGTGTCATTATTGCCCTGATGTCAGCATGTGGTATCCTGGTACAGTTCATGTTGAAAGTCAGCATGTCAGTCACCATTGTAGCCATGGTAAAGAGCGACAGATCTTGCTCCACCAGCAACGTCAACAACACAGCCAGCAACGCGACATGTGTAAGTACTTATGTTGATAAAACATTTGGTGGAAAAAAAATCGCTCAGAAAGTCATTCAAACTTTTGTTAAAATATTTGTTTACGATAGCTTGGTCAAGTTCATTTTAAGCAAGCAATTCTGTTTCCCAAATAATTAATTTTGTTTCATACATAGATATCGAAATAATATATCAGATGTATTCTTATGTTTATTACATTTACTTTAATAATAGTGTCATTAATAATTTTGCCCTCCGTAATATTTCACGTCAAGGAGAAATATTTTTTTTTACATTGTCATATTTTATATATAAGTCAATACGTATCATTGGAGGTAATAAATTGCAGTTACGAAAATTATATTTTGTGCGAAATGTAGAGTCCATATTTTCAAGTGCACTACGTATCAAAAACTTTCGATAGCTGCTGGAACATTATACAGGAATGAAAACGTCATATATACCTTACAATGACAATCATCTCCGAAATGATTACGTGATTCACAAGACAGTGGAGCGGAGTGAAGATTTGGGCGGCTCTTAACATCGAGGTCTTGAAAGCCGATGAGGCACAAAATAATTCCTAATCTTATCCCAGTATCATACTTAAACTGCTTTAACAGCTTGCCAAAAAATTGTTTTCAGGTGAGTTCTATTATATCTCGTAACTGAAAACATTATTCTAAAACCACGGCACAACGAATTGCTGAAAAAATAAGTTCACTCTCTTGCCTCCGGAGACCATGCCCATATACTACCCTTGCGCATCGACTTCAGTTTGGGGCTTTGCCAAAGTGGTTAATTGGCGTCAACGCATCGCACCATCTAGGTCGTATAGGAGAGTTGATATTTTCGTCCATTACCCGCGACCTATTTGTAAACAAGTGACTCTACAGCGGTCCGGGAAATGATACTTTGAACCGTTAAAGCCCCGTCAGCTCCCGAAATAAAGAAACTGATCGGTGGCACCGAGAATCAATCTCACGCCCAACCTGTGAAGCGGCAGCATGCTACGCACTGCACTATGTAGCAGCACAATTCAGGAAAATTAGGGATCTTGTTGCCAGTGGCAAAATTATAATAATACGTATAACATTCTTTAATGATTAATCCGTAAAATAATGATGCTGTAGTGGTCGCGTGGTTGGCGCACCTTCTCGCGAAGCAAGCCAGTTAGATTTTCAGTGCGGCCACGCTCGATTTTCCAATGTAAGAGAAGGGCTGCGGTGGCAGAGCGGTTAGCCTTCTCGCCTCCAACCAAGGTGAACCGGGTTCAATCCCCGGCTGGGACACTCCGGATTTTCGCATGTGGGAATCGTGCCGGACGATGCCGCTGGTCGGTGGATTTTCTCGGGGATCTCCCGTTTCCTCCTCTCTTTCATTCCGGCGCTGCTCGATTCTCACCTTAGTCACCTCCGGCGGCTCTCAAGACATCGCTGTCCAGAGCCGTCCAAATCTTTTCACTTTCTCACTCACATGTAAGAAATGTGGCACTGATGAACATTTTTATCTATTCTTGCTTCGGTTTCCCCAATCCTTGCATTACTCCTTTGCTCCATCTTCATAACTCTCCCACAAACTCGGGCGCCGAATACATATGCATTTTATCTAGCACCCTCTAAAACTGTACACTCGTTATCAACGAGTATAGAGTTGGAACGGACGNCCGCCAATCTCTCATAAGCCCCCGGATGGCCGTGCTGTCACGAGGTCAGGAACCGAAGTTCCCATAACTCTTATAGGGGGTTTGCAACAAAAATGCAACCCGGCAGACTTTGTTCAAATAATACATTAAAATAGCGAAATGCCCGTATTTTGATGAATCAATAGCTGTAGTCTATTTACAATCGAATTTTAGTGGCTTTCAATAAATTCCCGTACGTCAAGGCAAGATCATCAGTATTGTTCGAAACTGCTACAGACGTTAAATTGGCGTGGTGGTAGACTGAGTCGGATGTTTTGCACAATTGTAAAACGTTATTTTAAAATGGTTGTGACTATTTTGGACAGGATGGCAGAGTTTGCGAGTGAAGGATTCTAAGTCTTCAACAATGTGAAACAAATTCTTATGTGCAAATACTGCAACGTTAGAATAGAGTGGCGAAGGAAAGACACGTGCATGAAACACACAAAAACAAAAGGAATCAGTACAACAAGAAAATGAGCACAAATTGAAATCATACGTTATTAAAAACCAAATAATAAAAAGCGAATAATAGTAAAACAAGACAAATATATGAATTATTATAGGTTAAACAAGATAATAGCACAAATTCTCTGGCACATATGTCAACCACACCCCGCCTACAACACAAGGAACGAAGGTCAGTAAACAAATGGCCACGTTACTTTCACCTTGAGCGTGATAATGTGACTATGCAAGAAACGTTGAAATCTTAATACGTTGGCATCACGTCAGTAATAATTGGCATAATAAGATACAAGTGTTTTAGACACCCATTTGTAAGCGATTAAATAATAATTACGTTAAAACTTTGGAACTATTTCCTTTGTTTGTGCTGGCAACCTAACGGCATAACTGTATCCGCGCTCGCCACTGTTTGTAAAGTTATATGCATGTAGCTAATGGCTAGGGTGTTTTTTCAAAGGTTGATTTTCAAAAGTTTCTTCCAGTCGTGAACCGACTATACACATTTAGATGTGATCTATTCTATTACAGCCATCAAATTTATGTATACAGTGCCTCATATATCTGTCATTTTGTAAGATAGCCCCACCAATAAAAATAAAGTTATTATCTCATATCTCAGGAAACAGTCAACCTATTCTTACCAAATGTGGCAAAGAAGTAGTATTGTGGTAGGTAATATTAATATAAATATAGAATGTGTTACAGACAATTATTTCCAGAATGGCGGTTATAAAATAATTGAAAAATTATTTTAACTCAATTTTTTTTACAGGTACAGGCAGTGTATAAGGTCGAATGTGGTAATAAAAAACTTTTTGTCTTTCATTCATGAAGTTGATGACATGAAGAATATAGGTATTTTATGCCATATCTCGACGACCAATCAATTCGATTCGCAACAAATGTTACCTCCAAGTAGTGTTACATTACGGCATGTAAACTAGCATGTTTTTTTAGTTGCGGTAGCCCGTTTTTATTGGTATTAGTATAAATAACTTAGTTTAGTATATTTGTATATATGAAACAATTCAACAAAGGTTAACCAAATATTGTACACTAACAGTATTCATAAAAAGCACCATTTATACACACAGAAAACTAATTGGCAATTTTTTTGTTTTTTGCAAATTAGTGCAAGTTGAAATATTTAACATTTGCCTTATTCCCGGAACAGTTAAACTAATTTCCACCAAGTTGTGCACTCCATAAATGCTACAGAAGGCCGTGTAAACATACATGATTTAAGTTTGTCACATACCAATGTTCAGAATAACGGCTTCATAAAAAATTTCGAAAAATGTCCCACATATTTTAAACAATTTAACCAACTTCAACCACATGTTGTATGTTGATAGTATATATTATAAGCATCCTCATTTTTGGCAATTTTGCACGACAGCACTAAATAAGACAATTAAGAATTTCTATGCCGTTTCTCAAGGACCAGTCACTTATTTAAACCAAATTCTTCACACAAGTAGCGCTTAGGTAGGCCATGTAAACTAACATGTTTTAAGTGGCTCAGTGTCTAATTTTCAAAATTACAGCCTTGTAGATTGTTTAGGTTAGTAAACGCTATCATTCGAATCATTTTCTGATTAAATCCGAAGTTGATCCTCCGAATCCGACATTTATTGTGCAGTTGATGACACGTTAGCTTACGGTAAAATGTTTTCTGGATTCAAGTGTATTTGTATTTGTAATTGGCTCGCTACTGTTGCATACGTTTCTGGTTTCATCTCTAATGATATTGATTTCAACGAGATGTCAAGTCCTACTGCCATCTGAACTTTGAAGAACTTTTGTAAAAATATATTGCGCCCATGTTAAGGAAAGTAGGCACATTAGTTATATCAGTAACTTCTTGTTCTCCCTGTTTTTATTTATTTATCTATAAACAAATAGGAATAACTGACTGACTGTCAGATTGACTTACTGATATGTCGACGCCCAGCCTCAACTATTGGTCGTGTAAACATGAAATTTGGAGGAAACATGCAATGTGTTGGCAGCCACTTATGAGAGATTTTTTTTTTATCTCAGCCCCTAAAAGGGTGAAACGGGAAATAAAATTTTGTATGAAGTGTTATAATTTATAGTAAAATTTAGTTAAAAATTTAATTTTATTAAGAATGAGATACTTTTATGAAAACGCATATATTAAACGCGTATGATATATTACGTATCTAGGAAACAGCCAAACACGATTCATATATATGGTGATATTCCAAGGGTTTGATTGAAAAGGTGTAAAGCTACTGGGAATATACTTTACACATCATTTGCTCAGAGTTTTAATGTAGATACGAAAAACGTAGCATACCTTTCCACAGTATTTTAATATAACCACTAATTTTACTAAAATTGTGTATTTGAAATAAATTAAAATATTGGTAATATTCAGAATTAGGATGTTATCTGTAGTAAAATTATAAGCTTCAGATGGTTGCAACTCTTAAATTCGTCTAGTAACTTATTATGACCTATTCATGGTAAACAGAACTTTTAAAAACCCTACTTAAGATCTACTAGTATGCACATTTTTTAATCTTAATAAATATGTAAAGTTAATATTGCTGTGGGCTTTATCACTATATTAATGCGTAGGTCAAGAGAAACTGCGAAATTATTAAAAAAGTGAAGGTTTTACAATTGTTACCATTATTTTACTAATATACACAAATAAACAGAATGCAAAAGGATCAATATCAGTATTCACAAATGTTTAACCCTAACTTTCAATTCAACGTTAAGACATGGTACTACTTTCCCTTCAAAATTACTTGGTTAATGCCAGTCACTATGTACGTAAAATTGTATGCCGATAGGGGCAGTGCCATTTTTCAAATGTTCATTTTGAAAGTGCTCACCTCAATTAACCATGAACATCTTATAAACACTTTATTTTATATGATTCGATTTCTCTTAACTTGTACGAACAATGACATGGTAANAACCATGAACATCTTATAAACACTTTATTTTATATGATTCGATTTCTCTTAACTTGTACGAACAATGACATGGTAAAACTGCTAAATATGTAAACAAACTAACTGATGTGCGAAACATACACACATATTTATTTTTATTTTACTTGTTAGTATGTTATATGGGCAAATGGGTAAGAAAAGTAAATTAAAATCCAAAGATTTCATGAAACACACTTACAGGGACAGTGCTTGTAAATATTTGTTACAGTGAACATTGTGTAGCCGTATACATATCACCAAGATCATAAAAACATAGTGCTTCATAAATGTAATTCATAATTCCGTACACAGTCCTTAAAAATAATTGCATTGGCACGCACTCATTCTACCACATTAANCATAAATGTAATTCATAATTCCGTACACAGTCCTTAAAAATAATTGCATTGGCACGCACTCATTCTACCACATTAACCAATATACTACTGCTTAGACTTCAAATACAAGTTTGTGCACAGCTTTTAAAAATAATTACATATAGAGTCCAAATTATATATATATATATATTTGCTGAAAGGGTTGGGGGAAGGAAACATTTTTAGTGAGTTGGAGACTTTCGGAGATTCGTATAAACAGTAAGATATGACCAACAATTAAAAGCTAAAATAACATGCATATAATTTTTAAAGATTTAATTTTCATGTAAGCAGTATAATACCTAAAGTAATAATACTAGAGATACACTATGATAAAATATTGGAAAATTATACTAATCCAATAAGTATAAGTTATTTTAACGACAGATTTTTAATATAATATATCGTGGTAGGCAATGTAAGGAAATCCAGCAATGATAACAGCACAAACTTATCCAGGAGAGAGAAATTTTTTTTAAAGAAAACGTATTATTTTATTTTATCGTAATCCGGTAATACCCTTCAGGTAGGGAAATCAGTTTCCCTGCCAGGGATATCATATTTCTTACATGAGATAGAGAAACCAATTTTAGAAAAAAAAATTGGGGGGGGAGGGGAATTACTTGGCATCACCTCCCCCCCCCTCAAATGGTTTTTTACACTGAATGCACACCACAAAAAAAGACAGGTTATAAAAATGTTTGAAGAACCTGCCACGGCAGAAAATCATTATTTTTTTGGTTCATCTGGATGAGTTCTCCATACTTCGATATACTATCAGGATCTATATTTTCTGCTGCAGGGAATGTTTTTCCCACCACTCCAGGAGCTCTTTGCCAAGTGGTTTCCACCAGAGGAACATCAGAAAACATCTGGGATGATATATTCTAGTAAGTGCCACACACTTTTGTGATAGAAATAAACATAAATTGTTATAATAATTTAATTCAATTCTTGAATAGCTGTTGATTTTATGAAATTATATCAGAAATATATTAATTTTTTCATTAAATATACGAAAGATAATTGTACATTTTTCAATTCATGATCTCATGCTTTCTAACTACTTACACTCTGAAGCAATATTTTGAATATCAGTGTGATAAAAGCATAGGTGATGTAATTATTTTCATGTAGATCTACATATTCTCTTCCCTTACAATCATTTTCAAAAATATAAAAAATTTGGTTTTACGCTTTTGGTATACATACATTTTTATGTAAATATTTTGTCTTAATAGCCACAAGAATAAAGTTAATGCCTGCGCAGTAATAAAGAAGGTAAGGATCTTTAGAACGAGTAAACAACGCTGAAACATGAATGTACTTAGGATGAGAAATTCTCCATCCGAAGAATGTGTATATACGCATTTAGATGACGAAACAAATTATGTTCCTAATAACGGATATTATGAACTAAAGAAACAAAAGTAAATTACAAGCAAAGAAGTTCTGTTGTGAGTTGTGCTTAATAAGAAACAAAATTAAGTTCTGCTTGATGACTAACATAGTATGTAGCATCGCCATTTGCGTTTTTAACCACAGATTTAGTTACGAAAATGTGTAGTACTGATTGACGTGAACTCCTGAGACACAGAAGTTAATAATGCGCTGAACAACACGCAAACACTTATAGCACGCTATTCCTCCTCCCTCTCTAAAAGGGTGAAAGAAGTCCCCCTTTTCCGTCTTGCTTCGCAGACAAGTGTTCATATGTCTAAGTGAGTGAGTGAAGAGATTTGGACGACTCTTAACAGCGAGGTCTTGGGGGCCGATGGAGGTGATTGAGGTGAGTACGGAGTAGTGACGGTATGAAAGGGCTGTGGAGACGGGAGATCCGCGAGAAAACCCGCTNATAGTATGTAGCATCGCCATTTGCGTTTTTAACCACAGATTTAGTTACGAAAATGTGTAGTACTGATTGACGTGAATTCCTGAGACACAGAAGTTAATAATGCGCTGAACAGCACGCAAACACTTATAGCACGCTATTCCTCCTCCCTCTCTAAAAGGGAAAGAAGTCCCCCTTTTCCGTCTTGCTTCGCAGACAAGTGTTCATATGTCTAAGTGAGTGAGTGAAGAGATTTGGACGACTCTTAACAGCGAGGTCTTGGGGGCCGATGGGNGAGATTTGGACGACTCTTAACAGCGAGGTCTTGGGGGCCGATGGGGGTGATTGAGGTGAGTACGGAGTAGTGACGGTATGAAAGGGCTGTGGAGACGGGAGATCCGCGAGAAAACCCGCTGACCAGGGGCATCGTAAGGCACGACTAACACTTGCAAAGATCAGGGAGTGGTCCGGCCAGGAATCGAACCCGGTTCGCCTAGGTGGAAGGCGAGTAGTCTAAACACTATACCACTGCGGCCCCCATATGTCTCAGACTAAGGAAAAAACCACACAGCTACTTCGTGTCGGACCAAGAAAATAACTCCGAAAACAGTGATTTTTTTTGTAATCGCTTTCTTTTGTCTATTGTTCTATATTCTACGTTTTCAGAGTACACTGGAATGTATTAATTCATTAGGAGAGAGCTGTTAACACCTTGGAATATTTTAATGCCTTTTGTAGTAATTCAACAGCTTGCGCTGCAGTTGTGTCATACAAGATACTGCCTTATTGTTGGACTTAATTCAACNCTTTTGTAGTAATTCAACAGCTTGCGCTGCAGTTGTGTCATACAAGATACTGCCTTATTGTTGGACTTAATTCAACCACAATAGTCTCTTCCTGTGTACTGTGAAATAATATTTTTCTGTATGATTGCTATTTGGAACGTGGTTCGATCGTGATGTTTGTGTGGGTTTGTGTGTGTGCCATCCAGTGAGTAGACCTGCGTGTTGTACGTGTCCGCTTGATTGCCGGTGAAATGTCCTTAAGCGAGTGTCAAATGATAATTTTTCATAGAACTACTGAACGTAATCGTTATCTGCTTTTTTCAAGTACGCTACACATACTTCATTTGACAAACAGATATAAATTGCAAGCGGTTTTTNTAATCGTTATCTGCTTTTTTCAAGTACGCTACACATACTTCATTTGACAAACAGATATAAATTGCAAGCGGTTTTTATTCTGTTAAGAAAATAGTTTGTAAGCCTTCGGCTCAGTGAAAGTAGCTTCTACAGGCCGTAGTATTTACAAAAATTTAATATTTACGAAAACAGCTTGATGATTCATTGAAATTGTCTCAATNTAATCGTTATCTGCTTTTTTCAAGTACGCTACACATACTTCATTTGACAAACAGATATAAATTGCAAGCGGTTTTTTTTCTGTTAAGAAAATAGTTTGTAAGCCTTCGGCTCAGTGAAAGTAGTTTCTACAGGCCGTAGTATTTACAAAAATTTAATATTTACGAAAACAGCTTGATGATTCATTGAAATTGTCTCAATNTTTCTACAGGCCGTAGTATTTACAAAAATTTAATATTTACGAAAACAGCTTGATGATTCATTGAAATTGTCTCAATTACACTTATGAAATTATATTGTAATTAATTAAATTGCTCCGGTATCAGACAACTTGGTGAAGACACTGCATTTCAGCTCAGAGGAAGAGAGGCATTTAATGTGCGTGAAAATATTTATCTTGATATTCGTTAACTTAAGTGATACACAAACCCGAAATAACGCTTGGTAGGAGGGTGCTGGAAAACGAGTGCTTTCTGGATAAACGGCAAGGCAGAATAAAGGTCGCCAACAGTTTTAAGAACCACTCACTGTGTGTTTGTGACAAGTTCAAATATTTAAAGTTAAATAAGTATTTTACACACCAGGAATCTACATCACCAAAACAAAATTGTTGGTGGAACAGGCCTTATAAAGACATGGTTATGTTGAAATGTACTGAAATACGAATGATAATTAGTTTTCCGTTGTGAAAGTGCTGCGAATTGGATATATAAATCTAACAGAGGACTGTTTCTAATTTGATAAATTTATGATTCACACTTGTATTTGCAACGTGCTTCACAAAAGCGCTTCCCAGCGAGTTTGCGTGCATTCTTTTGAGATTTTCCTCCGTGACATAACAGACTCTGAGCCCGATTGCATATATGGGATTAAAAAATTCTAACGAAACAAATGATAATTTTAATTACTCTTTTCTGTTTATTCGCTTTGTAATNCATATATAGGATTAAAAAATTCTAACGAAACAAATGATAATTTTAATTACTCTTTTCTGTTTATTCGCTTTGTAATCATTCCAGCTACGCACTGCTTATGCAGAACAAAATTGTGTGAATTGAATATATTTTTTGAATCAAACTTTACTTTTTCATTTATCTTTTGTTTCCGAAAAATCAGCTTCTTCAACAAGTAGCTGCACTTATACCTATTACATTTTAATAACTCCGAAATTAGGTTACCAGTGATTTTGTTTTTGATATATAAAATTTTCAGCAAACCTTTTTTATTACCGTTTTGTAACTAAAGTAAAGGACGCAATGTGACGATACTAATTCACCACACAGTCCCGTTCAGGAGTTTTGTATAAAGAAAATTACTGCACGTACTGGTTTCTGGTAAATGTATGAGAGCTCAATACCAGTTACTGCAAAATTTATGAATTAAATTTATAATGTGTATGGAACCTAAACTTTACCTTTAAGGATGTGCATAATAGGTCAGTTTTCTTCAATTAATGCATTGCTTACAGGTATTTTTGTCGCCAACATGATCTCGATGTGTATAACCGGCATCCTGTGTAACTACACGTGGGAACTCCCGTTCTACGTGTATGGAGCTCTCTGTATCATGTGGTTCATACCTTGGGTGTTCCTAGTCTACGACTCACCAGACCAGCATCCAACCATATCATTAGAGGAACGGAACTACATTATGAAGGACGCGAAATTTTGGTACAGCGAGACGAAAAAAGTATGAATCGCGTGTTTCACAATTATTAACATAAAATTATTGTTTCTTGGTGGGAAATAATCTGGACTGCAATAAAAAAAATGTTTATTCCCACAGGAACACAAAGTGGTGCCGTGGATATCCATTATAACGTCGTTGCCAGTGTGGGCCCATATTCTGCTCCAAGTCGGTGGAGCCTACATTTCATACACAATAATGACGGAGCTTCCAACGTACATGAGTCGTGTTCTCCACATGAACGTGCAGAAGGTATGCATGCTCTGCTGGTTGGTGCCATATGCAAATTATTTTACTCATACATCAGAATCTGCAGAAGTGTAAGTCGTTTTATAAATCATACACATGTTTAGGTACATAGATGAAAGAAATGACCTGAAATAAAAGTTACTGTTTCAGTTATCAAGAGGTCTAAGTAGTTATTGAATAAATTATTTTAGTTTTTTCGTTATTACGAATTTTATTTACTATTTAACAAAATTCAGGAAATATCGTTATTGTTACTATTTTGAATCTAATGAAGGAAAATCTAATATAAAATAGTTATTGGTTGCAAGTGCAGTTTAAACTAATGTTGAGACTAGAAACAAAGGGCATCCACCTACATTACACTACTTATAAGATATACTGACGTACAGTATGTCTTATTGAAAAATGTTATAGGAGGTGGCATTTTTTGGACTTAATAAATACATTTTAGTCGTTACTTGAATATTTAGATTAGTTTGCATAATACAGGTCATTATTCTAAAATAACTCTTTCTCTACCCAAATTTACAAACAGTTTTTGACATGATTTTCAAGCATAGTACATTTGCCATAACATCGCTTTATAAACGTTTCACTTTCTAATTCAAGTTATTTAATCAATAGAATGAAGGACATTTATTGGTATGTTACAAACATTGTAGATAATTTATTTTTAAACGTATAACACACTGTGGCTTTGACATAAAATCTTGACTATTATCCAATCTATAAAAATTTAAATTTATAATATTTGTATCTCAAAATTTTTCAACTTTCAGAAACTTTTAGTGTCACCGTTGAAATCAAATCCTGTAGCACTTAAATCCGCTTCGTGAATCTTCAATGTTCTTTTCACATACTGAAAGCTTTGACTTGGGAACCACTTATAAATTTCAGTAGCCAATTAAAACACCTTTTTAGGTGTTGCAAACAAAGAATTTGTGTTTTCAGAATTATNCACTTATAAATTTCAGTAGCCAATTAAAACACCTTTTTAGGTGTTGCAAACAAAGAATTTGTGTTTTCAGAATTATACTCGAATCGGTGTAACGTTGTCTCACGAACCTAAAACAATATAATACTACTTATGCATCATTTCACTGGCAGCAGCTTTTTAAGAAATGTCGTTATTTAGTCTCAGCAACGAACGATATTTCCCACATATTAAATAGGACCTATCCTCATTGAATGCTGTTTCTTGCTGTGTAGAGGGCAGACCTTTGAACCCACTTCCTGTGCAATATTTAAGCTATAATACACTCTTATCGAAGCAATTAATGTTACGAGTTATGTATAATACATTTGCAGATTTGCTAGCAAAATTTAGTTATGTTCATATCAACATGGACGTTATAACCAACAGCATTAAAAACGTCTGCCACCTAACAAGTTTGCCAAAATACAAACTTTGTTGAAAATTCAAGATGACCATCATACAACGGTGCTAAAAAAAATCAGCATTGAGTGTTGAATACAAGCTGTCCAATTAGAATTTTAAAGAAATCACCTGGGTGAAATTTAAGGTGGTTGCCAATAAAGGGGAATGTGAAAATGATGACCAGAAATTTAAGAATAATGTTTTCTATAATACTTCTCATACGATTCTGGCACAAATTAGAGTAAAGAATTTAGATTTTTACACTGGCCTTATAGCTTCTATGAAATATTTATTATTTGGTTTAATCTTCATATATACCTAGAACATATCGATAACNATGTTTTCTATAATACTTCTCATACGATTCTGGCACAAATTAGAGTAAAGAATTTAGATTTTTACACTGGCCTTATAACTTCTATGAAATAACATAACATATCGATAATTTCTGCTGGTTGTAATTTTAAGAAGGTAGATTATTAACACATAAAATTATTTCAAAATCGAATTAGAAATTTTTTTCTCCTTTTGGCAAAGTAATCTCCAATATGGCCACCGATATAATATGTAAAGTTAATATTCTCAATGCGTAGTCTGCGCACTAACCCACGATTAGCAACGTTCATAAATATTCCGGAAACTGTCTGCAAAGGCCTCATTAGGAATCGATCGTAAAATTTATATCACACATTGCTGGTTTGCCCTACGGTAGCAAAACGTGCGCCTTTTAAGACGCTCTTCAGACGGGGAAACAGCAAGAAGTCCTCAGACGTTTGATCAGGGCAGTACGGAGGGTGACTGAGAACATGTACGCTGCGCTCAGCCAAGAATTGGCGCTCACGGATCGCTCAATGCGCGGGCGCGTTATCGTGCAGCAACATCCACTTTCCAGCCCTGTGCAACTTTGGTTGAACACAGTGGATGTGCTGGAGCAACTGTTTCAAATCTTGCTCGCAGATTGCGGCGTTAACTATTTGACCCGCAGGAACAAATTCCTTATGGATGATGCCATCGTTGTCGAAGGTGATCAACATTTTCTTGACCTTGGACTTTAGCAGGCGGCTCTCGTAGGGTGACGGGACGCCGGCGAACGCCATTCCATCGATTGCCGCTGTGACTCTGGATCGTACTTTTAGCACCAGGTCTCATCCACTGTGACGATGTTTCACCGAAAGGATGGATCCTGATCACACATGGTAATGAAATCTGCAGAAGTTTCCATCCGGTGTGCTTTCTCATCGTCTGTCAGCTTGTGTGGCACTAACCGAGCGCAGATCTTCAGATTAATGCAACCAATTTATACTTAAATTTGTATACTGGCTGTATCTGTGCAAGCACCAAATATTATAATAGATAAACTCATTTGTACATCATTTTAGATCTCTATACCACTTTAAAAGAATTTTACTTTTGATAGCATATCTCGAAAAACAATACACTAATACACACCAAATTCAAGCGATAAACTATAGCTTTGTAAGCCATCTAAATTTGTATAACTTTGAATGGCAGTCACATATTTTGAAAACAACAGCTGCATAAATATGTTTGCTTAGTATGCCATATGTTACAAACTATTTCAACCGAACTTAATATGGTGCAAGTATATATGATAAACATAGAATGTGTCAAGACATAACTGTTTCGTTCTNAGTTTCCATCCGGTGTGCTTTCTCATCGTCTGTCAGCTTGTGTGGCACTAACCGAGCGCAGATCTTCAGATTAATGTAACCAATTTATACTTAAATTTGTATACTGGCTGTATCTGTGCAAGCACCAAATATCATAATAGATAAACTCATTTGTACATCATTTTAGATATCTATACCACTTTAAAAGAATTTTACTTTTGATAGCATATCTCGAAAAACAATAAACTAATACACACCAAATTCAAGCGATAAACTATAGCTTTGTAAGCCATCTAAATTTGTATAACTTTGAATGGCAGTCACATATTTTGAAAACAACAGCTGCATAAATATGTTTGCTTAGTATGCCATATGTTACAAACAATTTCAACCGAACTTAATATGGTGCAAGTATATATGATAAACATAGAATGTGTCAAGATATAACTGTTTCGTTCTNAATTTCAACCGAACTTAATATGGTGCAAGTATATATGATAAACATAGAATGTGTCAAGATATAACTGTTTCGTTCTACATTAATGAAGATAGCACCTAGATAATAAAGCTTTTGTGCTATACATTGTGAACCAATCAGCCTATTCCCACCGAATTTTGAACACAAGTATTACTTCTGTGTACCACATAAACTTAAAAATTTTAAGTAAGTCTGGTAATATTTACAATATAACTTCCATTTAAATAATTTATATAAGCTTGTCATACATATTAAACAATTTAACCAATTTAATTTAAAGTTTGTATGCTGAGAGTATCGATAAGAAGCATCGAATATGCCTAAACAGAATCTGTATTTAGACCTCTTTGTAAGATAGCGAAAAATAAGAATATAAAGTTTTTATGCCCTATTTCGTGAACCAGTCAATCTATTTCCACGTTGATAATTTCAACTTTTTTCAAGGGAAAATAATGATAATGATGAAACTGCATTAATTTAAATATTTATACCAAACCTTGTTTGAGTTCACATCTCTGCTTCTTATCATCTGTGTTTAAAAAATATGAAATTNTTTAAATATTTATACCAAACCTTGTTTGAGTTCACATCTCTGCTTCTTATCATCTGTGTTTAAAAAATATGAAATTTTAAATTACGTGTTTGATTATAACAAGAACAGTTACAACAGTTTCTTGCAGAAGTGACTGATAAACTCAATGCAGTTTACACTTGAGTAGTGCTACCAATCTTTATGTACAGATACTTCGTTATTTTATCTCTATTGTGTTGAAAGCGACAGTGTCAAAAGTACATAGCCGTTGATAATGTCAACGGTTTCTATGAGGAAAACACGACACTGCAGAAGCAACGTCCTTGTGAATAGTTATACTGAACATTATGTTTGTTCGCATCTCTGCTTGTTATGACCTGTGTTTTAACAAGGGGGGTCGAAATTACATGCTTGTGTTATGGTGAGCCATGTAAATTTTTATCATTTAACTGACTCTCACACTTGTTTCAAAATGATGTGCCTGTAAATAATTGAGTTAAGTATACGCAGTCTAACAAAACTTTAGACTAATTACAACGGGAGACGATACTCCGAATCCCACATCTGTAACGCAGTTGGGTGCAGGCCAGCTTACGGTAAGAGGCGTTCTGGGTTCCAGTCCCGTGTAATGCACGCATGCATTTGTAGCTATCTCACTAGTATTGCTTTTATTTCTGATACCATCTAACCTATTAATAACTTCAGTAAACATATTTGCATCCATGTAGAGGAAAGTTCTCTCATTAGTTATAAGGTAACTTTATGTTTTTAGTCTACTTCCAGAAGGAAATAAAGGCTTATGAGATCACTTACCTCTCTGTGTGTATATATGAGCATGTGTGTATGTCGGTGTACATGCGTGTGTTTCTCACCACAATTTTTTAACAAATAAATTAAATTTCACCAAACTAGATACACATATAGTACTTTGTATGTATATCTGGCATTTGTAGTTTTTGAGCACGCCATGTACCTACTTTCAAAATTGAGGCCAGTTAAACATTTAGGATTATATAATGTATATCTCGGGAACTATTAAACTGATTTGAACCAAATTTTGTAGACTGTCAGATCATCATTTAAACATAAAATTTTGAGATTAAAATCGTAGTTAGTCTACAATTTTTTACGATACTATAAATAGAATAAAATAATATTTGACATTATATCTTAAAAAATATTAAACAAATTCTCACAAAAATTTGTACGTCAGTAATACTATGATAAGCCACATAAACTTACGTCCTAAAAATTTATTAGGTACTTATTTTCAAAATGGCGGCCATAAAATGTGTTCAGATAATTTTTTTTATTTAGAAAACTGTTAAATCCATTTCTATCAAATTTTGTATAACCACAGTATATAACACAAGCATCAAATAGGTCAACACAAAGTAAATTTTATAAGTAATTTTTTAAGATACCGTTACGTGGATAAATATGTTTTTTTTTCATATCTCAAAAAACAATTGGCCGATTCTACCAAATTTGGCAAACAAATAGTATTACTGCAGAGGATTTAAAATTGTATGTTTGAAGTATCTAAAACACTTAATGGCGAAAATATTGCAAACTCTGCTTAGAATGATATATCGTCGNAGTATCTAAAACACTTAATGGCGAAAATATTGCAAACTCTGCTTAGAATGATATATCGTCGAAAACGTATTCAATTTCACTTTTAATTATGTATACTGATAGTAGGTATTACAAATATCAACTATATCTACACAAAGCATATTTTTCCGCCTTTCTGTGAAATAATACAAACGAATAAATAAAGATTTATNTTTAAATATTTATACCAAACCTTGTTTGAGTTCACATCTCTGCTTCTTATCATCTGTGTTTAAAAAATATGAAATTCTAAATTACGTGTTTGATTATAACAAGAACAGTTACAACAGTTTCTTGCAGAAGCGACTGATAAACTCAATGCAGTTTACACTTGAGTAGTGCTACCAATCTTTATGTACAGATACTTCGTTATTTTATCTCTATTGCGTTGAAAGCGACAGTGTCAAAAGTACATAGCCGTTGATAATTTCAACGGTTTCTATGAGGAAAACACGACACTGCAGAAGCAACGTCCTTTTGAATAGTTATACTGAACATTATGTTTGTTCGCATCTCTGCTTGTTATGACCTGTGTTTTAACAAGGGGGGTCGAAATTACATGCTTGTGTTATGGTGAGCCATGTAAATTTTTATCATTTAACTGACTCTCACACTTGTTTCAAAATGATGTGCCTGTAAATAATTGAGTTTAGTATACACAGTCTAACAAAACTTTAGACTAATTACAACGGGAGACGATGGTCCGAATCCCACATCTGTAATGCAGTTGGGTGCAGGCCAGCTTACGGTAAGAGGCGTTCTGGGTTCCAGTCCCGTGTAATGCACGCATGTATTTGTAGCTATCTCACTAGTATTGCTTTTATTTCTGATACCATCTAACCTATTAATAACTTCAGTAAACATATTTGCATCCATGTAGAGGAACGTTCTCTCATTAGTTATAAGGTAACTTTATGTTTTTAGTCTATTTCCAGAAGGAAATAATGGCTTATGAGATCACTTACCTCTCTGTGTGTATATATGAGCATGTGTGTATGTCGGTGTACATGCGTGTGTTTCTCACCACAATTTTTTAACAAATAAATTAAATTTCACCAAACTAGATACACATATAGTACTTTGTATGTATATCTGGCATTTGTAGTTTTTGAGCACGCCATGTACCTACTTTCAAAATTGAGGCCAGTTAAACATTTAGGATTATATAATGTATATCTCGGGAACTATTAAACTGATTTGAACCAAATTTTGTAGACTGTCAGATCATAATTTAAACATAAAATTTTGAGATTAAAATCGTAGTTAGTCTACAATTTTTTACGATACTATAAATAGAATAAAATAATATTTGACATTATATCTTGAAAAATATTAAACAAATTCTCACAAAAATTTGTACGTCAGTAATACTATCATAAGCCACATAAACTTACGTCCTAAAAATTTATTAGGTACTTATTTTAAAAATGGCGGCCATAAAATGTGTTTAGATTATTTTTTTTATCTACAAAACTGTTAAATCCATTTCTATCAAATTTTGTATAACCACAGTATATAACACAAGCATCAAATAGGTCAACACAAAGTAAATTTTATAAGTAATTTTTTAAGATACCGTTACGTGGATAAATATATTTTTTTTTCATATCTCAAAAAACAATTGGCCGATTCTACCAAATTTGGCAAACAAATAGTATTACTGCAGAGGATTTAAAATTGTATGTTTGAATTATCTATAACACTTAATGGCGAAAATATTGCAAACTCTGCTTAGAATGATATATCGTCGAAAACGTATTCAATTTCACTTTTAATTATGTATACTGATAGTAGGTATTACAACTATCAACTATATCTACACAAAGCATATTTTTCCGCCTTTCTGTGAAATAATACAAACGAATAAATAAAGATTTATNCTATCAACTATATCTACACAAAGCATATTTTTCCGCCTTTCTGTGAAATAATACAAACGAATAAATAAAGATTTATGTCACATCATAAGGAAAAAAAGCCGATTCCTATACAATTTGGCAAACAAGTGGTACTGCGGAAGATGATGTAAAATTGCATGTTTTAAATACGTCAGACGCTTTTCTTAGAATGCTGTATCGTCTAAAATATTTAATAAATTTCCAATCAACTTTGTGGGTTGGCGATAAATACACTAATGTTTGTGAGAAATGCAACACCAAAAAGGTTTGCAAGTTATTTAAATTATCTGTATTAACAGATTAGGTACATGACAATACACAACTGATTATGATTACAGAACTGTACGTGATCTCTGTCTATAACAAACATAAAATTTTTNGGTACATGACAATACACAACTGATTATGATTACAGAACTGTACGTGATCTCTGTCTATAACAAACATAAAATTTTTCTATAGAGAGCCTAATTTCCCTGCGATTTTGTAATATAGCTCTACAATAAAGAATAAATTTCTTATGCCATATATCTGGAAACAATGGACGCATTATAACTAATTTTAGGAATATGTGATTTGGTAGGCTAGATTAATATATGCAATTTTTTAACTGTGACAGACACTTATTTTCAGATCGGCGACTATAAGAAAATTTTAACTTTGTGTGCTTTATCTATAAAACTATGTAATCGAATTAACTTAACTTAATATACTGTCGTTATAAAAATACGCAATGTCCAAATACGTTACATTGTTATCCTCTATTTTTTAAGATCATAATATGAAAAATATTAGGTTTTTATGCTATACTTAGAAGACAAATCATTCGATTACAACCAAATGTTACCCCTAAGTAGTGCTATATTATGGTATGTAAACTGAGATATTTCAGCTTNGTGGGTGTTTTTAGACTGTTGTTGTGATCGAAAATCTTTTTGGTTAGTCTGTAATTGTCCATTCGTTGTAGGTGGCTAGATTAATATATGCAATTTTTTAACTGTGACAGACACTTATTTTCAGATCGGCGACTATAAGAAAATTTTAACTTTGTGTGCTTTATCTATAAAACTATGTAATCGAATTAACTTAACTTAATATACTGTCGTTATAAAAATACGCAATGTCCAAATACGTTACATTGTTATCCTCTATTTTTTAATATCATAATATGAAAAATATTAGGTTTTTATGCTATACTTAGAAGACCAATCATTCGATTACAACCAAATGTTACCCCTAAGTAGTGCTATATTATGGTATGTAAACTGAGATATTTCAGCTTNAAATCATTCGATTACAACCAAATGTTACCCCTAAGTAGTGCTATATTATGGTATGTAAACTGAGATATTTCAGCTTCAGTAGTACTCTTGTAATGGTGCCTATAAAAATAATTTAAATTAGTATGTTTTTCTTTATAAAAAAAATTCAACAAATTTCAAACAAATTTCTAATTTCAACAGTATTCATTAAAAGCATCAAATATGTCTAAAGAGCTACAATTTTTCCAATAGTTTTGCAAAAAGTGCCCGTTGAAAAAATGTAACATTATTCGATATTTATGGAATTGTTAGACTTATTTTCACCAAACTGTGCACACCATAAATGCTACAGAAAGCCATGTAAACTTACATGATTTAAGTGTGTCAGTCAACAATATTAAAAATGGCAGCTTCAAAAATAATTTAAATAATTTTGCCTCATGCATTAAACTATTAAACAAAATTCAACCAAACATTGTACGTTGNAAAAATGGCAGCTTCAAAAATAATTTAAATAATTTTGCCTCATGCATTAAACTATTAAACAAAATTCAACCAAACATTGTACGTTGGTAGTTTATAATAGAAAGACCGTATACAGAGCCACTTCTTTGTAAATTTTGTACTATAGCAACAAATTAGAAAATAAAATTTTTTATGCCATATCTCAGGGACAATACAACAGATTTTCACCAGATTCTTCACATAAAGAGCGCTACGTTATGCCATGTAATCTTACGTATGTTAAGTGGCTGAGTGACTTGTTTTCAAAGTGATGGTCCTTTAAATATTTTAGGTTAGTGAAACCTAGCATTCGAAACATTACATTGATTAAATTCGTAGTTAATGCTACGAATATGAAATCCTTAATGTAGTTGATTACACGCTAGCTTATGGTGAGAGGTTTTCTGGGATCGAGTCCTGGGTAAGGCCTGTGTGAATTTGTAAGTGTTCACTACTATTGCATATGTTTCGGTTTCATCTCTAATTTTATTGCTNTGGGTAAGGCCTGTGTGAATTTGTAAGTGTTCACTACTATTGCATATGTTTCGGTTTCATCTCTAATTTTATTGCTGCCAACGATACGTCAAGTCGTGCCTATCATCTCAGCTTTTTAGAACTTATTTTATAATAAATTGCGCTGATGTTGAGGAAAGTAGGCTTTTTAGTTATATCAGTTACTGTTTGTTTAGTTGGCTTCAATAAATATTCATTTTATACTATTCGTAAAAGCACCTTTCTTAGTCTGTATTGGTGGCGATGTGGTATTTACCTAATTAAATTACTAGTTATTTTCTTTTACAGAGTGGTATGCTGTCAGCCTTACCATACTTTTTCGGCGGTGTAGCCTGCATAGGGTATGGAGCTTTGTCCCAGTGGCTCCAAGAAAGAGGATACCTTAGCCGCATGGCGGCATACAAAATATTCAATGGAATTTGTAAGTAAAATATCGTATACTCGTATTATTTTAAGCGAATAGCTGACAAATTTGTTAATTGAAGGTGTAAACCGCAATGGATTTCTTTTTCAGTTTGGAAAATTCGTTGCCGTTTTAAAAAAAATTATCGCTTTAATTTTTAAAATATTTTGAGCTTGAAAACTATTGTGTGGTTTGTTTACCAAACAACAAAATTTAAGCTTTGTGAATATTGTCATACTCTCTAACATAATTTAAGCATAAAAGTAATCAGAACTGGAAACAAAATGTTTTACACGGCCGTGATATACTAGGTACACTTCGCTAAGTCAGAATATCGGTACAAGTCCCATCCTTATGAAACACGTTTAACGGCATGTTGACTGCTATTACAGATGCATCCTTCAGCGTGAATGTACGATATGAACTTAACGAAGTTTACTGAAGAAGATTTGCTAGTTAATTGGTTATATCCATGATAACTCAGGCAAGTTTCATTTACTCCGCAATAAAGTAGGCGCAAAACTAGAATGGTCAGAAATTTAAAGCACACCTAACCAGACCCGGTAAGACGAAAACAATGGCAGAGTGGCATGGNGCGAATAGCTGACAAATTTGTTAATTGAAGGTGTAAACCGCAATGGATTTCTTTTTCAGTTTGGAAAATTCGTTGCAGTTTTAAAAAAAATTATTGCTTTAATTTTTAAAATATTTTGAGCTTGAAAACTATTGTGTAGTTTGTTTACCAGACAACTAAATTTAAGCTTTGTGAATATTGTCATACTCTCTAACATAATTTAAGCATAAAAGTAATCAGAACTGGAAACAAAATGTTTTACACGGCCGTGATATACTAGGTACACTTCGCTAAGTCAGAATATCGGTACAAGTCCCATCCTTATGAAACACGTTTAACGGCATGTTGACTGCTATTACAGATGCATCCTTCAGCGTGAATGTACGATATGAACTTAACGAAGTTTACTGAAGAAGATTTGCCAGTTAATTGGTTATATCCATGATAACTCAGGCAAGTTTCATTTACTCCGCAATAAAGTAGGCGCAAAACTAGAATGGTCAGAAATTTAAAGCACACCTAACCAGACCCGGTAAGACGAAAACAATGGCAGAGTGGCATGGCTACGAACTGTAGCCAAACAATTGACATCGGGAAGTTATGTAACTGACTGTGTAATATTCCCAAGGAGTGGTTTCACTTTAGTCTACGGACGAGCTGCAGCCCATAAGACTGAGATAGTTAATGAAGCCCGTCGTTTACAGTACTACACAACACGTTACCGACGTAGAAGAACTGATGACAATTCTGCGAAGAGAGGAGCCGCATTTATTCGTTGGGCGTGTAAGGGTGTGGCGAATGCCTGGTGAACGTTACTTACACAACTGCATTTTCTCCACTGTAAACATCCAAGGGGGTGAGATAAAGCCATGATCCTATTTTTGACGTGAATACGACGTTCGGAAGGGTATACGACTACACAGTCATGTGATGTGCCAACAGTATTTATATCACAAAAACAGTATTATGTTATCTGTGAGTCGTCAGTAACTAAGTTTTGCTGTTTGCGGTTGTGCTGTTAATGTAAATGCGATATTAGAATGACCTTATTTTGCAAAAGTATTTCCTCACTTGAACCGTAAGAATTAATACAGATTATATAAATTGCCTCGCGTTTTTTAAGTTAATCTCTAGCATATCGTTAATTGTGGCCAGCTGTGTCGTAAAATACAGTCATAAAAATTTTCTGAGCCCTTGTTTCATTATTTGACACCGAGATTTTATTTCCCTTGTTATTTATACAATAGGACTTACCAATGAGACTCTTTATTTAGCACATATATATTAAATACCTAAAGTCCTAGTATGGGTAAAATATTTTATCCGTTTCAAACACTGATTTTTGTGAATAGAAAGTTAAAGTCAGTAAGCTCTGTTTTCACAATCATTTTTCATTAGACTGTTACTGAAACATATGATGATGCCATTTCCACTCACATTTAACGATAGTTTGTTGTAAATCATTTTGTTCAGTATTGCCGTGCGAAGAAATTCTTTGTTTATTGATTTTACGAATACTATAAATTATCCATTGCCATTTAAGAGAGTGAATCCTTAGGGTTTAACCTTTATGATTCCTTCCGTTTCTTACCATATAAACGTTTCGCTAAATGTGCCGCTACTTAGGTTTGGAACCTTTAGGCTGATAAATTATGGTACTGTTGACAGGGGTTTCTTGTTTCTTACGTTAAAGTGTGTATGCTATAGCCATAAAAAAAAATTTTGTTCCATGCCACCAATGGAGTTGTATTTGTTACTAATGGACAAGTTAATGCCAGAGATATACCTTAATAGTCTAAACATAATGGTTATATAAGTACCAAGAGCTGAAATAATTGTACAAGTACATCTCTTTATTTGATAACCTAATAAGAATAAATGTTTTACAACTGTATGAAATGTTTTTTTTGCGTAGCTTCCATAGGGTCAGTTGCTTGCCTAATAATAATCGCATTCGTAGAAGGAACCACACAGATTATCGTAGTGATGATTTGCACCCTGGTTCTGTTCAACGCCTACTACGGCGGCAGCTTTACCAACATTCTCGACCTGGCGATTAACTACGTGGGAACCATCACTGGCATCCAACTGACATTCGCCAACTCGATGGGCATCGTTTCCGCTCAGGTCGCTGGCATACTGACCGACGGACAGGTTCGTAAATCACTTTGACCATCCACGTATTTGTGGCAAATATTAAATACCTATCATTTCTCAGTCGCCTGTCAGATACGTAACAGAGAACACGCGAATTTATTTGCAAAGTAATCACGATATTTAATGGAAATTCTTGTGTTATGGTGATTATGGTATCGGTGCTTACAAACAATTTTACGAAGAAACATTTTGATGGAGTGCTGTTGTTAAAAGTGTGGCCACATATTTATTCACTTGCCTAAAACCTCAATAACAATTCAAACAAACTGAAATGCTACACAGCGTGATTTATCTAACAATGTTACTGTCTTGTAATCCTAGCTAAACAAAAATTATCGTTTTCTCTGTTTAATTTATTCAGTTTTTTTATCTCAGATAATAATATAAATTACACTACGGTATTAAATAAACCATTCATTCGTATAACATAACATGAGTGTGCCATGTGTTTTAATAAGATAATCATACATGTTTTCTGCCAATAATGTAACATAAACTCGTCTCTTTTATTTAACAACTTTTGCATTGTACTGTATAAGGACATAATTATCACTGCTTTAAATGCAAGTCATGTATTGAATAGGGTCAGCTCAAGTGGGCACACCTACGATAGCAACACTTTTGGAAAACGGTTGCTGGTCGTTCTGTCGTTCTTTCCTAAAAAAAATTATATTGCAATATTATCGAAAAAAAAAGATAAAATAAATAAAATACAAAAACTAATTATAACAACATATGTAGTATTCTAATAAAATATAAGTAATTTATTACATTTGTATTAAACTTCAGTCGTCATTTTGCAGTTTATAAATTAAATAATTAAATAATTAATTTTTGAAATACATTTTAAACTAAAATAACAAATACAATTTATATAATTTATGCATTGTTATTATGGCCGTCTTATAGCATCAGAACTTAAATCTAAAAAAAAAACGGTATCCCACCTACTCATCGTCATTAAAACTTTGTGATACATGACATTAAATACACGTGATTTAGATATTTAAATCTACGTTCAGGAATATTCTGCATAACTACTTGGTTATTACTGGTAAAAGCTGTTCAGGATAAAGTGAGTACTTACGAAAGACCTGCACTGTTAGAAATTTCCGTATGTAAACAATATTTTTTACGGAAATTTACTGTACAGCGCTATCCGTAATGACCAAAACCGAAATTAAGTCGATAAATAAAAAAAAAATAAAAAGGTCGGCGTATTTCTTATATATTCGGGTTCCGGGGACGAAAAATTCCGAGTCGGCACGAAGCTTTTTTCGCCACTGTAACCAGAAAATTGTCATTTCTGCGACAGTTAAAGTTTATCTACGTCACTGATACGTATTATTTAAAACAATAAAAATAGCATGAGGCGTCTTTATCATTTAGAAATACTTACAATACACTAGCTTTAATAAAAACTGAAAAAGTTGCCAATGTGACTGTTAGGAATGCAAAAGATATACCACAATCAATGTGTGAAAGTTGTAGATAAGTGGTGCTCTACCCTTATAGCTCAGGAGCAAAGTGGCTGATCTTGTAGTCGGAGGGTCGGGCGTTCGCGCCCCGGTTTCTTCCGCGGCAGATTTTCAGTTCGCATGTCGCGCTCATGTGTGCTGTGGATTTGTCTTTAAGTCGGTCTAACTTGAGCTCGTCAAACGTCAAACTCACACACTGTCAAACGTCACACACGCTCTGTCCAACGGCAAATGTATTGGTCAATAGTCAATAAAAGTCCGTTTAAAAGAAAAGTGGTTAGAGTCAATGACTTACAAAATTTAACTTGGGTTCAAACATAACTCACGCATAAAATTTTTTTACCCTTTTAAATATCGTTTTTAAACTCAGTACAACACCTACGTAACGAAAATTTAATAATTTTTCAATATCTTATTTAATTTTAATCTGGAAATTCAGAAAACTAATTACGAAATTAATGGGGAGGTTCCGTGAAATTTACGGAGATACACTTTTTTTTTTAATAAATGTATCCGTTATTTACGAAGAGGTTATGGACACCACTGAATAAATTTTTACCAGCACTTTTCCGTAAAATTAAGAACTTTTTTTTTTTTGTTTTTGGTGTAGTAAGTTTATACTTTCAGCCCGTTTCGTCGGTTGCGTATCTTTCTGGCTACATATAAAAACAAGAAGTTACTGATATAAGTTACTAGCTGTGTCCGCGACTCCGCTCACGTGGACAACAGAATTAACCCTTAGGGGTTTTTTTTAAATAAACAATTGAAATAAAAATTCGTGGTGGACTCGCAATAGATTCATGTATATGCTCGAACGTGTAGTTTGTTACTAACGACGCGAGCCGACTGAGTGTCGGCCGAGCGCACGCGACTCGTGTTACACCCCCTCCCCCTCATCAGATATCCCAAAGCCCTTTAGAGTCTCTTATTCCGCGCTTCCAACCACCGTCGCCATGGCTCTCCACGTCCGCGTGTCAACCGACTCGCGAAAAATTACTTTTTCACAAAACGTTTGATATCTCTTAAAGTATATGCGGAAGTTGGTTTAAACAGCGTACTGCAAGAGAGAGCGCTGGCAGCAAACTTTTTTCCGACTTGATTCACTATTATCGTCACTACTTATTCCTTATGTTACTTTACGTAAAAAAATATATATTCTAAAACCTGGCCAGAGAATATAGCAATGGATTAAAAAAAAACATCAATCGGATAAGTGGTTCTCGAGTGATAAGCGCACCAACAGACAGACAGAGAGACGCTGAGTTTTATAATATGTACGAGTATAGATAAGCCTACTTTCCTCAACATAGGTGCAAATAATGTTTTGTCAAGTTCTTAAAAGCTTAGATGGGAGGTAGGCGTTGACGTATAGTTGACAGCAATATAATTTTAGATACAACCAGAATCACGTGCAACAGTATAGAGACAATTATAAATACACACGTGCCTTGCCCTGGACTCGAACACAGAAAATGTCGTACCATAAGCTACCATGCGTTACGGAGGTAAGATTCAGAGCATCAACTTCACATAATATTAGTCTAATGAATTGCATGTTAGAGTTTGCTGAACTGAAATATTTAAAGCGCCAAAACTTTGAAAATAAGTTTCTGAGATACATGAAACCCGCCAGTTTACATGGCCCACCTAGTGCTACTTGTGTAAAAAAATTGGTGGTAATCGAGTGATTAGTCGCAGAGATTATATAGTGCTAACATACAAAAGAGGTCCTGTAGAGGATGCTTATCAAAATATTTATATCAGGGCCGTTTTAGATATCAATGTCTGACCCCACTAAAATCATGTATGTTTACATGGCATTCTGTAGAACAAATTATGTGACAAATATTGGTGGAAATTAGAGGAATTGTTCCAAAAATATAGGAAAATAATAAATTTTCTTACCTGACACTGTTATGCAAAAAATGCTTCAAAAGATTATCTTTGTATGCTGAATTGGTGCTTCTAAAAATATAGTTATTGTACAAAATTTTGTTAATTTTTTTAATTATATAGAATTTATAATGTACAGACCTAAATAATTATAATCAACGTTATTAAAAAATAAGCCTGCCGTACCTAAGACATATAAGTTTAAATAACCTACTCTAGGACTACTTGGGTGTAAAACTTGGTGGAAATGACTTAAATTGTCCACAAAATATTGCAGAAAACATAAAATTTTTAAATAAACTATCTTCATAAGTGGGAAACAAAACGTTATTTATTAACACATTCAATGATTGTCACAGATAACTGCCAGTATACATAGTTAAGATTAATTCGGTTGAAAAGTTTGTTAGATATAGCACACTAAGCTAAAATATTTTTGTAGCCGCCATTCTGAAAATAAGTGACTGGCACACTTAAAACCTAGAAATTAATATGGCCAACCACAGTTCAAGTTCTACGCGAAATATGGTAGTAATCGGTCTATTGTATCCCGAGGTATGACAAGAAAAGTTTTATTTTCATGGAGGGCTTTCTTTCAAAATGGCGGAGAAATGAAAATCTTTATTCATAAATTTGATGATGGTTATAATACATATTGCTTGCACACAAATATAGGGCCTGAGATGATAATTGTTTCGAAGTTTCGTATATAAAACAAACTGTGGTAAAATGTTTATATAGCTGCCACTTTGAAAATAAGAGTTTGACCCAATCAAAACATATAAAATTGCATGTATTGCTACTTGTATGCCAATTCTGGTGAATGTGTTGTTTTTTTTCCGGGGATATGACATAAAAATTTTAATTTATAAAGTAATAATATCTTGCAAGATGACTGACAAAAAACTTTGTGTGTACACATTTGATGGTTTCAATATAAACAGTCAGCAAACAAAGTTAAGTTGGAATGATTTACATGGTTTTGACAATATAGCATACCAAGCTTAGATGGCCAAATGGCTATCATTTTTTAATTAAGTGCCCAACCTACTTAAAACATACCATTCCACAAAAACCATCACAGTAATTTTTGTTTGCCAATATGGTAGGGATGGGTTAGTTGTAAAACATGTTTTCAGTACACAAAATTAGGTCTAAATTAGTTAAATGGTATGCTAGATATACAAAATAAACCTAAAACGTTTTGGCCGCCATTTTATATATATATATATATATATTCGGTTTAAATCGCATTCCTTTACATGGCCTACCACAGTATTGCTTAGTTGCCAAATATGGTTAGAATTGGTTGGGTATTTATCGAGTTATAACATAAACGCTTTATTTTTTAATATGATATATTCCAAAATGGCTGATCAAGAGCATTATTTATGTCTAAATTCTATTTTTACATTGTATGCTCTCAACATAAAAAAAAATTGGTATAAAACGGTTGAATTGATTCCGATATATGCTATATCACCCTAAATATTAAAACAGCCGCGCCATTTTGAAAGTAAGATTTCGGCGTGGTTGAAAACTATTACAATCAGATGTCCTTAATAAGTACTACAATTTTACCGTTTGGTCAAATGCGGTTCACGCGTTCTAAAGTTAAAAGTGGAAAACACACACATGTGTATACACACTTCAAGATACACACACACACATACAGTTACACAGGCACACAAAACAGGAACATGATCTCATAAGCCTTTCTGTCCTTCGGAAAATAGGCTAATAAACACTGTCATGTGGCTTTCAGCTGTTGTTTACGTCAACTGGCTTACGTAACCACTGCATACTCTTTAAATAAACAATGAGAAGTAATAAATACTGTAATCAGTACTGCAAACACCTACACGTTAATTGCAGTAGACAATATTGGTTTTTGAATATTGAACAATGTTCACGACCCTTTAAAAGAGGCCAACACTTCTGAGGTCAAAAGAAGAAAATTTCAGATTTAGGTCGTCAACAGAAAAGCAGAAGCGTTAGACATTCATCTTTATCTCATTAAAAAAATAACCCAATGACGTTTCGAGGGTTTACTTTAAAAAATGTGAGAAAAATGGAAATGCTCACAAGTTATACGTATGTACCATGCTCACAAGATAGGCACGCTTTCGATAATACAGTTTATTTACTCCGTAATACAGAATACAACGTGCACGAAACAATCATTAAATAACCTGAGTATTATGTTTTACAACAATTATGACTAGAAATACAATGCATTAATACCTCACAAAATCAAAATTGAATTAAAAAACGAACACAATTGTCATGATATCAAACTAAATTGCTAAACAGAATTAATCCAACTTTTTATAGCATACTTCTACGCTAATATATGTCACTCGATGCAATATTCGTGAAAAATCGCTCTGCCACACAGTTTTTATATGACAAAACACTAACATTTGCTAAGGCCTACTGCTTTGCTTAAGAAAAAAGTCACTTTTCGCTTATAAAAATGTAATGCCTGCACTGGTATGAAGGTAACGTAACCCGAATACTAAATGCACAATATTTACCTGATTATAATGTATTTTATGAATCTACATTTACACATTAATGGATAAACTAATTTTTCTCCAAATTATTCACTTTGAAGGTTAGTCGTGGAAGCTAGAACTCACTTGTTGATATATCGGCTCATACTAATTAAACCGTTCGAACAGACGTTATAATAGTGTTTTAACGTATTCCTAACATCAAAGGAATTTTTTACGTGAAGTATCAAATAATTTCGTGGCGTTATTGTTTGAAAACGAGCGACGTATGAAGGGAATCGCGCACTTACTAAATAGCACACTATCACATTTATTTAAGATTTCAGAATTGCAGCACATATCACAAATAGAACAATAAACACACCCAAAGTTTTTTAATGTTCATTCAAGGACTAAAATTTATAACCGATTTAAATTGCGTGAAGTAGAAAATTTCCATGTCGGCATATTATGTGCAATTAAAAGAATTTCTGGGGGATGAAACTGTGTGAAAATACAGCAGGAAGTAGTAACAGGCAATGCCACTTCATTCTGAACATATATAAAACTGTTATAAATTTTTACGTTGATGAATACTTTATTTCAGGAGTTACAAACTGACAATTAAAATCACGTTGATCGTGAACTGATATTTTGTTGACACACGAGCGTGGACCGGAAAAAAGAAACAAAACAAAACAATGCACCAGGTAACGTGAACGTTGCGTCAGCCATATGATGATGTGACGTTATACAATCACGCCAAATTTTATTCTCATTTAAATACAACAAAAAGAAACTGAAATGTAGGCGACAAAATATTATTAAGTTTTGGACTATTATTATGTTTAAACATGGAACTACTTCTCGCAGTTCACGGAAAATTTAAGTGCGAGTTTTGTAGTTATCACTTACGTTAAAAATATGCATTTACAGGCAGTGATTTTTTTTTCCATAGTTCGATTTTAAGAGAGATGATTTCATCGTGAATCCTATATAACGAGTATCAGTAATAAATTCAATTAAATTAAATTAAATTTAAAAAAACAATTTTTTTTATTTTATTGAAACGATCTTGTTTGCCAAAAATGATTTGGAAAGAGTATTTGGAACTTCTATAAAATGTGGACATTTTATTAGACACAACACCTCTACAAAATTCTGTTCTTCAATTGTCTCGTTATATTTCTTCAAATTATAAAATTGGCAATACTTATTTGAATTCTCTATTCTTTAATTATACCCTCCATGAATTAAAACTCATAAATTTCCTTGACAAGCCCTTTGTTTTGTCCACGTACAACATGTCCCCTTGAGTTACCACCGTCAATACAGAGATTATTTTTTAATTTTTAGAAACATATTTCACTACCTTTTCCGATATCGCTTACTTTTGCCATAGATTCATGCACAGTATGATTAAGAGTCAAGTTTTGTGGACAAAACAAACATTATAATATATATATACAATAAAGTTTAATGTGAAATATATTAAAATCACTTAATTTTTTTAAATATTAATAAAATTTACGTTATAACAATTAATTTCTTGTTCCAAATTTGTGCTCTTTACGTTACGACATGAAGTAATTTACTTAAAGTGGTAAAAATATCCTACAGGCAATTTATTATAATATACTGCAGCCATTGTTTTGGTATTCAGAGCTTAACACTTTCAAACTTATCGATGAACATTTGAAAATAAATGTAAATACTGAACAAAATTAGTTATATAACATATTTACATAGCCCTAAATTTACGATGTCATCTATCAATCACGTCATTAAATGTGTAACCCGGAGAAACTCTTGTATCATCAAAAGAAAAATTTCAATATGCGGATTCCATAGCAGTGTTTTTTATTCATTCCTGTAACACAACATTCCATTACGAACATAAACACATGAAACAAATTTCAAGAGCTGTTTTTTAGAATCCAGTAACACGGATTTTCTTTCAACTTTTTTCAATGCATGAGATAATAGTTTTTTTTAGAAATGATTCAGATTTTCTGCAGTTGTAGTGTTGTTCCAGAAGCCTCATGAACACAGCATATAAATACCAGACACTTAAATAACAGGCTTGCAATGAAACATAAATAGGAATACGTGATATCATGATCCAAACAATAAGCAGTACGACCATACAGATAACTTTAATTTTTTCGATTCAAATTTGTAACAAATGTAATTTTTCTCATTACATATATTAATTTCATTTACTTTTCAACGGATTATATGATATGAAAATCTTTTGCTTACTGCATGCGAAATCGAACCTAAGTCGACAGTCTATCATGCTAAAGTATACACCACGGAGTAAGTTCCTGAATAAATCCAGTAATTTCGAATATATAATGACACAAATCATTATAAAGGAATGTTTAAATTCATGAAAATATAAGAAATAATTTTAAAACACAGAATATTTAACGTTAATGGCTTCTGAGGCTTACAAACAAAATAGTTTTTTTTTTATCCTTGAATATATCTGTCGGATGGTTGTACAAATGAAAAAAATTTCTAAGTAAACAAATGCAATGAGCCACCGCATGACATTTATATAATCACCAATTAAAAAGCCATATATATGTAAATTGTTATAAATAAATACTTTTTAGCATATTGTTAACATTTTTTTAAATATGAATGAATTATTATTTGTTGATTTCATATATGTCAAGCAGTATCCCATTGCATTCTGTTGTAATTTTTTTAATTTGTACATCTTGGTTAGTACTTGCTATTGCAATTTCAGCAAAACAGAATAAATTTATATTCGACACTAAATTATTTAAAATATATAAAAAATTAACTTTTTTATTCGAGGAAAATGTAATTACATACAATGCCTAAAAGTTGAATAATGTTTGGTACAGTTAAAAAAAATTTTATTTTGTGTTATCAAACGCTCATAATGTTAAAATTATACACAGGAACAAAAAAAAATTCAAGATTAATGACAAGTTCTTCACTGCCCAGATCAAAGTCACAGCAAATACAGTATTTACGGTCTCTGGCAAAAACATTTCAACCATTAGATGTAAATATAGCGATATAAAATACCCATGTAATTATGTGCTCTAGTGTACTTCATATATTGTATAAATTTAGCAGCCATCATTGTGACCGGGTGCCATAGAGGTTGCCATAACTCTATTACCAAGAAACCAAATTGCTGAACAAATTTACATGACTCTCAGAAATTGATACAGGTCTGTGTTTTATTAAACCTGGGTCTGATATCCATGTTAAGGTAATTAAAATTTATAGACAGGGATACGAAACATACAAGTACAGTTTATAAACAATTGATGTACATGTAATATACAGCCCTTCATCACCTCAATCGGGATTATTTTCTCATTTGTTATATACATGAAATAAGGACTTTTTGGAAATGAAAAACTCGAAATTTTTGTAAATCGGTATGTAGGCTAATACTTTGTATTTACATATATTAAAACTGTGTGTCATGTGGTTTTTTTAGATCCAATAAATAAAATAATTTATCATCTACTATGAATATACTATCCGTAGTAATTGACTCGAAATCGTTACTGGGCCGTAATAAATAATATGTTGAAAAAACATACCGATAAGACAAATATACTGTATCGGAATCAGCCCAGAATATTCTTTGAGGTATTGACGACAGGTCTACTGTGAAATATTATGACAACATAATTTCGGCGATATACATCCGTTATCCCAAATAATATAGTGAGCCGTTGTCTTTATCCTAACGGCTAACACTCTGTCTCAAAAAATACATCGTGCCATTAACAGCTAACTAACTTCTTGCCTATTCGAAACACTTTTCAACAGTTTGTCGGCAAAAAGACATTATACAGAGAGATATCTTTATTTCGATAAAAAGCCTTGTCTCGAAAATGGCAATGGGCCAGAATCAATAAGATGTTTTCAATCTAACTGACAAGACAAAGATACTGTATCTGAATCGGTTTAGAGCAGTTTTTAAGATGCTGGCAACATGTTTGCTGTGAGATACCATGTTGACAATTTCGGTGATATCCATCTGTTATTCTAAATAATACACCGGGCCTTTGTCTTTAACGTAACGGCAAGCAATGTTCCATTTTTATGTCTCTTTGCACTTCGGTCATGAAAAGTCAGGGTTTAATTTCAAAATGTTTGTGCCTACAAAGAGACTGAGTGATGCTTCCAAAATATTTTGTGACTTCGTCATAATAGAAGTTATCTACAACCATCAGTCTCTCAGAGCTGAAACGAGAACTTTATAATTATATATTCTTCGCGTGTGAAAACTGAGGAACAATGTTTCCAGTATCTGTGGGTCTCTACGAGATACCCTTTTTCCCACACTATCACATCTGTACAATTGGTTGCTTATTCATTGTCGGCAGCACTTAGTCTCGCCCTATTTACTGACGTCCCTTAGTCAGGATTACAACTAGCTTGCCATATTTTCGTATATTATCTTGAGCGTGGCTGTACTTTACAACTTAAAATATGGTTTAGCTACTGCTTGTAACCGAGACAAAACCTACTGCATAAAGTAACTCATTTAGATCTTGGATACTTGAAGTTTTATAAGACGAGAGAAATTTTTGTAACAATATTTTGGGATAAAATTAATGTTTACCAATAATGTCTCCTAAAAATTAATATATAGGTGTTTAAAGTCAGATTAAATAATAAATATTTATATATTTGGCGTTACCTTTGCTCTTAATTCCTAAATATACAAATCACGTAATATATGTATTGCTAGTATTGTCCTACTTCAAAATATTTGGAAACATTTTATTTTCCTATTTTCCAAGTGATATGCGATATGGCATTGTTTCAAATATTTTCTCGACTACATTCATTTAATATACCGATTGTTGTGTATAATTGGTTCCAGGCAACTGTGTAAGTTTGGGTTATTTTGTTAGGTACTGTATTAGTCACGTGTTGTGGAAAAGTCTCACATAAGTCTTATATTATTTCAACTCAGCCAATTTAAAGTCAACTGAGAAAAATAATGGGTGAGACACCGTGAGGTTCTAAGTTAGAATCCCAGATATTTGATATTTTTAGACGAAACTCGTAGTTCTTGGACAATTTATGCCGTTCCTTGATTAGCCTGTAGCCGTAAAACTAGAAGTAAAATTGCAATCAGAACTAGATTTCTGTTATATTTTTCATCACATAAATGCATACGTGGCCAAACTAGTTACAGAAAAGAATTTTCCTTTGATTTTCTTTGGTTATATTTTACTAATATTATAAGCTTACTGTAACAAATTATATTCGCATGAACATCACACTGTTCAAATTATAATTTTTTATTTTCAGGAAACTCCTGAGCAGTGGGGCAAAGTATTCTACATTGCTGCGGCTATAATGGCGCCGCAGTATATATTCTTCTTGATTTTTGCTTCGGTCGAGGAACAACCATGGAATAAGCTGGGCGAAGATGAAGAAACACCATCAGATCCTGAAATATTAGAAATTAAGATGTCCATGAAAAGACAAAAGATCAGCATTGATAGGTTTCCCAACGTGTGAAAACAAACGACACATAAATTGTTAAACTTATACGAGGCAATAGTTAAATACATGACGAAACACTAACAAATGTGAAACAATAAAAAATCATTCTGTAGATCTGATTATGGTCGAACATTTGTAATGGCAGTAACACTACGTTATACGGATTATTTTTGTAAAAAAATTCAATAGTTACATTTTATTTTATTTTATTTCCTGTACTTTTTACCTCTGTAAGCTTTCCAGTGTTTGAGAGAAAATGACTAGCTTATAATAATTATTTTGTGCATAGTTTGTAACACGAAGTTTGTATATAGAGCTTTCTAAATTACGTTCGCTACCATTTTTTCGCCTCAAATGTAATTATGTATGTGGGTAATTGATATGCAGTGACCAGATCTTCTTCACATACAATTTTCTCAAACTGACACACACTAACGAGCATACACCTTTTATGTTTACGTAATCGTTCACACATTACAACTTCTCATTTGTTGTTATCAGTTTCAAGAGGATGAGACAAAACTAGTGCCCTTCGTAAAATAAGATAACATTGAGACGACCTATTACGTAACAGAAACCGCATTCTGCAAAACGACTGGCAATTTTATAATTACTATTTAGCGCGTAATCTTTAAAGCGATGACGTAAGTACCGAATGCACAGACACTTGACTAACAACTGTAAGGACAATTCATCTGTTCTGACGAATGTGAGTTGATAAATTTCTAGACCACCATACACATCTGTATCTGGAAAACGCCCGCAGAATAATATATATATATATATTTATTTATCTCATGATATTTTATGTAATAAGTCCATTGAGTCTAGAACACCATCATAAGGTGTCCGTATTTCGTAAAGTGTTTTGCACGATTAACGCGGTATGTGGACCCGCATTAAGATAATGCGGGTCCACAGATTGCTGTCAGGTACGTATCTCAAAAATTATGAAAAATGGGATCCTGTGACTTCTCTAATATCGCCCTGACAGTTCTTCCTGCACAGACTCCAGCCGTATATCAAACCACAACTGAAAATATAGTAGACCTATTGCGTGCACGAATATCCGTCTGGTATACGGATTTTCAACTCTGTGTCATAGTGTCCGGATATGAACATCGTCAATACCCAAAGTGAAGCGTGATTCGTAGGAAAATTTAATGCAATGGCATTACTGCATCCACTCCTATTGCTTGGTGCACCTAATCAAATGTGTACAATGATGGCGTGGAGTAAAAGAGTTTCGACGCAGAGGAAGCTGCGATCTAGTCCACCTTCGTTCAGTCGCCTGAGGTTAGTATTCCGGTACAATGCGCATTGCAGTGTAGGCCTCACAGATACTCCGCATATGTTATGACGTTGTGGTATGATCAGCTACTGTACTTCATATGTGCCCGTCATAATTTTATGCTCTGCGGCATAACTAGCCAGAAAATTCCCTGGCCAAATATAGCATGCGTGTGTCCATGGCGCGATACGGTATATACAAAAGGTTATTCATCGAAACGACGATACGGACTCATGTAGCCCCAATGTATTACACCTACCTGTTCATATGCTGCACGCTAACGAAATCTCAATACTACAAGGGGGGATGTATGTTGATACGATTGACCACCATTACATTGCTGGTTTTACAGGGTCTTCCAAACTCGGCTGGTCCCACTTAATAACTCCCTAACTATCATGTGTTTCTGTGATGCAAGACAGACATAATTTGTTTGTCTCATCAGATACTAACTGCGGACATAACGAAGCTCAATTTGACGATGTTTCATTGGGCATTTCATTTTCTCTGCGTGGCGGTGTACGTGCCTACCCTTTGTTTTTGCACCTATGCGAATAACACTACTATTAATATACTTCCTAGACCCTGGAAACAGTGCTTATAAATTTTCATCATTTCTTAATTTGTAAGAAAACGAAATAATAAATTTAATGATTGATGTAAATAGTTTTATAGGATTATGTTGACTGGTAGTTCTAAGATGTTTATGAAAATATATCTCTACGAATAATGCGTAGCAAAGACTGGTGAATTATTGTTAAGAGCAGCATTACGTTGATGATTTAACTGTATAGGGAAAACACACTAATCATAATAAATAAAAAATTAACAATGCAATGGCATCTGAACGAAGTTAATACCATTTTATTTCTTCAATGTTATACAAAGTAATAATTCGCTGCATGCAATTCTACTTAAATCATTATATTGTATGAAGTAATACTGTGTCTGCCCTGAACTTACGCTTTCGCAATTATAGTGCGCTTTTCTAAAATATAGGAACTGAACACAGGATAATTTTCATACAAGTAAATTAGAAAACTTCCAAGCGTTTATAATTAAGAAACGAAATAAATAAGAAACAAATAATCTGCAGCTTTAAGATTCACTTTGCTCGATTCAAGTAACACATCACTTTTACCCATTTTTCAAAATGTTTCACATACTAAGAAGGGAAATAACACGAATTTAGTTCAAACAGACAATATATTAAATTTCATTGGGAAAATAATTTTTTTTACAGATTGTGTATGTCACGCAGGTTATCATATATTGTGAATAAAAATTCATTTTCCACATTTTTTGTTTCATGTTCGCATACTTCGCCTTTTAAATTTCATATGGTTAGTAGACCCCATTAATTTAGAATCAGTGTTTATAATATGTTGCAAGTAGTCCATTTATAGGTATAGGGTTCTATGAATAGACCATGTAAGTTAAATCATTGGACCACTCTTAATAACTACTGAATTTGAAAGAGAAATGCTCTTAATTAATAAACATCTCAATTCAAACGATAAACATGTATTATATAGTTGGCAATTAGGTATAATCAAGAGAAAATGCATTAACTTTAACTTCAGATTTCTTTAACTTTCACAACTTTTAATTTAAATACTTTCTATCAACAACAAAATAGAGTTATAGTGTAAGTTTGGTCTTAAGAGTTACCCGCCTTTAATAAGGGAATGACAAAAGATATATGAAAATAAAAACATTATTGGCTGCTGTTGCAGAAGAACCTTTGTTTTCCTTTTTCACCCCAACAAAATAAACATGAAACCATTTTTTGCACGACATACACTATATAATCGTGCCTTCTTTCCGTGCAGTTTCACAGATATCAAGAAATGAAGATTCTTCCATTTTACAGATCTCCTTAAATTTTTTTCGGGCGTGGGTTTCCACGGCTTGGCTTAGAAGCACGCTTTCTGGTAGGCCTTTTCACTGCTTCGAGTATTGCTTTGTAGGCGGACGAAGAACTGCTCTTTCTGGCCCTCTTGTATTCTTGGTGGAGAAAGTAAAACGATATATTGGTGTGGGTGCATTGTGAAGGAGCACTTTCCTCCATCTTCTCTCTCTATGGGAATCAGTTGGTCTACACTTGTACTTGGCTGGCAGTCCGTATCTTTATCTTTGTTGGTATGTGTCAAGTGTTGAGCTAATGATAGAGAATTTGCCACAGACGGAGCTGGGGGAAGGGGTGGGCGAAGGAATAAGCAACAAAATGNTTTCTGGTAGGCCTTTTTACTGCTTCGAGTATTGCTTTGTAGGCGGACGAAGAACTGCTCTTTCTGGCCCTCTTGTGTTCTTGGTGGAGAAAGTAAGGGCAGCTTCCTTTGGAAGTGGAGATAATTGGTTCACTGACACAATGGGAAACGATATATTGGTGTGGGTGCATGGTGAAGGAGCACTTTCCTCCATCTTCTCTCTCTATGGGAATCAGTTGGTCTACACTTGCACTTGACTGGCAGTCCGTATCTTTATCTTTGTCGGTATGTGTCAAGTGTTGAGCTAATGATAGAGAATTTGCCACAGACGGTGCTGGGGGAAGGGGTGGGCGAAGGAATAAGCAACAAAATGAAAAAACACCTCTCTCTTATCTGGACATACTCCTGTAGCTCTTTAAGCGTTCACCGCCGTACCCACTGTAGCGGTTCTTCCATATTAGCAATACCGGATAACAAAGTCACTTTATACTGAGTGACGCACATACATGGATTTTACCTAAGCCAATTTTCAAGTTCATCTGTATAGTAGGCATTCAAGGGCTTGACGAAACANCGCACATACATGGATTTTACCTAAGCCAATTTTCAAGTTCATCTGTATAGTAGGCATTCAAGGGCTTGACGAAACATCGTTAAGGTTGGAGGTGGTGTGTGATGTGACCTGGTAATGATAACACTCACAAATATTCGATTAAAGTGCGTCAAATGCACATTAAAAAGAATAACTTTTCCATACATGCGTGATTTAACACACGTAATGAAATGCCGCAAACATTTAACAAATCAATTTTCGCCTATATAACTGCTTTCACGATTGAATTAAAATCAACGCCCTAGAAATAGTCACATGTCCTACCCTGTTGGTATATNCCTATATAACTGCTTTCACGATTGAATTAAAATCAACGCCCTAGAAATAGTCACATGTCCTACCCTGTTGGTATATCCCTATGGAGGGATGTAGGAATCTGAAGCACTGATGCAGCATACAGCAGTTGTGCTCACCTCACGCTCTCCGCTCTATATTGCTCCCACTTGAGATTTGTATTCCAGAGAAACTATCTTTCTAGGAGTTTTCTGGACAGTGGCGATCACTGACTCGTATACGCTGAATATACGAGTATCATCCTGTTTGAAAGATATGTCGGAAGAGAGAAGGGAAGTAGCATTAAACTAGAACAGAGATAATAATTTGCTGACGGGTGATCATTCAATGCTGTATCGTTCGGTCCGTTCCTTTTTTTTTTTTTTTGTGGAACGGCAGTAAAGGAAGGTTAGTAGTAGTTTAATAAAAATAAAGAGTACCTGAATGTATAACCCTCTGACGTACTCGTTTTGTAATTTTGGTAGGTTAAAAACATGTAAATAAAAATAAAACTGTTCCGATTTCTATTAAAGAAGCCAGTATCGATTAATATTAATGTTGGGTACACTGTCAAATTGTGGTGCCATGGATGCGCCAGCATGCACCATTGGTCCATCCATGGCACTGATTGCTGCTCCAACCATAGCTTTCGCGCCATTTTGTCTTCAGCGCGCTGCAGTGCAGCATAAACAATCAATACATACTTTTGCAATACAACAGCATGTTACACATGAAACAAGCTTTTAGATATTCGACCATTTAGAACACTGTAATAAATAACTTGTGACGCACAAGCCTTAAAGACTACGTAAAACAAACAACAAATGTATAATAAACGTATCAGAATATATCCTCCGCACGTCTGTCCTCCCCCCAGGTCTGTGATTTATATAACAAGTAGCGGTTCGACCACTTATATTGTTCTGCGTTTTAGACGCATTCGCTGTGCATAGTGCCTGAGATATTTTAGTTGTCCAATGGCGGTGATTCTCAATTGATGGCACCTTTCCTTTATATGCAGTATAAATCACAAAATTATAAAAAGCGGCCACTTTTCTTCGTCCTCCCGCAGAATTTTCACGCTGTCGTCAACCGAAATTATAAAAACTGTAATTGAAGAAAATTTTGCAGATTATTAAATAATATACATCATATATTTCAGCCACACCCTCTACAATAAAACCTGCTACTTTAGTACGATTTTCAAAAATCTGTGACATCACGAAAGAAAGTTCACTTTCACAAGATGTTAGTTGCTCTTTAATGTTCAAAACTTCAATGACTGAGTGAATGAGTTTGTGAAGGGAATTGGGTGGCTCTTAACATAGAGCTCTTGAGAACCCATGAGTGTGAAGCGAGATGAGGATGGAGTAGTGCCAGAATGGAAAGGCAGGGAAACTAGAGATTACCGAGAAAAGTCACCGACCAGTGGCATTGTCCGGCGAGATTCCCACATGCGAAAATCCTGGAGCGATCCCGCTGGGTAATCGAACACCGTTCGCCTACGGGGGGAAGTGAGAAGTCTAACAACTGCACCACCGTGGCCCCTCAAAACTTAAATAATTCATATTTAAACATAAATTTAAAAACTTTTTAAAGAAATGAAAGTGACTTTTACTTAAATATCAGCACGAAGATTGAATTTTGGCTTTTCCTTGAACTGAGTTACAAAAGTATACAATTTCACTGCATTGGTCGGTATTTTTATGATTGTCCTTTGGCATAATTGTAAGATGAAAATCACAGAAAGCTTATTAATGTGTTATTAATTGTGAATAAACAGCTATAAAATTTTGCTTATTATATATGGATTATTTGTTAACCTAATGTACTCGTCAGAATTTTTTTCAGACACTATTAGACTGATCTGAATATTTCCTTATATTTTATTGTCATTAGACATACAAACCTTGCGTATGAAACTGTATGGTCTCCTCCCACTTAAAACGGCAACCTACTCTACCCGGCGCTTGAACGGCGTTGCGGTGTATTTGAAAGCCCGCCCGTTTTACGAAACTGTGTTAAACGTGCGCCCAGTGCGCTGATTTACAAACAGAACACATGCTTCACACTAAGCCTACTGATCACTTCCAAGACGTCATACGCATTAATAACATAATTTCGGAGCATCCAATATGGCTAAAAACGGCTTTTCAGAACGCTTCAGCTAAAAATATTCGCGTCAGACACGTATGAAAGTAGTCAAAAGTCCTGCATTGAACCTTGCTACAGACTCTCCATCAAACAAATGCTAAGGTTACTAGTACTGAACGTCCCATAGGTACACGCAGCACGATGAAAACTCTGCAAGCCAGTTCAGAACCTGGCGTTTAGTGGCGATTGCGCACTCGATGCGGGTGACAACATAGCCCTTATCGCTCAGGTGCTTCTCAGCTTCAAACCCGCTAAACAGCTCCAGGTAGGCGGCTCTATAAATATGTTTACTATCTGCATCATATAAACATGTGTGATTATTGCTGTTTTTGTATTTTACTTTATTAAAGTATGTTTACACCAAAACATTGAAAACCTGTTCTTTAATGTGTTCCATTGGTACCAACACAAAATATTCCCCCTTTTTTAAGCTACATGTTAATTAATGAAAATCAAAAGTAAGTTTTTTTTGTAAAAAAAACATTAATGTTTTAAAGTTTAACTTGTCCCTGGAAGTATTAAACAATAGGGCGGTCTGTTGATCGCCAACTGTAAGAATAACGGTTATTTACATTTGTTTTTCTTTTAATTGTTTGCTTCAGACGCTTTATATACACAAATGTTCTGGGTGCGCAACACGGTTAATATTGTCCTACATTCGATAAAGATAATATTAAGTCAGTTTAAAAAAAAAACCTGTTTGCAGAGAATATTATTTCGTTTCACCAGGTGACTCGCGATTCAGGACTGCTGGTATGTGGAAAAGGGGTGAAAAAAATTGTCCCACAGACAATTAACAGTTATGGGCGCATGTACGGTCAAGAGGCTCTCTGCCAGCACGCACGGCCATTGGCTGAGACGACAGCAAATCAGGGCTCATTTTCCTCTCACAGCTAGAACCAAGCCTGTGACAGCACTTCAAGCCTTCAAGAGACGCACCTTGAAGACGAAGAAGGCACTTCAAGGTGAATAATTTGGAAGTTTATTGCGCAACCATCGCGGTCGTGCTGAGGGTTTTCGCAAGGAGGGGGAGGGGGTCGTGCATTATGTAATGGCCGACTGCAGATACCACTACCTGGTACTGCGAAAGTGCTCTGCGACCGTGGCAGGTTGTCCACTTACGAAGTCTCCACTCTTCCATCCCTTCACTATCCTAATTTTCTATTTCAGGTGTCTACACTGGTCACAAGAGGGGGTGTGCACAATTGCGCCAGGCTCTCGTTACATGAATAGAAAAAACAAAGCCTTACCGAAGATACCCGAAGTCTGCCCGAAGTCGAGGTTTAAGGTATTACAACTTCGGCAACTAAAAGNAGCCTTACCGAAGATACCCGAAGTCTGCCCGAAGTCGAGGTTTAAGGTATTACAACTTCGGCAACTAAAAGTATGATTACATATTTAAACAAAATATATACTATGTTCACATAGCATTAATGTACAAAAAAACAATAATGTAGTTTCTCTGTTTTGATATTGTATAATGCTATAATTTTGATTGTGGTAGCACAGACTGCTTTGAGTAAGTGNCATGTAGTTTCTCTGTTTTGATATTGTATAATGCTATAATTTTGATTGTGGTAGCACAGACTGCTTTGAGTAAGTGCCATTCACGTCTGTTTATTCAGGTTACGTGTATTGTCACGAATATATGCCTAAAACTGGTTGTAAGGTATTATTTCACCTTCACGATAACAGATTATATTATCGCTAAAATGTATTTGTGATATAAAATATATGTGGATAAGAGAAGCATCAATAATACTGCCCAGAAAACATAGGCTAATCACAAAAATTACAGCTGACGAGGTCCTTACAATACCAACAACATAACAAAGTGTATTTTACTCTTTATTTGTTTATTTATTGCCAAGAATCATCCTATCTCTACCCAGGACCTCCGACTATAGTCTTAGATTTAAGGTAGGTTAGGGAAAAATTTAACAGTATGGAATCGGTGTATTAAATATATTGTCGATGCACTTTGAGAAGAGTTTGGTTACCCACAGTAACATGTGCGTCCATTGAAAAATCCATGCTGAACGAAATTACATGCCTGATTCCTGGCAACAAAATGTAACCTAAATAAATTACACGCTTATGCACTCACGGACACGGTAAACGTGATGCCCTCTTCTTTCTTAGCCACGAGATCGCGGTACTGTATTGCAGGAAACGCGTCTCACGAAGGGCATTAAAGTATTTTGCGTGTTCTCGGATTATCTTACAATTTGCAAGCAGGAAATACTTATACTTTATGTAGGTCTACCGGCCAAGGAGATTCCGAACCGAATACGAATAGAGGGGACAGAATATAAGTTTACATAACGCATTTAGAATAGGACACTTTACGACAGATGCTCCCTAGCGCCAGATATGCTCACAATTTTTGACGAGGACCTTAAGGCATATTTCTTGTATATATCCCTATACGAGGTAGTTACAGACGAGACGAAACAACTTACCGTCGCAATAGATTTGTAAAATATATTTTTATTTTCTTGTATTACAAATAAATTAGCATGCACTTGTTTGTGTTCGTTGTTTTATAAATTGTGCTGCTGAAATGCCACGTTGGCCAACAAAACCATTGAAGTGCCGAAAATACTTTTGAATTTTCGATAAACCTTGTTATGGTTTTAACATCAAGTCTCGAGAACCAAAACCAGATTTAAATATCAACATCGGTACCAAATACCGAATGTGTGTTAAAATTTTATATAAAATTTAACAACGAATAGCATTGTTTCTTTATTTTTGGTCCTTGATAGTTTTTCAAAATAAACGGAACAATAGAACCGTATAAGAATCAAGATATTTTATTAGTTCTTGGTGTTTGGTAAAGGGATTGTAGAGAAAAATGTGATATAAACAGCGCACCTTAACAAATACAAAGTGATACACATATCAAAAGGATAACGACATCAACTTGCAACATTCCAAAAGATTGAATGTAAAGCAATAAAAAAATTTAAAATTTGCAACACCCGAGCGTCAAACAGGTTAATCCAGGGAGTCACCGCAAATGCATAAAGCACCGCACGAAAAAAGTGTGTCGCCGCAAAGTTGTGAGTGAGTGAATGAAGAGATTTGGGCGGCTCTTAACAGCAAGGTATTGAGAGCCGATGAGGGTGATTGAGGGGAGTATGGAGCATCACCGGAATGGAAGGGCGGGACAAACGGGAGATCCCCGAGAAAACCCGCCAACGTGCGGCATCGTCCGGCACGATTCCCACATGCGTGAATTCGGGAGTGACATGGCTGGGTATTGAACCCGGTTCGCCTTGGCGGGAGATGAGCCGGCTAACCTCTAAGCCACCGCGGCCCCCGCAAAGTTGTGTAGTGTGTGTTGCCTCACAGGTTCTACGGTTACATTTTATTGTGTTCTGTCCTTGCTATAGTCCATTCGTGGTTACTTCCAAGTTTCTGAAGACTTGCTGAAGTTCTTCTTCGAGGATATTCCTTCGTTTCATGCAAACAAAGCTTAACCGATTCTAGAAACTTACAGAAAGGAACAACGCACCGTATTCGTGCGCACTCAATTTAATAACATTTTGCATGAGACCTATTTCTAAGTAGGCTTTACCAACACATATTTTTTCTCTGTGTTTTATTCATATTATTTATAAATGAGATACAATTTATAAATGAAATATAAAAAAAAATTTCATGTAACAAAAAAAAGGTACTTTAGTTTTCACACGAGTATTAAATGTTTGTGATACACTACTNTAAAAAAAAATTTCATGTAACAAAAAAAAGGTACTTTAGTTTTCACACGAGTATTAAATGTTTGTGATACACTACTTACTTTGGAAACTATCAAGCATTTATTGTCTGGGGTTATTTTTCAAAGGTTAAATATAATAAATGTGAATAAGTCGCGAATAGACTATACGTGGCGCGAGAATTTTGCCTGACTAGGTGTACTTTGCGNTAAAAAAAAATTTCATGTAACAAAAAAAAGGTACTTTAGTTTTCACACGAGTATTAAATGTTTGTGATACACTACTCACTTAGGAAACTATCAAGCATTTATTGTCTGGGGTTATTTTTCAAAGGTTTCATATAATAAATGTGAATAAGTCGCGAATAGACTATACGTGGCGCGAGAATTTTGCCTGACTAGGTGTACTTTGCGTGCCCTAGGTTATAACAGCGGGATACATACGGACGATCCAGATAGGCTCGTGAAATAACTCGTCGCCTCTATGCGCAATACATTTAGTTGACGTGTAGTGTTTACGTCGGTAATAGATCATTCGCCTCTTGAGATTCTTACAGGTGACTCTATCACTTTATGGTGTAGTAATAAATATAAAATTATTATATGCGTCCTTCGACAGCTTTCGGTATGCAGTACAGTGTTTCGTAAATAAAAATATTCTGAAACAATCCTGTTTGATTCATTTTCGCTTTAAAAAATATACATAGAAACGGAAACAGTAAACTGAAACTTGTCATTTAAGGTGGGATATTTTAGACCCGATTCCTCTGTTGATAAAATTAAAGGGCGTGGAACAGTTTTTAGATAAGGAGTTTTTTACTGAAGCTTTGCGCACTTTCTGATGGCTTACATGGTAATAAAAGTTTTTGAAATAATCCTTAAAAAAAAAAAAATACTGCTTGTAAATACAAATGTGCTGCACTACCCACTGGCATGCAGATCCTCATTTTATGTTGGTAGCGAATTGGCAAAAATAATTGAAACCCTTGAAATTGTGTTACAAGTGTAACTTTTTAGTTTATGGCAAATCTATTCGCTGTTTCTTCAAACCTTTCGAATGAAACTTTTTAAAAAATCACCCCATGTATTACGCAATTGGTTCTTTCCTAAATGTGCCTTCTATCACAAGCGTTTTTTACTTCTGTTAAAATAAAAATACCTTATTTTTTGGTTAAGTTACACTTTTACGTATATTTCATTTATAAAATATAGTATTTCATTTACTGTCAATATGAATAAAAACACAGAGAAAATAGGTGTGTTGGTAATGCCTAGTAAGTAATAGTTGTTATGCAAAGTTTTATTACATTGAGTGCGTATGAATCCGGTGCGCTGTCCCTTTGGTGTAATTTTCTAGACTTGGATAAGCTTTGTTTGCTTGCAGCGGAGGAATATATTGGAAGTATTATCTTAGCAGGGCTTCAGAAAAGTTGGAAGTAACCGTAAACGGACTATAACTTGCATATTAGTTTCACACTTATGTTCCTAATTTTTTTACGTTATCCAACTGAGTGGCGCAAGAATAAATTCTTAGGCCCATGGCATTGTAAAGTTTACATACGGTGGTAATATATAAAATAATGAGAAAATAGATCTTACGCAAGGTTTCTAAAGAGCGCAGTTAGCCACGAACGGAATTTTTAACAGCACTCCCTTGTGCAGATAACGCTTTTAGATAACGAGATTACAAGTTTATTTCCGGGTAAGAGACGAATGTAGGTTTGAATTTGTTTACTGTGTGGCCCAACCCCCGTTTAACTTCCAGAAGAAGCACGGAACATTTAATAAATAATGACGAACAATATATATCTAGATGTTAACAGTAATGCTTGGCTCTTTGCTAATCCATTTGCTTTAATTTCTTCATGGTTGTCTACTTCTTTAGACAACTAGTTATTAAGAGCGTGCATTACATAACAGCCAAATCACTAATGCAGTCTATCAGGACTCGCATAATTATACAGACGTTATTGCACGTTGATCATTCTCGATCGAACAGTAAAGAGGATAAAGTGTTAATAAAGGGTGCTTGTCGGCGAATTAATTGATAATAGGCCACATGCGTATTTTTTGCTGCCACTTGTTTCTCAATATTTTTTTATGTCAAAAATGCTTTCACAAAGTATCACGATTTAAAAATTAGTTTTGAAAAAGTTATGATTGAATGAAAGTTTTACTTTTGAAACGCCTACCAAAACGCGCCTGCTCACTCCGTGACGTCACAAGTCAGATACAACCTTGGCAGTCGCGTTTATTTGCTTCAGTGGTGATGCGTATTTGGTTAAATATAAATTTTTTTAAGTAATGGAAAGTGAAAATAAACAATAAAGTATACCAAAATCATCGCAATGGTTTATTGTACCGTAGTGTACTAGTACGTACATCTCGCAGAACACCTGATAAAATATGTGTTACAGTTACAAAAACGATACAAACTGGAAGAAGTTGTTTAACGCAGTTAAGCGAAACATAAAAGATGTTTGGTCAAAATCTGTTATTTTTGTTTGCAAAGACCGTTTTGGCGTTAGTAATTATATTTATGCTGTTTTTGTTTTCCGTATATAGTACTAGTGAGCCGGCCCGGCTTCGCCTGGTAACAATTAAGTTTTTACAGCGATACTTTGAAAGACAAATATGGTTACTAGTGGGGCATCCTTAAAAGATAAACATATGCTTTCACGGACCTTTCTGTAGACGTTTTTGAGAGCTACAATTCTGTAGTGTATCAATTTGATATATATTTTAGGGTTTAGTAAGGGCAAGCCATGTAAGCGACCTAATGGCTGTTTTTTACGACTTTATTACAAACGGTTCGGCATTTCTCTACTACCCTTAAATTAAATATAAATTTAATATACAGCACAACCTTCCTAAAGAAATTTTCTAAATGATGTTGAAAAACGCATCAAAATCCATCAAGTAGTTTAGAAGTACTAAGCGAATACACAGATAGACGCGGATAAGCGACTTTGTTTTATACTGTCTAGAGACAAGAGATGTAGGTAGTTTTAACACCGGACTTCTCAGTGTCTTCTGTTTACATCTGACCTAACCTTCATTACGGTACTATGTAAGGTAATGTTTAACACACACCACAAAACATTTAACAATTCGTATTTGATGTACATGAGAACATAAAAAAAATTATGTTATCGTATTTCATACTAATTAAGTCATATAAATATATATACAGAAAATTTTGCCACATGATGTCAACTTAACATTTTGTAAATTTACAAATTCCAAGTTAGGCCTAATAGACGGAATTTGGTATAGATATTATATTGTTTGATTAAAATACATACATTTTTAATATTAGTTTTAAAAGTACAGCTATTATATTTTGGCTATTTTAATAGTGCACAGCTAAATCATTACATGTCACTAAGCTGAACCATGTAAATTAAATATTCAATTATTTGTGTAAGGCTCAGAGCCTCTTGAAAAAAGTTTGAATAATATTGTAGNGAACCATGTAAATTAAATATTCAATTATTTGTGTAAGGCTCAGAGCCTCTTGAAAAAAGTTTGAATAATATTGTAGAGCCTACCGGTATGGTATTTTTCCAGCATAGCAACTTGTAATAAATTCAAATTTGCTTTGTAGCTTTCATAAGCCTAACAATTCAGTTCAATAGCAATTTCATTTTAAAAATGTTTATCGACTTTCCATTGCCCTTTTTTCTAAGTTACTAAATAAGGACGTAACAAAAAGATACTAGAATAGCTCCACAAAATTGGAACTAAATAGGCCTACGCGTTTTAGACAGGTGGGCTGTATCCCTTTTATTATCATTTTCCCTTAAATAAAAATGAAGAAAACAGCTTTTAAGGAATAAAACAAATTCTTTTATTGCCGATTTTTTCCGCTGTACTTAATCTTATCCGAGGTATTAAGTGTTTCTCAAACTACTATATATTTATTTTCTGCTAATGTGTAGGGTTCTTAGATTTTAAAAAGAATGTTTAGATGCAGNTTTCTCAAACTACTATATATTTATTTTCTGCTAATGTGTAGGGTTCTTAGATTTTAAAAAGAATGTTTAGATGCAGTTATTGTGACGTCAGAATAATAAAAGGCATGTTAGCTACACAAAACATAAGAATGAGTAAAAAAAGCAATTTTTACAATTATTTTCGTTTCTAAACAATATATTTTAATTTCCGCCTTTGAAACTTAGCAATTGTAAACATAAATACACATAATATTAAAACATACCTCAATAAAAAGTACACACAAATAAGTTTTAACATATGATGTAGGCCTACTGTCGCTTTCAAGATAACGACTGTGCGACATGAGACAGGTTTTTACGTTTGTAATTTTATACTTCTTATTTGAGGTTACACAAAACAATTGGGAATTGATGTAATCAAGTACCATATTGGTATCTACTCGTGGTAGATTATCCGACCACGCTTTCACAAAGTTCCCTTCCATTTAAGTTCTGCGTGTTTGCAACGAGTCGGCCGCCGGCGTATGACTAGTGACGTCAAACCAATGAGAGAGCGTTCCGCATTCGCGTTACAGACGCCGCGAAAGTTACTATTTGAAAACTAAAATTACTTTGTCAAAACCGATTTTTATGCAACAATCGACGTATTTTTATTATCATACTCATATGCTAATGTGTTCGTGTAATTTTCAACTATATTTGCAAAATTTAAATGTTGTCTATTCTATAAAAAATCGTATTAAAAATGCCGTTTTCCGACTATTTTCAAATGGGTTTAAAGATAAGCATTGTGCATAAATCTCCACTCCATCTTAATAGGACCAACCTTCCGTTATTAAAAAGAAACTTTGTCGCTTTATTCTCCATCGTCACAGTGGTAAATTTCTAGTAATCATTCGAGAATGAGGGCACAACACACACTTTTAATATGTAGGAGGTGCACAGAAATGCTGTCAACTGATGACTCGAAGCGACTTATCACTTGGTGTCGTAAACTGGAGTGCTAAACTGATATTATTATTCCCTTTTTACGCCCATTTGTGGCGTGAGCTCGCAGCACACAGAAACTCAGAAGTTATATGGCAGCTGAGTTAGGCCTACTGTGATGAACGCTCTTAAGCGATACGGCAACTATAAAGTGTTCCAATGAAATGTGTAATATGTAGTATGGTTTGAAAGAATATTATGACACGTGAGAATAATTTTACGCCTCATTTAATGTAGATTAACCAATATAAACAGTAGTAGAAAAAGGGGAACTCTTTTGCAGCTACAAGAAGTTGGAGAGGGGGAGGGTGAGGCACAAGCTGTAGCCATCTTGAATAATGCAATTTTCCCTTCTAAATTTCCCTTTTTTACCTCAAAATCAAAAAAAAAATGTCAGAATTGACATAAAAATTACCGAAATTTCCCTCAAAACCCACAAATAAAAAAAAAAGGTTTTGCACGATTCGCTCAATGACTCCACAATGTGGGGCCGTGAATCCCTTTTGGGGAATGAGAAGTGAAGAGTAAGGTGGGGCTACGCGAGGCTCTCGCAAGGATCTCGTCACTGACAAGCCAGCACCATCCATCTTGGCTGAAGAATGTTCGTGTTCATTGCCCCCTATCGACATATAACTTCTCTCATCATGCTCCAACATTAAACTTGTGGTTTTCTAATATTCCTTCTAGCCGCCTTTCACCTTACTACCCAGTGGTTCATGATCTTACATTCCTATCAGATGTTGAAACTTCATGATCTTGCATTCCTACCGAAAGTCCCTACTTCATTCTCTTACATTCATTTACGCCAGTTGATCATACTTCATGCTCTTGCATACCTGGCCAATGTCGTCAATCATAGTCTCTACTTCATTCTCTCGCATTCTTACTAGTCGTCCCTACTTCATGCTCTCACAATCCTGTTTTCTCTGATTCCTTCCTCGTCCCTTCTCCATGATATTACATTCCTGACCAAAGACATCGATCATAATTCCTACTTCATGCTCTCGAATTCCTACCACTCGCCCCTACTTCATGAGGCTCTCAAAAGAGTCTCGTCTCTAACTGGCTATTTCAGATGGCAATCATTTTGCCAACCAGTACCGACGGAGTCCATTCACCTCGCGTCCTGGCAGGGACAAGCGGCAGATATCTTGGATGTTGACACGAGCCAAACATTATGCTCTGTCATTCCTTTCCGACAGTGGTCATTTTGTCAGCCAGTACCAACTGTGGCCATTTTTACAGCTAGTACTGATGATCATCTTGTTTCCCTACTTATTACTCTTGCATTCCACCCTAATTTCTTCCCTACTTCATACTCTTGAATTCCAAGCGATGGGGTTTTCTCCATGTCTTCCCGAATTTTAATTTATCGTTAATGCCCAAATTCATAACATAGACATCGTCACCATCAACGAAAATGATCGTAGGGTCATTTATTACCTATGCGTACTTATAAGCAGATTTGGTCGTAATTTCTGAATCGTTTAAAATATAGTCACCAAATTCGTAACATATGCATCGCCTCGAAAACATAAATGATATTAGTGTAATTTATAACCTATGCACACTTATAATCATAGTAGGCTGTAATTTTCAATTTACTTAAGGTATAGTCGCCAAATTCATAGCGTACACATAACGCCCATCAACGAAAATGATCTGAGGGTCATTTACACCCTAAACGAACGTATAAACCCCGTTGGCTGTAATTTCCGAACCATTTAAAATACAGTCACCAAATTCGTAACATAGACAGCGAGGGTCATTTATGTTATATGCATACTTATAAGTATAGTTGACCATAAATTCCGAACCGTTTAAGATACAGTGGCCAAATTCGTAACATAGGCATCACCTACAACTAGAAANCATCCTTAAAAGATAAACATATGCTTTCACGGACCTTTCTGTAGACGTTTTTGAGAGCTACAATTCTGTAGTGTATTAATTTGATATATATTTTATGGTTTAGTAAGGGCAAGCCATGTAAGCGACCTAATGGCGGTTTTTTACGACTTTATTACAAACGGTTCGGCATTTCTCTACTACCCTTAAATTAAATATAAATGTAATATACAGCACAATCTTCCTAAAGAAATTTTCTAAATGCTTTTGAAAAACGCATCAAAATCCATCAAGTAGTTTAGAAGTACTAAGCGAATACACAGATAGACGCGGATAAGCGACTTTGTTTTATACTGTCTAGAGACAAGAGATGTAGGTAGTTTTAACACCGGACTTCTCAGTGTCTTCTGTTTACATCTGACCTAACCTTCATTACGGTACTATGTAAGGTAATGTTTAACACACACCACAAAACATTTAACAATTCGTATTTGATGTACATGAGAACATAAAAAAAAATTATGTTATCGTATTTCATACTAATTAAGTCATATAAATATATATACAGAAAATTTTGCCACATGATGTAAACTTAACATTTTGTAAATTTACAAATTCCAAGTTAGGCCTAATAGACGGAATTTGGTTTAGATATTATATTTTTGATTAAAATACATACATTTTTAATATTAGTTTTAAAAGTACAGCTATTATATTTTGGCTATTTTAATAGTGCACAGCTAAATCATTACATGTCACTAAGCTAAACCATGTAAATTAAATATTCAATTATTTGTGTAAGGCTCAGAGCCTCTTGAAAAAAGTTTGAATAATATTGTAGAGCCTACCGGTATGGTATTTTTCCAGCATAGCAACTTGTAATAAATTCAAATTTGCTTTGTAGCTTTCATAAGCCTAACAATTCAGTTCAATAGCAATTTCATTTTAAAAATGTTTATCGACTTTCCATTGCCCTTTTTTCTAAGTTACTAAATAAGGACGTAACAAAAAGATACTAGAATAGCTCCACAAAATTGGAACTAAATAGGCCTACGCGTTTTAGACAGGTGGGCTGTATCCCTTTTATTATCATTTTCCCTTAAATAAAAATGAAGAAAACAGCTTTTAAGGAATAAAACAAATTCTTTTATTGCCGATTTTTTCCGCTGTACTTAATCTCATCCGAGGTATTAAGTGTTTCTCAAACTACTATATATTTATTTTCTGCTAATGTGTAGGGTTCTTAGATTTTAAAAAGAATGTTTAGATGCAGCTATTGTGACGTCAGAATAATAAAAGGCATGCTAGCTACACAAAACATAACAATGAGTAAAAAAAGCAATTTTTACAATTATTTTCGTTTCTAAACAATATATTTTAATTTCCGCCTTTGAAACTAAGCAATTGTAAACATAAATACACATAATATTAAAACATACCTCAATAAAAAGTACACACAAATAAGTTTTAACATATGATGTAGGCCTACTGTCGCTTTCAAGATAACGACTGTGCGACATGAGACAGGTTTTTACGTTTGTAATTTTATACTTCTTATTTGAGGTTACACAAAACAATTGGGAATTGATGTAATCAAGTACCATATTGGTATCTACTCGTGGTAGATTATCCGACCACGCTTTCACAAAGTTCCCTTCCATTTAAGTTCTGCGTGTTTGCAACGAGTCGGCCGCCGGCGTATGACTAGTGACGTCAAACCAATGAGAGAGCGTTCCGCATTCGCGTTACAGACGCCGCGAAAGTTACTATTTGAAAACTAAAATTACTTTGTCAAAACCGATTTTTATGCAACAATCGGCGTATTTTTATTATCATACTCATATGCTAATGTGTTCGTGTGATTTTCAACTATATTTGCAAAATTTTAATGTTGTCTATTCTATAAAAAATCGTATTAAAAATGGCATTTTCCGACTATTTTCAAATGGGTTTAAAGATAAGCATTGTGCATAAATCTCCATTCCATCTTAATAGGACCAACCTTCCGTTATTAAAAAGAAACTTTGTCGCTTTATTCTCCATCGTCACAGTGGTAAATTTCTAGTAATCATTCGAGAATGAGGGCACAACACACACTTTTAATATGTAGGACGTGCACAGAAATGCTGTCAACTGATGACTCGAAGCGACTTATCACTTGGTGTCGTAAACTGGAGTGCTAAACTGATATTATTATTCCCTTTTTACGCCCATTTGTGGCGTGAGCTCGCAGCACACAGAAACTCAGAAGTTATATGGCAGCTGAGTTAGGCCTACTGTGATGAACGCTCTTAAGCGATACGGCAACTATAAAGTGTTCCAATGAAATGTGTAATATGTAGTATGGTTTGAAAGAATATTATGACACGTGAGAATAATTTTACGCCTCATTTAATGTAGATTAACCAATATAAACAGTAGTAGAAAAAGGGGAACTCTTTTGCAGCTACAAGAAGTTGGAGAGGGGGAGGGTGAGGCACAAGCTGTAGCCATCTTGAATAATGCAATTTTCCCTTATAAATTTCCCTTTTTTTACCTCAAAATCAACAAAAAATGTCAGAATTGACATAAAAATTACCGAAATTTCCCTCAAAACCCACAAATAAAAAAAAAAAGGTTTTGCACGATTCGCTCAATGACTCCAGTTACACCCCGGCACTTAGGGAAAACCCCTTACTCTAGTGAAGAGTAAGGTGGGGCTACGCGAGGCTCTCGCAAGTATCTCGTCACTGACAAGCCAGCACCATCCATCTTGGCTGAAGAATGTTCGTGTTCATTGCCCCCTATCGACATATAACTTCTCTCATCATGCTCCAACATTAAACTTGTGGTTTTCTCATATTCCTTCTAGCCGCCTTTCACCTTACTACCAGTGGTTCATGATCTTACATTCCTATCAGATGTTGAAACTTCATGATCTTGCATTCCTACCGAAAGTCCCTACTTCATTCTCTTACATTCATTTACGCCAGTTGATCATACTTCATGCTCTTGCATACCTGGCCAATGTCGTCAATCATTGTCTCTACTTCATTCTCTCGCATTCTTACTAGTCGTCCCTACTTCATGCTCTCACAATCCTGTTTTCTCTGATTCCTTCCTCGTCCCTTCTCCATGATATTACATTCCTGACCAAAGACATCGATCATGATTCCTACTTCATGCTCTCGAATTCCTACCACTCGCCCCTACTTCATGAGGCTCTCAAAAGAGTCTCGTCTCTAACTGGCTATTTCAGATGGCAATCATTTTGCCAACCAGTACCGACGGAGTCCATTCACCTCGCGTCCTGGCAGGGACAAGCGGCAGATATCTTGGATGTTGACACGAGCCAAACATTATGCTCTGTCATTCCTTTCCGACAGTGGTCATTTTGTCAGCCAGTACCAACTGTGGCCATTTTTACAGCTAGTACTGATGATCATCTTGTTTCCCTACTTATTACTCTTGCATTCCACCCTAATTTCTTCCCTACTTCATACTCTTGAATTCCAAGCGATGGGGTTTTCTTCATGTCTTCCCGAATTTTAATTTATCGTTAATGCCCAAATTCATAACATAGACATCGTCACCATCAACGAAAATGATCGTAGGGTCATTTATTACCTATGCGTATTTATAAGCAGATTTGGTCGTAATTTCGGAATCGTTTAAAATATAGTCACCAAATTCGTAACATATGCATCGCCTCGACAACATAAACGATATTAGTGTAATTTATAACCTATGCACACTTATAATCATAGTAGGCTGTAATTTTCAATTTACTTAAGGTATAGTCGCCAAATTCATAGCGTACACATAACGCCCATCAACTAAAATGATCTGAGGGTCATTTACACCCTAAACGAACGTATAAGCCCCGTTGGCTGTAATTTCCGAACCATTTAAAATACAGTCACCAAATTCGTAACATAGACAGCGAGGGTCATTTATGTTATATGCATACTTATAAGTAAAGTTGACCATAAATTCCGAACCGTTTAAGATACAGTGGCCAAATTCGTAACATAGGCATCACCTACAACTAGAAANTAGTTGACCATAAATTCCGAACCGTTTAAGATACAGTGGCCAAATTCGTAACATAGGCATCACCTACAACTAGAAAAATTATCACAAAATAATTTATGCGCTATGTGTAACTATAAGCATAGTTGACCATAGTTTCCGAACTATTTAAGATAGTCACTAAATATGTAACAGAAAATTAACCCCCGACAACGAAAATGTTAGCATTGTCAAATATGCCCAAAGCAAATTTATAAACATAGTTGGCCATAATTTCCGAACCATTTAAAATACAATCACAAAATATGTAACACAACAATCCCCCCGACAACGAAAATGTTCGCAGGGTAATATTTGCCCAAAGCATACATATAAACATAGTTAACTGTAATTTCCGGACCATTCAAGAAACAGTCACTAAATTTGTAACATAGCCATCACCACCAACAACAAAAATTATAACAGGATCATTTATGTGCTACACAAAATCATAAGCATAGTTGGATGNCATCACCACCAACAACAAAAATTATAACAGGATCATTTATGTGCTACACAAAATCATAAGCATAGTTGGATGTAATTTCCTAACCATTTAAGAGCGTGGTTGTGGAAAACAGACCGTTTATACTACATTCATCTACTGCCATCGTATCCTCTGCTACAATATGAAGACGGTATCAAAGGTTGAAGACTTACCATATGTAACAGTATCGACATTGTCAGCAGCAAGAAGTCTTGGAGAGTCGCTGCAAGCCTTACAGTATCATTGTTACTACCGCGATAGTGTACTCTGCTACACTATGAATATGAGATCAATGGTTGAAGACTTGCCCTCTGTAACATCGACAACGGCAAGGGTCCCTGAGAAGTCGATGTATTACGATATCAATATACACTATTGTGGAATAACTTTTAGTAAAAGCGATAATGCACGTCGACATGAAAGTGTACATTGCATGTTCAGCGCAATTTACAAAGTGGTCCACTGTGATAACTGTGATGATGTGTTTACCCGCAGTGATGTCCTGTACAAACATTACAAGAAGTGCGAAGGCAATGTTCGTAGCTCATCGGAAAGCGAGTGCATGTATTGTGGCAAGACATTCACTAAACGCACGAGTGTCAAATGTCATGAAGATAGTAACTGTTAATTTGCCATAGTCTACAAGACCTACCCATGTGACAACTGCTGTGCAGTATATGTGAAATAGAGCGGCTTTAATGCTCACACTAGGAATTGTTCTGCAAAAACACACACCATAAATTTTTCAATCGAATGAAGAATATGTTGAGCATGTATAAATTATTATTATAAATATTCTTATTATGTCAAGTCTGCAAATAAAGATAAAAATATATAAATTATAACAGTGTTATTTATTTATCATAATCCACGCTAATATTATGTTAACATCTGTCACAAAGAAACAATTTTTTTTGTCAAAGTATGAAAGAGAATTATTATTTTTTGTATAGTTCCAAGCCTCGAAATCAGTTCTCTATTGACGACTGCTTGAGCAATACACACAGATGCTCGGGACTTCTTCACTTCTTCAGTCGACCGCTAGAGTGCACGACCAGTGGCTTTTAGGGTCGCAGTGGTCTTTATCCATCTGCTTTTCCCCTGTAACCTATCAGGGAGGACGCCAACTTCGTTTTTGCTATCGATAACGGTCACTAGGAGCACTCATGTTGACACGCATAGTCGAATTCCTACATGCAGAATAGAGAACACTTACGTATGCATGCAGTACACTGTGCAAGTAGCTAAAACAAATGCCAGACGTTTGATATTTCGATCCAACCACCAATGAGGGCTGCAGTTCGACGGTTTCGATATCATAGGAGGAGTACAGCAGTGTGGTTTGAATGCGAGGTCTAAAGGTTGCAATAAACAGCGTCAGCCTATCACATGGGTTTTGGTAACCTCTTGTGACATATATAAATCTAGTGGATACAAAAAAAAATTTGTCACGTAATAATAAATAATAAATACTGAATATAGACGCAAGCATGCTGCGATCACGATGTCATATCGGACCTATAATATAATACCTGAAAGTTCCACAGTTCGTAATAACAATATCAGTGTAGCTATTGCGACGAGAACTTTAATAACCAGATGGAATGCGCGTCAACGGGAAAAAGAGCTTATGTTCACACGAACTACCATCAAAAAAATTCTATAGTATGTAAATTTTAATACACTATTTACAAGCGAAATTAATGTGAAGACACATTACACGACTTGTAAAGGTTGTGGTCCTTTGCCTGTTACTAAAAATCATGTATTTAAACCTGTAGTCATGCAAGAGACTACGACACTGCAACATATTGACTATAAGATACAAAAATGCAAAGGTAAACAGTTATAAACTCCTACCGACCGTTACATATTGCGCAAACAACGTACGCTGTACATTATGTTAGAACAAAAAATGACCATCGCGAAACGCCGATACCAGCAGACATAAATAAGGAAAATTGTTATAATCACCTACCAACCAACAACTTATTACTCAAGTGACCAACACTGTACAACACCATGCATGTATAAAGTGATGTGGTTGCCTTGGTTAGTATAGCAAAATAGGAAACAATTTTCCCCCACGCACACCCTCAGTGCAGAGGCATCCGAATTCCACTAACTACCAACTCATAATGTGCGAGAGTCGAGCAACGCACATTACATTAGAATAAAATAAAATACTATGACAGAGTCGAGAAGCAGGGAGAGCGACAAGGTCAACACTGGTACATAGCGATAAAAAAAATAAAAAAAATAAAAATGTAAAGGAAACAAGTTGTAAGCACTTACTAACCAGCACATATTGTACAATCTTCGGATGCTCTACGTAGCTTTAGAAGATGCTAGACCAGACCAGACCATCCTGGTTAGTACAACAGTCATTCCACCTCAGTTTTCTCATATTCCTTCTAGGATTCTTTCACCTGACGTCCTAGTGGGGACGAGTCTCATGCTATATCGTTCCACCTCCGGTTTTATAATATTGCTTCGGACATCCTTTCACCAGGCGCCCCGACGGAGACGTGTCTCATGCTCTACTATTCCACCTCGGTTTTCTCGTATTTCTTTTTACATCCTTTCACCTAGTGTCCTAGCGGGGAAGAATCTCATGCTCTACCATTCCACCTCGGTTTTCTCATATTCCTTCTAGCATCCTTTCAGCTGGTGTCCTAGCGGGTTGGAGTCTCGTGCGAATTCCACTATCAAGCAACACATAATGTACGAGCATTGAGAGTAACATTAGCAGGGAGAGCCACAAGGTTGGCACTGCTACATAACAAGGCAAAACAGATATTTAAAAAAATGTAAAAGAATGTCTTGCCACAATACATGCACTCGCTGTCCGATTAACTACTAACATGCCTTCGCACTTCTTGTTATGTTTGTACAGGACATCACTGCGGGTAAACACATCATCACAATTATCACAGTGGACCACTCTGTATATTGGGCTCAACATGCAATGTACACTTTCATGTCGACGCGCATTACCACTTTTACTAAAAGTTATTTCACAATAGTTTATATTGATATCGAAATGCTTGCATCGACTTTTCAAGGACCCTTGCCGTTGTCGATTTTACAGATGGAAAGTCTTCAACCGTTGATCTCATCTTCATAGAGTAGCAGAGTACATGATCGCAGTAGTGACAATGATACTGTAAGGTTTGTAGCGACTCTTCAAAACTTCTTGCTGCTGACAATGTCGATAGTGTTACATATGGTAAGTCTTCAACCATTGATACCGACGTCATATTGTAGCAGAGCATACGATTGCAGTAGATGAATGTAGTATAAACAGTCTGTTTTCCACCACCATGCTTGCCAATAAAATTAAGTAAATTTTTACAAGATGCTCACTTGTTTAGTGTTCGCACTGCATGCTTATTTGTGTTATATTTCTCGGGTTACCTCAGTATATGACTGCTCGCTGTGTGGTACAATTGTTAGCGTGGTTGCTGGAATGAAAAATATATCTTATCAGGTCGATCGCTCTTTAGAATGCGGAGTTGCCAATTCGACCACTCAACTTCTTCACACTCGTTCATCTTTCAGTGTTGGTGGCACCTTGATCTTATTTTGCTGCTGCTCGCTCCCGATGCATCTTACACCAGTTCCTGGGTTCTGGTGTATCCGCATTGGCAGCACTACCTGGAAAACATTGTAGGCATGGGAGACAGTCAATAATCTCTTCGTCCTGTTGCAGATAGACAAATAGGTGTTTGTAGGTGTATATATGTGAGAGGGAATTTTTAGGCAGGTATTCAAGATCAGTTTCTTTGTCAAGTGCTGTATACGATTTAATTTTTCAATGTCATGATAGGCTAAACCCTTTCTGACCATTCGAACAGCATCCCATTATTTTCACTATGAACTCACAAAAGAAAAAGGTTCTGCACGATGTATGGTTGTGGTGGTACCATCTGCAATTATAGAACAAAAAGTGTGTAGGGTGGACAGAAGCGAGTTCTCCTACCAACGGCAGTTTATACGAAGCGATATTTTAAATTGACATGCTAGTGTTTACTACAAAATGTATTCGAAAGAAATAAAATGTTACTTTGTACTATATTGGTAAATTTCTCTCGTAAGGGACATGCGTATGTAATATATGATAGCGATGGTTGGTAAGTTCTTATAACTATTTTCTTTAAATTTTTATTTTTACATTAGTTTGCATCAGTATGTGTAGTAGTGAGGACCTTATCGTTCCCACACTTCCCGTACTATAAATGTCATATAATCGTATTAGTACTTGTATATATTATTTAAAAGGGGATAAATGGTTAGTTTGTAATGTATAACTGAATACCTCTTTTAAAGGGAAGTGCATGTGTGTGACTCATCCTGCCTGCCGCTCTGGAATCTGAAATGTCTCTATCGGCTTCTGTTCTGTACCATTCGTTCGCTTGTCGAGACCTACACAGTGTCTGCGCTGTCGGTTGGTCGCCTGGGAACGTGTTACAAATTCTCACGATGTTAGTTGATCATGTGAAGTCAGTCGGGTCGGATGTGTTCCTACTGCTAGTAATGAGAGTGTTTTTTGTCTACAGAATACGATGGTTTCGTTTCTGTCAGTTCGTGAGTAAGTTGTTTTCTTATCTGCTCTATTGGCCAAGATGGTCTGGTAATGTATAATAATGTTGCACACATACTACATACATCACTTGATGCTTGTGTACTATGTAATTGTTCTGGTTGGTAAGTGCTTACAACTATTATTCCTTTACATTTCGTTTTTATATCTGTATGCATTAGTGTGTTGCAGTGTTGGCCTTATTACACTTATACTTCTCGTCTTCGTAAAAGTATGTTTATTTCGACTAACGTGACGTATAGCGCACGATACTTGCGCAGTATACAAAGTTTGTTTAAAGGTTTATAACTTTTTTTTTCATCAGTTTGCATCAGCATGTCGCAAAGATGTCACTCTTGCATGACTAATGGTTTAAATGCATGTGGTTTTGTGACAATTAAATGAAAACGGTTTTTAAAAGATGCACAATGCCTATCTCACTTGTCACATTGTAGTAATTTTTGCATTTGTTCCTTGTAATCATTGGTTCTTTCTGATGTCTTTGTGCATTCTAGCATTTACTAAACTTCTTGGTGTGATAGTACCACTGATTTCACTATTATCAAATTTGCTGACTATATCTTAAGCGGTTCGGAAATTACACTCAGCTATGCTTATAAATGTACTTAGGACCTATTTAATCCTGCGTCTATTTTCACCATCGGGAATGATCTCTATGTTAATAATTTGGTAACTGTATCTTACAGAGTTCGAAAATTAATGTCAACTATGCCTATAAGTTTGCTTAGGATGTATTTGACCCTGGGATCATTTTCTATGCCACGGAAGAATTCTATTTTAAGAATTTGACAACTGTGTCTTAAATGATTTGGAAATTACATCCAATTATGATTATCAGAATGATTGGTGTATATTTCACCCTGCGGTCATTTTCGTTGTCGTGAGTGATATTTGTATTACGATTTTGGTGGCTGTGTTTTAAACGGTTAGGAAATTACATCCAACTATGGTTATAATTTTGTGTAGCACATAAATGATCCTGTGTTAATTTTCGTTGTTGGGGGTGATGGCTATGTTATTAACTTCGTGACGGTATCTTAAACGATCCGGAAATTAGCGTCAACTATGCATTTCAGTATGCTTTGGGCCTATTTGAACCTGTGAATATTTTCGTTGTCAGGAGTAATGGTTATTTTACAAATTTTGTGAACGTATCAAAAAAGGTTCAGAAATTACGGCCCCTATGCTTATAAGTATGCTTTGGGCATATTTGCAATGCAAACATTTTCGTTTTCAATGGTGATGATTATGTTACACATTTTGAGTCTCTATCTTATATGGTTCATAAATTAATATTAACTATTATTAGGAGTACGTTTAGCACATAAATGACTCTCATTTCATCGCCGTTGTCGGGGGCAATATCTATTTTATGAATTTAGTGACTGTGTTTTAAATGGTTTGGAAATTACGACGAACTATGATTATAAGTACGCATAGGGCATAAAGGACCCTACGAACATTTTCATTGATAGGGGTGATGTCTATGTTATGAATTTAGGCATGAACGAGGAATGCATGAGAATGAAGTAGGAAATAAATTAGGGTGCAATACAAGAGCATGAAGTAGAGAAACAAGATGACTAACGGTAATGGCTGTCAAAATGACCACAGTCGGTACTGGCTAACAAAATGAATGCTATCGAGAAGAAATGACACAGCAAGAGGTTTGACTCATGATAATATCCAAGATGGCTTTCGCTTGTCTCTGCCAGGACGCGAGGTGAATCGACTCCGTCTCTACTGGTTGGCAAAATGACTGCCATCGGCCATAGTCAATCAGAGAAGAGACTCTTTGAGAGCCTCATGAAGTAGGGATGACTGATAGGAATCCGAGAGCATGAAGTAGAGACTATGATTGACGTCATTGGCCAGGTATTAAAGAGCGTTAAGTAGGACCAACTGGCGGGAAGGAGTGTAAGAGCTTTAAGTAGGACCAACTGGCGGGAAGGAATGTAAGAGCATGAAGTATGAACATCTGATAGGAATGTAAGATCATGAACCACTGGGATGTTATGTGAAAGTCGACAAGAAGGAATATGAGAAAACCAAAAGTTTAATGAGAGAGCATGATGAGAGAAGTTGTATGTCGGTAGGTGGCAATTAGCACGAACATTCTTCAGCCAAGATGGTTGGTGCTGGTTTGTCAGTGACGAGACATTTGTGAGAGTCTCGCATAGCCCCACCTGACTTCTCACTTCTCATTCCCCAAAATGGAGTCATGGCCTCACATTGTGGAGTCATCGAGCGGATTGTTCAAAACTTATTTTTTGACGGAAATTGTATAGGTTTTAAGGGAAATTTTCATAATTTTGATGGATATTCTGGCGATTTGGTAATTTTTGAGGTAAAAAAGGGAAATTTTGAGGGGAAAATGGCATTATCCAAGATGGCCGCCACTCATCCCTCGTCCCCTATTGCGCACCTCTGCAATAGAATTTCCCTTTTCTACTACTACTACTGTTTGCATCGATTTATTCAGTAAAATGTACAGTTATATGGTAAAAAAAAAATTTTTCTTATTGCAAACATATATTTTAAACCTTTATGTATGTTGGTTTTTAAGAAGAAGATACTCATACACTATAACCCACAATTTTAGTTTAAAAAACTCGCCTAATCGGTAAAAAAAAATGGTCACCTCTTTATCGCTTTTAGCAAGTAGACATCCCAGGGGTATCTCATTCTCATTTTAGATAACATGCTCTTTTTGGACACCTGCCCCACTGGGTATAAGCTCTTGAGCCCGGTTGGCATTCTCTTGAATAAGAGGAAGAATCCCATCCTCCACCCTCCTGAATATTTAAACCACTACCAGCACGAGTTCATCCTCAAACTGACCACCGGACGTTAAGGAAAGTTTGTGCGATTACGGGTTCAAGCCCAATCAGAACCGTGTCTCCAATTCCCCAGCTGAGGGAACCTCTAGAGTATTGAGGTCAGGCCGAACGACTCTTCCCTTTACATCATGGGTTCTCCTTTTCGTGTGGTCTATTGCTCCATCCCCAAAATGTTCCATGTTCATTCAATTAAATCCCTTCAATTTTAAATTTATTCTTTGGGCCCCCTGACCGTATAGGATTCAACCGGTTCACCACATGGCACCACCCTCACTATTGTCCGTTATTCAAGTTTAGCCAGGAAGACAGATACTAATTTTAGTAAAACATGGCTTAGAAAACACCCGGGAATTTTCCAATTTTGCTATCCGCAATACTTCTAAGTAACCAAGCGGTACCAGAAGTAGGCAGCGGGTTCCCTTGAGCTAGGAGAGGCTATTAGAGGCGCATCACTTGCCGTTACTGGTTTCACGCTTCAGCTTACTCTCCGTTAATAGGACTGGCAATAGCTCCGGCACTTCAAAGGTCAGATGCCTCTAATCCTCCCAGCAGGCTACAGATCAACAGAGAGAGGGAGAGAGAGCAGAGAGAGGGATCATCTATCCCCTTTCGGTCATCCAAACTCCCACCGGGCCTTAAGCATCCCAACATGATCCACCAGGAGCAGGGCCGAGCTAGGAATACGCTTTCCGTAGTCAACAATATTCCAACTAGGCCTCAGCTGTTGATATGGCTGCCTGGGCAAGGGCGAGGGGTAGATGTGTTTCCCGTAGTCAGCAGCATCTTCACCAGGTATAGCTTTACACTCATTACAGGCTGTTCCTGCAGCTCTAATATGGACTCCGAGGCCCGCCGAGGCAAATAAAGGTGCATGACCCCTCCTGCCACCTAATGGGTAAGCAAGAAGGAAAGCAGACAGCAAGAAACTTCAACTCCCATTACCATTAGCTGTCGTGGATAAACTGGTAAGGAAAACAGCTCCCACTGCAATTACTAACGACTTAAACCATGGTCTCTGAAAAGAGAATTAGTGCTAACTATATATCCAAACTTGCTCGCTTTTAACACCAATTACAAATACACTGACGGAAAAACAACTGTAACACTGTGGCTGGTATGTCACTTTATTTACAATTTAATATAGATGTAATATACCTTGATCACATTACATTATCATCAGTACAGACAAGACGAAGCAATACAATTTAATTAAAGAATGTGCTTATAGCCTCATCAACAAAGAGTAACGTTCGCCCCCACCCCGCACAATCATTTACGGGCATCAAGACGGACGTTTATTCTTGCATATAGATGGTCGTACTTGTCACATATATCATCCTGAGGCATCGTCTTCCAAGATTATGGCACCTGTTGTCACAATTGTGCAGGGACTGCAGGTGACCGTTCAGAATGGATCAGGCATCGTTCTGGCATTACCCAAAGATTTTAAATGCGAGAGGTGTATGGGGATCTTACTGTGCAAAGCAGTTGCCAAGTAGTAGAAGCAGTATGAGGACGAGCATCATCCTGCTGTGACAGTCTACACCTTCCTGTTGAAGGACTTGCATCAGAACAGGTCGAACAATATGAAAGATGTAGAGTGGACTGTTTAACATATCGTCCACAAACAGCAATAACGAACAGGAATTATAGCTTGTAGCGCCCTACATCATGATGCCAGGAGTTGGGCCCGTATGGCCGGGGCGAATACATTCTGGAAGATGACAATCACCAGGTCGACGTCAAACATATAAATTACCATTACTTGAACGAAGGCAGAACCTGCTCTCATTACAAAACAAATTGGGTGCAAATTCATTCTCTAGGTTATCCTTTCACTGCAATACAAGATACGTGAACATCGGCGTTGTGGCAGAAGAGAAAACTTGGAGAAAGGCATAAGCACTGCCGGCAATGTATGGAGCAGCGTAGAAATGCTCTCAAGACCCCGATGTTAAGAGTCGCCCAGACATCTCGCCTCCACACTCCACATAATAAAACCTTCACAAGTTTAACTATACTCCTCTAGGATGTAAATATTCTACACGTGTTCATTTGGACAATACACCTCAGAGTTTATTCTCCAGATTTTCCCCCTTAGTGTAAATATCTAACTGCAGATTTATATTTTAAGCCTATTTTACCAAGAAAATAAAGGCTCATGAGGTAACATTCCTATCAGTGTGTATATATGTGTGCCTGTGTGTGTCTGCGCGTCTGTGTCCCCCACATTTCTATTTTTTTTTGCGTCGACCGAATTTCACCAAACTTGGTACGCATATAATACTAAGTAATAGTACCTGAATTTTATAATTTTCGACAACTCCGGGCATTTACTTTCAAAATGGCGGCCATTTTACATTTTTGAGATCATATATCATATCTTGGGAACCATTAAACCGATTTAAACAAAAATTTTGTATGCTAGCAAATCATTAAAAAATAGTTAAATTTTGAGATGGATATTGTTTTTGGTGTGTCATTAAAAAAACACCAATTAAATAAATAAATATTTAACCTAATATCTTGTAACCAATCCATCCCATTCTCACGCAATTTGGCAAGTAAGTTATTTTATAGTAAGCCATGCAAACGCAAGTGATTGAACTTGAGTATGTACTTATTTTCAAAATGGAGGATATACAAATATTTTAAGTTTATTTAGTATATCTGCAATACTATTAAACCAATTTCGACCAAATTTTGTTATCTGAAAGTATATATTACAACCATTATAGAAGAAAATAATTAACAATTTTTGTCGGCCATTTTTTATGATAACACCATTCTAATAAATAAGAAATATTGTCACAACTCGGTATATAATTAACTGATTCATTCCAAATTTAACAAACAAGCAGTACTCATTCAGATTATGTTAAGTTATATGTTTTAAGCATGTCAGACACCTATTTTAAAAATGACGGCAATATAGCTATTTTAGCCTAGAATGCTAGATTGTCAAAACTATGTAATCAATTCCAAAATAACTTCGTATGCTGGCACTAGACATTACAGCCATCGCCTGTATCTAAATACAGTATTTTTTTGTCCTCCATGTTTCAATTTAGCGCCATGCAAATAAAACGAAGTCTTTGTGTCATAACTCTGGAAGTAATTGACCAAATCCTATCAAATTTGGCAAATAAATAGTACAATGGCAGATGATATAAAGTGGTACGTTTTAAGGATGCCTGGCACTTATTTTCAAAATCGTTACCATGTGATCCTTTTAGCTTAGAATTCTATATCGTCAAAACCACATTAACAATTTCAACAAAACTTTGTAAGATGGCAGTAGATATTACAACTATTAACGTTATGTACATTTATAATCTATTGTCCACAATTTTTTTAGATAGCACCAAGCGAGTAAATTTGGTATTTGTTCTCTATATCTTGGGAAGCAATTGACACATTACTTCCAAGTATGGCACACAAAGAGTACTGCGCCAGATGGTGTAAACTGCTATGTGTAATGTAGGTCAAAAACGTATTTTCAAAATGGTGACTATATAAATATTTTAGCTCGGTATATTTTATTAACGAATCAAATTCCAACTTAACTTTGTATAATGGCAATAAATATTACAACCATCAAATTTCACTATTCAGAGCATTATTTATCTGCATTTTTGTAAGATAGAGCCCTAAATAATTTTCTCTCGTATCTCGTGAAACAATAAACCCATTCTTACATTATTTGGCGAAGATTTTGTATTGTGGTAAAATTAAATGTATTTTTTTAATGTAGGTCTCAGTTATTATAAGAATGGCGGCATTCGAATAATTTTATTTTGTGGGTGATATATACAAAACTATGTATTCTATTTTAACTGAACATTGTATATTGGCAGTATAAAATCATCCAAATAGCTACTTCATTACTTTTTTGTCCTATATTTAAAAAGATCGCCACATGAAAGATATGGAGGTTTTATGCCATATCTCAACAAAACAATCAACCGATTGCCACCAAATGTTACACTGGAAAATTTGAAATTAATTTCTACCATAATTTTGCACACCATAAATTCTACAGAAATCCATGTTAACTTTCATAATTTAAATTGGTCAGACAACGATGTTCGAAATAGCATCTTGATAAATCATTTAGGTACGTTTGACATATATTAAACGATTTAACCAAATTCTACCAAAATTTGTATGTAGACAGTGTACATTAGAAGCATCGTAAATAAAACATATTTTATGGTAAATTGTAAGATAGCATCAAACAAGAAAATGAAGTTTTTTGTGTCATAACTCATGGATAAAACAACATATTTCGATCATATTCTTTACACAAGTAGTGCTACGGTAGGCCATGTAAACTTACATGTTTTATGTGGCTCGTCAACTTATTTTGAAAATATAGGCACTGTAAATATTTTAGGCCAGTATCCCTACCATTCGAAACATTAGACTGCTGATTAATTTCGATGATGATGCTCCGAATCCGACCTCCATAATGCAGTGGATTGCATGCTAGCCTGTAGTACGAGGTATTGTGGGTTTAAGTCCAGGGATTGGCATGTGTGTATTTGTAATCGTCTCATTACTTTGGCATTATTTTCTGGTTTCATTTCTAATGTTATTGCTTTCAAAAAGAAGTCAAGTCCTTCCTATCACCTGAGATTTTAAGAAATTCTTAAAAAATTAATGACACCTACGTTGAGGAATGTGGTGTCATTAGTTACGTCAGTTACTTCTTGTTTATTTAGTTTTATTAAATTTAGATAAGTAAATTACAAAAATATTTTATTATATATCCGTTGAATATTAGAAAATGTAAGCATATAACGCATGAAAATGCTGTAATATTTACTAATATACTGATAATATTAAGTTATAAATACAAACGTTTACTTAATTTATAAATCAGGCAGATGGATTAAAAAAGTTTACTAACTTTGTACAGCAAAGAGGAAGACACTGGTATGTTGAAATGCGAACAGAAAATATCAATACCGTTTAGGTGCTCTATCTTCCTAACATAGATATTCCATCTACAGATCTTGAAAGGCGAGGGTAATTATAAGTGTTGGAGGGTAGAATACATTCAAGCGTAAATACTAAGTTATTAAAATAAATGGGGTTATTAGGGCTAAATAAATGCAGAAAAATTACGTAAATCAACTTTTATTTACTTTAATAAACCCTCATACAAAAACACACTACTGGGCAAAAGAAATACGAAGAAATCGCACTGGTTAAAAGGAGCACGGAAATGGTAATGTAGCCCAAAAGGAACAAACAGTATCAGCGTTTGTTAGTTTTTTTTTCCAGACGATTTTTCGAGAAATAAAAAAGGAAAGTGCTCGTGTGGCTAACTTCCTCAGACAGCGACCGAAAACCTAACCAGTGAACGCGAAATAACTACTCTTACAGACGCAACCACATAGCAAATTAAATAATTCAGTTCTTAGTGAACACCGAATAACAACATTATTTACTTTAATACCAATTAACAATGTTTTCATGTTCATACTATTACTGTGATTTTAATACCACGTATCTACGGCGCCATTCTGACGTAATATTGAAACCCTTATAATCTCATAACCATTCATATAAGGATGATAACGATTTCAATACAATCTTTCTGCCGATAACGTTAAATACCATATTTTTCACTGAAGATAAAGAGTTATCGTTTTCGCATTTCAGAAGACAATGCGCACAACCGCATGAAAAATATATAAATTTTTTAAAATTTCAGAAATATAGCTTCTGCACTGATTAAAAGTACTTTCTTAGGTTTCTCCTAATACACAAATATGAACTGCAATCATCCGAAAATCCTTTTTTTAGTCTGCCGTATGTTACACCAAAATAAATAACTGATGGTTAAGTTAACTGTATGTGTTCTTTAACTCGCTGACACCCATGTATTCAGGAGTTTATTTTTATAAACACCTGAATGTTTGCGAATAACAAAATTGAATTAACATAAAAGTGACACAAAATTAAATCAATGTAATAAATATTAACGAACCTTATTTCTAAACCAAATACAAATTAGTGTGAAGTCAAGAAGTCTACAAAACATTTCACTTTCACTGCTGTTGAAACATTACTCGGCACTGAAGAGTATTCCTTTCATAAATACAATATGAAGCCCTCCTGTGCATAATTTACTAAATGTATTTAATGGGTGCTTTGTAATATACAAAATATTCTCTAAAATTAAACAGCAGATAGAATGTATACTTCAATGACGTTCCTAAATATAATTTATGATTGCGACGTGGAATATCGTCATTAGGTTCACGGTTTCCCAATGATTACCATTGGCCTGGTTTGCTGGTGGGGAATGTGGAATTGAAAGGGGTGTTTTGGTTTCGTATTCTGGGTGGAAAATGTGTCTGTTAAGACTTTGTAGCTGTAAATTTAGAAGAAAAAAATCACGGACTCCCTAAGAATGGGAGTAAGATGTCGGCGTGTTTTAGGTTTTGTGGCAGTGCCATACTCCATATCCGAACTTTTTAATATGTGCATGACTCCGAAAGATGATGACATCTTAAACCTAACCTCCTTAAGCAAGGCAACTCTCAGGCTCCACCACACATGAGGTGCTTCGGCACCTGCCAACACCAAATACATTCAAGTGACTAGAATTATTTTCTACTTTTTAATTATTATTACGTCAATTTTCGTTGTAATATTAAATAACAGTCCTAAAATGTTTGTCAATGGAGGCAAACTTCTATTTATAATTGAATAAAACAACCTTATGTATGAAAAGATCAAAAACGAGCAAAATTAATTTGTCAATGTAGCGATCAAAATAATATGTATTTAATGTTATTACACTATAATGTACTATACTTCTTGGAAATTTGTTGCGTGGTTCGCTAATAGTATAATTTTATGTTATGAGATGAAATGCATAGTCTTAACTGTAAGAAGTTAAACATTTACCACAGGTAAGCCAAAAGTTCGATTTTAAAGAAATTGCAACATTCGTCTCCCGTCTCTCTGACGTCAGTATACAATTCAGCAAAAAATAAATTTTGTTGAAATAAAATTTTTGGGATTTGAATGAATCAAGATTACTAGAAATCTCATATTTCCACGATAAATATAAATTAATGTAATTTTTCAAGTTATTAGGTACATTAATTAAATTACCATTGATATCGTGTCATGGAAATCAAATTGTTCACAATGCGAAAATGTATTGCAACATATAGCAGATTCTGCGTACGGGCACAACGCTCTATTATTAAGAATGTCAGTTATCTGAATCTCTCTGTTTACTTTGAAACCCACGAAATTGACAACAGTATAGATGTAATTACACAAAAAGACCAGAACTCATAGTGTAAACGTGAACTCTGGTGGTCTCTTAGTTTCCTCATTTTCTTACAATACGAAAGAAACATCGGAAGCAAACGAAGCTTCAAGGCAAACCGCTTATTTGATAAATCTTGCTATTCTACGAACAGTGCTAATCAGCAGCAAATCTTCAGAAAGAGTTTGAGACAATGGAGGCCATGCTGTGCTCCCTTACTCCATACTCATAATAATCTTCTTGTTTCCTCTTGCTAGGTCCAGTGTGTTTGGCACTTTAGTGGTGTTTAATAAGATTGTATACATTCTGTATACCAACCTGTACGTCAGGCAACAGTGCGAAGATAATAATTTTTTTATGTACAAGAAATATTGTGTTTACCTCTTTTCCTGTCATTTGCAAAGCTGGTATATAAAGCGGTTATCTGGGACGGAAAATCTTCCAGGCGTAGCGTTGTGCATATAATTTTCAAGGAAATCTACTTCTATTTCTCAAACTTATCTTGAAGAGCCAGTTGCAAACCTAAATAAAGCTGACTCAGGCGTCTGGCAATAACAAAATTCTGGGGAATGATAGAAGTATAAAGCTACAGTACTAGAACTGGCATACCGCGTATATCTTTTTTGTGGCGCATAGCCTCACTTAAGCCAGTGTAAATGAAATTCAACATCGAGTAAGAATAATGTCGCCTCAACCAGCTTTGTACAGATACGAATAGTTGTGAGAGCGAACCCATTTCACACCGCACCAAAAGTAGCACGTTGCAATGTAAACTTTTTAGCTGGTAATATTACAAATGCTAAGGAATAGCACATGCGTCCCCACGGTTGTGTTACTTACTTCATATACGGTGAGTGACATACACCATCAAATTACACGTTTGCTCCCCTTGGACCTTAGCTTGATACAACGTTTGTGAATAACCTTTATCGCTCCATAAGAAAAACGTCACTATTATAGTTTCCAACCACGCCGGACACATACTTTCAAAATGGAGACAATTTTAAAATTTAAGGTGATATATCATATTTCAGAACCCATTCACCTGATTTTAACCAAATTTTGTATGCTGACAGCGCAAGTTGTAAGCATTGAATTCAGTGGTGAATATTGTTGTTGGAACGCCATTTTTGAAGATATTCCCTATTAAAACTTAAGGTTTTATGTTATATCTCGAAAACTACGCAAACAAATTTCTTCCAATTTGGCGAGTAAGTAATACTCTAACAGACTAAGTAAATTTAAGTTACTAAACTTTATTAGCACTTATTTTCAAAATGGTGGCCATGCAAATATTTCAACCAAATTTTGTATGCTGACGGTATTTATTACAAGCACAATATAAGCTAAACATCAACCACTATTTTCGCTATTTTTGAAAATAGCACTGCATAAAAAAAAATCTTTTACACTATATCTAGAAAACTACCCAACCAATTTTTGCCAAATTTGGCACGTAAGGAATACTTTGATAGGTCATTTAATTATAGTTAAGCAAACTCTATTAGGCACTTATTTTAAAAATTGCAGCCATATCAATATTTTAGGTTTATTTGGTGTAACTACCATACCATTTCGACAAAATCCAACCAAATTGTGTTCGCTGACAGTATCTATTACATGCATTAAACAACCTAAAAAACGAAACTTTTGTTTGCCAATTCCTAAGATAGCACTACATGAATTAATGAAGTTTTGTGTTATTCCTCGGGAAACAATTTACAGATTCCTACCAAATTGGACTATCAAGTAGTTCTGCCTCAGTTTATATGTACAAATATGTTTCACGTATGTTAGACACTCATTTTTAAAATGGCGGCCCTCTAGATATTTTAGCATATTATGGTATATCTTCAAAAACATTTCATCAATTCCAACTTAAATTTGTATACTGGGATCTTATATAACAAACATCAAATGTTTCTACATGGAGCCTCTTTTTTCCGACATTTCGTAAGATAGTGCCACACGAATAAATAAAATTTCTATGTCATAGCTCGGGAAACAAATTTTCGATTCCTACCAAATATGACTAACAAGTAGTACTGAAATAGATCATGTAAACTTATGTTTTAGGTATTTCAGACAATTATTTACAAAATGGCAGTTATATAGCTATTTTAGGGTTGTAGGTTATATCGTCAAAACCATGTAATGTTAACGAAACTTTGTATTATATCTATATATTTTTCAACAGTGAAACGTAAACACACAAAATCTCTTTTGTCCGCAATTTCCTAAAATAGTATAACCTGACAACTTCGAATTGTATGATCTCCGAAAATCAACCAATTTATACAGAATTTGGCAAACAATTAGCACTACGGCAGGCTATGTAAACTAATTAATTCTGAGTGGGTCAGACATACAAATTTTTGTAATGGCGGGCCATATAAATATTTTAGCTCCTAATATTGTTATCTACGAAACCGTACAACAAATTTCAACTTAACTTGATATAATGATATTATTAGTTGTATCCATCAAAATTGTTTAAGCAAAGCCTTATATGTCCGCAATTTTGTAAGATACCCTATCATGTAAAAATATAGTTTTTATGCCATATCTCGGGAAAAAATAAAACAGATTTCTTTCAAATGTGGAGAAGAAATTGTACTGTGGTAGGCTATATTAATTTATATGTTTTAGTAAGTAGTTCTCTTATTTTCTGAATGGCGCTTATAAAAACATTTTAGTTTAGTGTGCTATATCTACGAAAATATGTAACAAATTTAAATTGCTTTGTATATTTTATCTATGAAAATATACGTTGTGCTAATAAATTAACTTTTTTCCCTCCATCTATAATGATCGAGACATGATCATTGGAAGTTTTATGCCATATCTCGAGGGCAAATCAACCGATATGCATACAGAGATCCTCCTTTGCTGATTTTTTTTGCAAAATTGTGTCAGATGAGCAAACTGAAAATGTGGTCTTATAAGTAAAATATTTCGACTAATTTTCACAAAAAATGTTTTACACTTATAGAAGGGCAAGTATAGTTCCATGATTTTAATTAGTTCAGGTAATGATTTAAAAAATGGTGGCCATATAAATATTTTCATATGTTTGGCATATCTATTTAACAATTTCACAAATTCAATCAAACGTTTTATGCTGACATTATATATTACAAACATCGTGTACAGAGCCTCTTTTAAGCAATTTTGTGAGACATCATTATTTAATAAAATAAGGTTTTTTATGCCATATCTCGACGACCACTAAACCTATTTCCATCAAATTTTTCAGACAAGTAGAGTTATGGTAGGACATGTAAACTCAAGTGTTTCTAGTGGCTTGACACTTATTTTCAAAATGATGGCTGAGTAAATATTTAGGTTAGCAAACCCCATCATTTTAAACATTACACTGATTACATCCGAAGATGATGCTCCTAATCTTACCTCCGTGACGCAGTTGATTGCAAGTTATCTTAATTTTAAGATGTTTTCTAAATTAGAATCCCGGGTAAGTCACTCGTGTATTTTAATTGTCTTTGTAATGTTTCCCATGTTTCTGGTTTCGTCTCTAATCATATTGCTGTCAATGAGACGTCAATGCCTACCTACCATTTAAGTTTTCAAGAATTTTACTAAGATTTATTTGCACCCCTGTAGAGGAAAGAAGGCTCATAAGTTACAAGTAACTTCTTGTTTTTTATTACGTTTTGCAGCTTATGTATCATTTAGGCAAGTATATTGTTACCTAGCGGGAAATTTGTGAACTCCGTACACGCAATTTTGCTTGTATCTGTCCTCGCTTCAGATAGAGAGCTCTGCACGTAAATTACGAGCAAATATAGCGTCTGATATTCCACCTTAAAGCTTATCGCCCTCACTTCTAAAAAGAAGTACTTGAAAGCTTAAAAGGTAGATAGTAGGTAGCCTTGGCGTGTTGTTGAAAGCATTATCATTAGAGATGAAACCAGAAACATACGCAATAGTAGTGCGACATTTACAAATACACACGTGCCTTACACGGGACTTAAACCGAGAAAACCCCGTTTCATGAGCTAGCTGTATTACGGAGGTACGCTTTGGAGCAATCAACATAGAATCTAAACAGTCTATTATTTTGATAGATAAGGTTTACTAACCTGAAATATTTACGGGGCCGGCATTTTCAAGTTAAGTGTCCGAGCCACTCAAAATAAGTGGAATTACTTACCTTACCGCTGCATGTGTAAAAAAATTTGATCGAAATCGGTCGATTGGTTTCTGAGATATGGCATAAAAATTATATTGATTCATTGGGCGAGAGTTTATAAAAAAAAGGCCTCAAAAAAGGTTATGTATAAGATTCTTCTTATATATAGTGTCAACATAAAAGGTTTTGTTGAATTTGGTTGAATTGTTTAATAGAAATGATAAAATTATCTGAACTATTTTTTGGCCATAATTTTTAAATTCACTTACTGATCCACTTAAAATTTATCAATTGTTTTGTCATACCGTGGTACTACTTGTTTGCTGAATATTGGAGGGAATCGGTTTTGTCATTTCCCGTAATGCCATAAAAACGTTATTTTTTCATGTTACACTTTCTTAAAAAATAGCGGACGAAATTGGCTTCCTGTCGTTATACATAATGCTTGTAAAAATTACTTTCTACATAAAACGTTTGATCAAAATTGAAAGAACGATATAATATATATAGCAAATAAACATAACATATTTTTATGGTCTCCATTTGGAAAATAATGCTATTATAAGTTTAAATTGCATATTTTCCATGACCCTAAGTACCTACGTGGAAATTTTGGCGAGAATTTATTGAGTAATTTTAGAGATATAATGAAAAAAAAAATTTTTTTCATGTAGTTTTATATTCTAAAATGGCGGTATATAAACGATAGTCATATACAAAATCAATGTTTACATCGTGCGATGTCAAAATATAAAATCTGGTATAAATCGGTTACATGGTTCCCGATATGATATATCACCCTAAATTGTTTGATTCCCGCCATTTTCCAAACAAACACCCGGCGGGGTTTAGAAGTATAAACGTCGGATGACCTTATTAAGTACTATACGTGTGTTGAGTTTGTAGAAATTCTAGTAATGCATACAAAAATAATTACAGTGACACACACACACAGGCATTCCTATACATTCACACACAAGTCACCCACACAGGGAAGTGATCTCATAAGCCTATATCAGTGTTCTGTTTGTGGCCACTTGAATCATGAAGCGAAACATTCTACTATTATGCGTTGGCCCGAGATCACTTTCTTGTGAACTGAGTGCGAGTTATCTGTATTCAAAGCGTTTAATATGTGATAATCTTGTAGTCACGTCCCACGTCGCTTTTATTCCCTGGAAGTATTCTAAACTATTCCAACTGTCTAATAAAATAAAATCTCTTATATTTATATAGTCAGCAATACAGAGAAAGATATATAGACTGCACTATTTAAGCAATGGCAATTTCACAGTCCCTAGGTTCGGGAATTGCAACCCGCATTCTCGATGTCCTGGGAGGTGACTTGATTTTGCATTTTTAAACAGCCCGGGTTTTCACTGATAAGATACTCTCTTCATCGTGATGACATTTTATAAATTATCGTGATAGTTCTTTAGTTCTTAGTAAGGTTACGTTGAGTCTATCATAATGAAAAAAAAGGTAATTGAAACGTAATGTTTGGCCAGTAATCAAGCGACTGAATAAACGTCTCTCTGTATGTAGAAGCTAGATTTCTTTATGTCAGTTTGAGGGGCCGTGGTGGTGCAGTGGTCAAACTACTCCCCTCCCACCAACGCGAACCGAGTTCGATTCGCGGTGAGGTTGTTCCCGGATCTTCGCGTGTGGGAATCGTGTCGGACGATGCCGCTGGTCATCCTTCCGACGGTGCTCCAATCTCATCTCACTTCACCCTCATCGACTCTCAAGACCTTGATGTTAAGAGCCACGAGAATAGCTCCACTCCCACTTCTCTTTGTGTGGGCTGGAGTCACACTGCAACTTATACGGTTATTAATACAATTTTTGATGTGCTGAACTGATAACATGCTTGCGAACTACAGCTATTCGCGGCTGAAATGGACTGCTAGGAGCCTTCAGGAGTCCTGACTATATGAAAGGGAATTAACACTAACAGTGAATATGAGAGCTACCAGCAGAGAACATAGGTGGCAGCACACGCTGTAGCAGGCTATGTGAAACATTGTGCACAATTTCACATGCAAGTAAGCGACAGTGAAATATAATTTATTTATTTCGGTGGAAAATACTATTTCGTGTACACACAAGTACATCCTATTTGCGTGCTTCGGCCCAGAAACGAGTAAACTGAACTTATAGTGACACCTGCTTTGCAATAAAAAAAATGGCGAAATGTTATAAGTGTTAAAGAATAATACCGGTTTAATTTTTTTTTTTTATTAACTGTGTTGCGCATTATTTATGCAGTTTTGTGGACTGCGGTCCTCAATCCTGTTTATTTTGGTTTTCAAGACAAAGCCAGGAACTAAAGAAGCATCAGTGGCATTGCTGTGAGCTTAATGAAAATTCAGAAGCATAGAATCTTTTAAAAGTGATATAATCGTTCTTACATATAATATTAAATTTAAAATTTCTCTATCAAGATAGCTGTTATTCTCACATTTGCACTATTATTTGTGTAAGTTTGAGTGGCGTGTTAAAGCAGGGAAATATAAATATTACCTGCAAAGCGTTTATAGACGATAAGCCCATTAGGAGTGGGATCATGAAGTGCTTCAGCAGAATTCGCGTGCAGATTTAGTCTGACGCTGAAGGAGTTAGAAGCGAGGGCGTTGTGTGTGTTAGCTAACGCAGGAGGGTGGGAGCCACTGAAAACGCAGAGTTGCGATTGATAAGTTTGCTTTATTGATTAACGAATCCGATCGGCGTGGACCACCGGGACTCATGCAGGCTGTTTACGTATCAGTTCCATGCAAGACTGGTTTCAACTCAAGCATGAAATTCCACCTACATGAAAATGACATCAGCTGTATTTTCACTGGCTCGTCAAATGACCTGATTAAGCGTAAGCAGAGCTATATGAGAAAAACGATATATAAAAATACAATATGTTTTGATAAAGCAATTTTTAGACCGAATATATTTATTGTTGCGTAATCAAAATTTTATAATTATGCTGTTGCCGTAAATAGAGCAACAAAATGTAAAACTTAAGATATTTTATAGCGTAACTTCCCAAATAAAAGTTATTATAATGAGACCACTATTCTGTCTATACATAATGCATGATTCATATATACGTATATAAGGTAATTCGCAAATATGGACCACGCCACACGAATCTGTGATCAAAACTAAGTAGAACAAAATTTTTGGTAAAGAAAAAAAGCGCAAGAGCCTTAGTTTACAAGACAAATGACTTTAAAGTGGATAAAATGACTTTATTCCACGTTCAGCACAGCATACAGCATCAGCAAACAAAACGCGTCGAAACCTAATAGCAGATGTTAAAAGTTTTCTCTACCCATAGCAGTGCACTTCTCCGCACGTTAGATGCATACAACATGCACGGAGCTTGGCCGCCGGATGCACCCATGGTCATTACCATGCCCCAGTACTCACTAAATGAGAAATTCCTTGGTATCTTTGGCATAACTGATTTCAGCTTGTTTCCTTTCCGTATGCCTTACGACCGACACATTAGTTGGAGCATTGCCACATCACCTCACCTTTATCTAATTGGAATACCACGTGTTTGCCACATTGGTTTCTGGACATTTCGTGTCATTTCTTGTCTTACGCATTTTTATCGAAGAGTATTTCCTACCTAGTTTTGATCACCAATTTAGGTGCTACAGTCCATGTCCGCGAATTATCTGATACCTATATATATGCAAAAACCATTCATATATATGTGCTTGTATGTGTAATGTGTATAGTTGTGCGCCGCTAATACTTTTGAACCACTGCACTGAATCCCATTAAACTCAACACACTCGTAGTAATCACAGTCAACCTTGGTAGCGTGTGACGACGCATGCCGGGCAGTTAATATTGATTGGTATTTTGTAAATTTTTTTAATGCTGTTTGAGTGTACACGTACCTTTTACCGATCTGAACTTATGAACACAAATTGCCAGATATTAATCTAAACACTTAAATCTTCTTTAGTTTGCCATTTTGGAAGATAGCATCACGTGAAAGAAACTACTGCGATGCTAATGCGCCATGTTTCAGTAGATAAACCACAACTAAATTTTACTTACAAGTTAGTGCTATGATATGTCGTAAAATCATATGTATTTAAGTAGAGAGTATGAAATGGCAGAAATATAAATATTTCTACTCAGAATGTCACCCACGCTGGGCTATTATGCTTACTTTNCCCCCCCCCCCCCACACTGAGTTGGTTGACAGCGCTCATAGCGAGCATTTATTTCGCTATCCGAAGAATAATTTGTAAGCTTTGTTGTAAGACAGTGTTACCTAAAGAAATTAACGTATGTAGAACAATTAAAATGAATCCCAAGCAAATATGACTTTCAGACATTTTCCACAGTTCGCCTGAAAAAAGATATTGATAATGAATAAAAATTGTATGTTCAAAGATGAGGCCTTAAATTACATTGTGTTATATGCCGTGTATATAAACCATAAAGAAGGTTTGACCCAAATGTGATGTGGTCAAGTACCAACTATGGGAACGAAATACATTAATATATACAAATTTATTCAGCCTCTTTAAAGATAGCACAATAGTGAACTTGACGCGTCCCGCGTCCCGAAAGACATTTTATTCGTCAGAAGACACGCTCTGGCGAAACTCACAGGCGGACGACCGCAATAAATACTAAGGGTTTTGCGGACGTGCTGGAATAATGATGCCAGGGAGATGCTATCGCGCCTCGCAGCTGCAAGGCGTGCTACCAAAGGTTCCTGCACGTGTAAATGTTCCTGCACGTGCAGACGATATCCAGAGACAGCGGAAGACACACGTGCGCAGGCACAGCTGCGTTCGCAGCTGCCAAAGGACGCCGAGCTCACACCATCGGCTGCGTCTGTCCCAGGCTGGCTACTTCAATAAAGGATGAGAGCTTTTGGCGAGTGGGCGGCAATAATAGCCACACGATATCCGGGGACAGCGGAAGGAACACGTGTGCCGAACCAAGAGGCCACCCAAGTGTTCCCGCATGTGCAGAACAGAACAACAAACTTCCATGCCAGAATCAAGGGGCGACGCCGGACCCGCCGGACCACGTGCGGATCACAGGAGCAGCGGCCACGTGTTTTACGACCCAGGAGGACGCGGCAAGCAGCCCGGCCATGTGCAGAGGCGATGCTAGTTCAATATGGCGAACGAGCATACAAAAACGAGAGGAAAAGGGAGGAACGGATCAGTCAGCCTTCGTCAAACGAGGAGTGTGGACCGGAGCCGAGAGAAACGAGTTCGCGAGAATGCATCACGACGTCAACCTCAGTCGGAGGCCGTTAAGCGGGACGTGCGGAGGGAAGAGTCCGAGAAAACATCAGTCAGCCTTCGTCAAACGAGGAGTATGGACCGGAGCCGAGAGAAACGAGTTCGCGAGAATGCATCACGACGTCAACCTCTGTCGGAGGCCGTCAAGCGGGACGTGCGGAAGGAAGAGTCCGAGAAAAACGGCAGTCGGCCGTCATCAAACGAGCAGTACGGAGTGGAGCTGAGAGGAGGCGTCGAGACGCCCACCAAGTGCCGGAGCAGTCCCAGGTCGCCAGCTGGGAGATGAACCATCGCCTCGAGACAAGCTAAGAAGAAACATACCGGAAGTGCGACAATCCTAGCTCCCCCACGGCGCAAATCTCCGCGTCAAGCCTTACGTAGCCTACGTAGCAAATGGGGAGGGGAGAGTTGTCTCGTGTGTTCCTGTAGAAGTGACCCTGTTAAGCATAAATAAAACTGACTTATGGTAACTTGAAAACAAGGTGAATTTATTTGGTAAATTGGACCTAGGGACAATAGAGTCGACGTATTCCTACGTCCTAACACTGAGGGCTAGCATCAATTGCTGGTACCTTACGCAGAGAGCAGATTCCATACCTACTATACGCCATAGCAATTGGGCAGGTATCAAACTTAACCATAACTTAGCAACTTTTTATTTGAGCTTTACCATATTTGGCACTATGCATGGTAAATTTTTTTTTGTACTTTTACAAGAAACATTGTTGGAAACCAAGTTGCTGAAAAAATCCTTTTTAAAACTAGAAATATTTTTCATGTAAAATCTGCAAAACATATATTTGTAATATTACAAATGATAGCTTTGTGTTACAACTTACATTATTGAGAAGTGTATATAATTTTTTTTCTAGAAACCGATTGTGTTGTATTTTTAAAAGTGTATAACTAGCAAAATATTTTTAAAAATAATTTACAAAAAATAATTATACTTTGCCAGCACGTGGACTAGAATCCACACACTTCATGTTACCAGACCGCGCCTTTGACAGCATAAACAAGTTGATTTAAATATTGTAAATTATTTTTATATGCAATATATCATCAAGAATATACAAAATATTAGAGAAGTAATTTTATTAAGAAGAATACGTTTATTTCATTTTAAGAGTTGTGTTGCTGAGTTGAGATATTTGGACGGCTCTTAACAACGAGGTATTGAGAGCAAATTTAACAGTTCGGTGTAGTTAGGAAACATAAAGCGTTCATAAGTAATACGGTCACGTTTTATTGAAATTGTTGTTTTATTATGATTATTTAAGTTGCTATAAGTGTTTCACGTTATTCAAACATGCAAAACATTTCTTTTTTACAGCAACTTCACTTAACATCAACCATAGTTTATGCACAAACAGGCTATATACGGTTTTATTCTCTAAGTACACCAAAACTTCTAGCTTTTTTTAAGTAACAAAATTTTTCATTAGTTACAAAAAAATTAAAAATAACTAGTTATTTAAAAAAAATTTCAAAATTAATATTTTTGCAAATTCAACTCGCGAACACTTTCAACCGATAATTCGAAGACGACTCACTGAAATTTAAGTACCTTTCAGATAGCTGTAAGCAAAAATTGTGCGACATTTTGTAACGACGTTAAATGTTCGTGTGTTTCTGATGGTATACAAATTCCTGCTATAATTTTCTGCGTTATGGGACAGTTAAATTAATTTTCCGTGATTTTCCTTCATGTTTATTGATACTTAGGAAAATATTCTTCGTGTGGAAGGATCCAACTACACACTGCGACACGGCTGCTTAAAATCATACGTAGTCATTTTGACAACATATATTATTTCGGTAACATTTAACTAATTTGAAAAGGGTGAATATTTTTATCATAAAGAAAAGGCTCCATTCTTTCTTTACAACAATTAAATGAACAAGGTTTTGGCAACTCCTGATAAATAGCCGCCGTTTTCTTTCCTTGTGCGAGACGCAAAATTATTTGCCCGGATTTCTCCCGCGTTAAGTTTGCAACCGTTTTTGTAGTCGACGCATACTTTGCGTTCGCAAACTAAGCGTTCGTAATCAGAACTAACGCAAAGTATGACTTTGCGTCGTTGACGGACACAAAATTACTTTCCATTGCGGTCCTAATACGTCTGCAGGCAAGAAGAAGTCTTGTCTCCATGTTTCTTCCCCTATACAACCCACAAACGTCTGCCAGACAGACATTTTAGCGTGGTATATTATATCTTCGAAACAATGTATTCAATTTGATCTTTATGTTGTATACGTGCCGTATCTATTTTAACAATCAAATGTGTCTACACAAAGACTCTTGTGCACCATTTTGTAAGATAGCTCCAAACGAATAAATAAAATTGAATGCCTTATTTCCTTAATACAATTAACCTAATCCTACCAAACCCAGCTAACAAATTGTAAAACGGTACGCCAAATAATTTTCACATTACAATAGTTCACATACTGGAATTAAACATTGCTGACGTATAAATAATGAAGCATAATTGTCATATGTACAACAGCAAAAAATGTGAAAATAAAATTTGTTGCCATATGTTGGCAAATGATAAACTAATACCCACAAAAATCTTCGCACAAGTAGCCATACGGTAGGCTACGTAAACTTACGTGTTACAAATTACTCGGACACTTATTTTGAAAATCGCAGCCTTATAAATATTTCAGGTAAATAAATCCTCTCCATCAAAACAGATGACAAATGACATCCTAAGTCGATGCTCCGAATCCAATCTCCGTAATGAATTTGTTTGCATGATAGCATAGAGTATAATTTTTTCCTAATTTCTCTTGTCCGGAGTCAGACAGGTGTGTATTTGAAATTGTCTCACTACTGTTGCCTGTGATTCTGATTCCATCTTTAATGATATTGCTGTTAACGACACATCAATACCTACCTACCACCTAAGCTTTTGAGATATTTATTGAAATAAATTTGCCTAGATGCAGAGAAAATTAGACTCATTAGTAATATAGAGCGAGTTTAAAATAAAGACCCAACTTTGAAGGTATATACTGTAATATTAAAACCTATTAACGTACAACCTTGGTTGACCAATCAAATGAACCGTCGAACTGTGAAGTTTGTTTACCATATCTTTATCAATGTTCAGTGTGACCAACACCAGCTGCCCAAACGAAATCTACGCGATAATCAAACTCGTTCCACACTCTTGTCAGAAAATCCGGTGTTACGGTTTGGATTGCGTCCGTAATTATCGTTTTGAGGTCGTCAATGTTAGCCGGCAATGGTGGAAGAAACACTTCGTCCTTTATGTACGCCCATATGAAAATTCGCACGGAGTAAGATCCGAGCTCCTTGTTGGCCAGTGATGAAGAGCCTGGTCACCAGCTACTCCTCGACCAATACAGCGTTGAAGCAACGTCTCGTTCAGGTATCAGCGAACAGCTACGTGCCAATGGGGTGGCGCACCATCCTACTGGAAAATAAAGTCCCCCGCCGTCTCTTCTAACAGGGGAAACAACCACTCTTTCAGCATGTCTAAATAAGGAATTTCAATAACAGTGGGCTCGTGAAAAAAGGAAGAGCCGAAAACAGTGTCTTTGGATAAAGCACAAAATACGTTCACTTTGGGGAAAGCGCGCTGGTGTTCGGTGGTTTCATGTGGAGGCTCCTGACCCCATATCCGCACGTGTTGCCGGTTCACCTTACCATTTGTATGGAAAGTCGCTTCATCGCTAAACACCAGCTTAGATATAAAGGCATCGTCTACCTCGTTCTGGGCAAGATCGAACGCGCAGAAATCTTGTCTCAGTTCTTTATCCTTTTCGGTAAGAGCCTGTACAAGCTGCAATCTTTATGATTTGTACAGCAATCGCTTTCGCAACACTGTCCATACCATTGAATGAGGGATTCTCGAATGAGGGATTTGCATTTCCCGGCTAGCTTGTCCAGTTTATTTTCTCGGAAAGCGAACGAACGCTTGTTGAATCCGTTGCACATTCTCTTCGGACACACGCTAGCGCCCGGAACTTTTGCCCTTGCAAAGACGCCCTGTGTCACGGAACTGAAGAAACCAATGTACGATACTCTACTTATCGGAAGGACGACGTCCGTATTTGAGACAGAATTCACATTGAACAGTCGTAACCGATTAACATTTAGCGAACTATATAACAGAGAACTCCATCTGTTGTTCCGTCACCATCGTGATGCGGACTAACACAAAACACACGCTCATAGTGCGATGACAGACGCTCCCAGTGTCATCTCTCAACACATAAAGGAAACATCAGACCGTCCCCTTCACATTGACGTGTCGAATGCGAGCTCACTTCCCCTTCATTACCTCAAACCTAGCGTTACGAACGCCATCAAAACCGTAACACAGGACATGCTGATAAGAGCGTTGAACGAGCTTGTTTATCGTGTATATGTCGTTCGGGCCGCTCATGGTGGTCACATTGAATATTAGGAATGTATGGTAAACCAATTTCACAGTTTCACGGTTCATTTGTTTGGTCAATCAAGGCTATTGGTTGTTTGGTGTTTATATTATAGACTTTCAAATTTGGGGTATTCTTGTATACTCNTTTTTTTTTTTTTTTTTTTTTTTTTTTTTTTTTTGGCTGATCACGTAATTTACACAGTAACTCTAAATGTTTATATATTTGTTATGTTTCCTATTATATTATTTTAAGTGTTATTTAATAACGGTTTGGTATAATTATGATCCTATATATATTCACAATGATTTGAGATTGATTATTTGGCTACTTAGCAAGTTATTGGAACGCGCGGTACTAACCTAAATCATTATTTTTCCCCAAGTATTATTTTTTATTTTGTTGTTTGTTGTTAAGCCTTTGAGAGTTTTGTTTTTCTTCGTTTGATGATATCTTGAGGAAGAGGATATCAGTAAGCTGAGTCCACTCACCTGATCAGGTTTAACATTTTTAGGAATCCAATGCCGATTCAATCAGGCACGTTTGATCTGAGCAGATGTGTAACGATATGAAGCCTACAAAGATGCCTGAACTGGCTGCGTCCGACTTATGAGGTAGCTGAAAATGGCTTAAATTCTTAAAACTTTGCATGAGGCTGATGGCACATGAGACTCGTGAGTCTCATAAAGGAAGACACCGGAAAGACCCTGCCGCATCACACAGCGCCAAACCTGCATGATTGCTACTGCGAGGGCAATCTCCTACGAATATCTGTGTCTCTGACAGCAGAATTGGGAAGCAGACAAGTTTCTTTATTATACGTGACACAGAGAATTATGCCCTCTTACAGAGGCCAAAACTTTTATATACCCGCTTTTTTCCAGAAATGTTAATAATCTCAGTGTTCTAATAATTTTCTAGGACATAAAATTTCAATTTTTATTTCCCTCAACTCAAAGACTACGGAATATTTTTCCAGTTGCACTTAAGGCTAGTGCCATGTGTTTACAATTATATGAAAAATAATATGTGTTGAATTCTCCAGATACTTTAATTTTTTTCGACTCATTAGAAGTGTTTTTTTTTCAGTAAGTCAATGCTTCATTTAATGCAATTAACTGTCCTATTTTTTGCGTTATTAATTAAATCACACTTCAATGTCTCTGCTTGGTGTCCCTTGTGGTAGTACGTTGTAAGTATTGGTAGTGGTTTTTAAATGGCTTTGTTTATTTGGAGAGCACACTTTAGTTGTAAGTGTTATATTTGTCTTGCCTCTTGCCACGTCTCCTCTTACACAAAACTACAAGTCCAATCATAAAGTGAAAGTCTTGCAGGGTGTATTTCTGTCTAACTCCGATAGAGCTCGTTGCACAAGATAAATCAAAATGGTGATATGACAGTTGTTCAGGTTTTCACTGGACTACAAATATCTGCGAGACTTGCAATAGAATGCATTATAAGATCAATGTAGAACATATTGTAATTTAAGATAAAATGTAAGAAATGATGACGAAAGCTAGATATACTGAAGTTCTAGAATATTTCGTGGTCAATTTATTTACGAACGCGCTTAAAACGTGCGGCGAAAGTATGACGATATTAGAGGAAATCCAAAAATAAAATTATAATACACAAAAAACCGGAAAACTGCTTGAAATAAGGATAAAAATAACCGAAAGACATACATCCACGATAACACCCGAAAATAAAAATGTCTAGGGAACACCACCTTATGTTTTTAAAGCCATCATCAATACAGATAGTCTATCAATAGTGATTACCAGTCTCACAGTATAATTATGGATTAATTATGGGCGGTGGAGAATAATAATATCAGTAGTCTTAAAGAAAGCATGTTACTGAATCGACATAAATCGGGACATAGTTGAACATGAACCGAAAGCGGTGATAATAAGAGTAATTTATAACTATGAAGTCACAGTGCAACTGCAGGTGAAATGCTAATCTTTGAGCTTGATATAATATTTATTACTTTAGTTACAAATGAAAAGGAACACATACACCTTAAAATCTAATATATGCCTGCACACGAGGAGCCGAAATCCTTATATTTCAAAGCTGAAGAATTTTAAGTGTCGGTCTAAGAATGCTTTCATGATGCAGCAATTTTAGGTAGCAGCCAAACTCAGAAAGTGTGTTTGAATTGGCTGTAGTATGGAATAATGTTTCCTGATGTTTCCAGCCTGGTAGAGGCTGCCTTCTACCGACAAAAGAGAAGCACTGATCTGAATTGAGAAAGACTACCTCTTCGCATAGCGTGTAAACGGTGTTTACGATGTGCCGCCAAAAGAGAAGTGATTTCAGTGCGTTGCGTTTTAGTCTGTTTCTGTGGTGGCAAAATTTCTAGTGAAAAACGACGGAAATCACTATTCCCGCAGAGACAAAAAAAATGTCCCGCAAAATGAACAAATAATTCACAACAAAATTTTTATGAGAAAACCCGCGCTCGCCTACTTAAAATTAATTTGTTATTTTTCGGGTCACTGATATAATCGTACACCAAAAGACACAAACTCAAATAATTATGTTTTGTCTATCCGACGACTGTCGCAAAACATCCACAATTCGATTTTTACAAATTAATATTTTATGAAAGCGGCCTAACACCGATTGAGATTTTATAGGTCATACAATTATAAATAACATTAAAATTCTATTGAAGGCAATTTTGTTTAGGACTAAGTGTATAAAACAATAATTTCGTGGAAAAGTCACAGAAATATCTATACACGCTTCCATTTACATGGTTGCGTGTTTCCTCAAATTATCTACTTGTGTAAAAAATATGGGGTAATTAACTGCGAAATTCCTTGCGAGATTTATATTCTAGCGTTGTACTATCTCCCGGTTCAGTTTTTTTTCCGCTTTTTTAGGAAGTACGGTTTGAAATTTAAATGTGTCGCTTTTTAAAAGATTTGACAGCTGTGGCATCACTGTTTGATTTTTAGTATGTAATTGTATTTATTGTCATTTATTTTCGAAATCTGCAAGACGTTTCACGTTTAATCCGCTTTGTGGGTGATTAAAATTCAAATATCTAAAAATCTTATAGTTACTTTTTAATTTTTTTATTCGTTTATGTATGTTACATTCAGGGTAACTCACATATAAACATAACATTATTATGCTGTTCACTCTAGAGAAAAACTGGAGTTTTCAGGATCCATTTTCTTTAAATGTCGAATATTAATATCTGAGAAACTTGTATTATTAGGATATTTGTGCAGTGCTTAAAGTCCCACAGCGGCATGGAACAGGATGAAAGACCTCGACGCCAGTTAACTGCTTTGCCCGCAGAGTAGAGGGAGTACTTGAAGACCCATTGTTTCCCTTATCGCTCGCTGTCTTTTGTAGCTCAAAAGCGGAAATTATCTCCAGGTAGAAAGGCGCCTTAATGTTCTGTAAATTACAGAACAGAATATCATCGAAACATTAATGGCAGTTGCTTACATTTTTCCTTGGATATAGCCTATTTAAGATACTATAGTACATATAAATTAACTATGTCAAGAAGCTTTGGTGTAAGTAAGAAACCTACAATTTGTATTAATTAACATTTCATTTTGTACATCATGTAAACTCTTTTACATTCCGTTCAAAGGGTTTACATAACATGGTGATCAAAATAGTTGAAAGCGCTCCACTCTGAATAAAATGACTAACTAAAATAAAATTTTGAATTTTGTTGTCTTTCGCATAATCTTAGATGAACGACATATTTGTTGCAAGCGGTTCAATATATTTTTCGTTAAATGGACAATGTTTCCGAGTTATTAAAAATAAACAAAAGGTAAAAACTGGATGCAGTAATATGATTTTGTTGGCTCGGGGACATAGGGTCCTGGGGGAGCAGCTTAGGAGTCACTAGCCATGACATCGCAGGCGAAGGTCGTGGCCTGCGGCCTTGTTCATCTCTCCCCTCGAAACCACACATTCATGGCCAGCCATTCTCAGCAAACCGTAAGCATAAATATTATTTTAATAAAAATTTTTTTATAAAAATATATTTTATAAATAAATAATATAATAAAAGTTTAAAATATTGGCCCGCCACCTTCGATCTGTAATAATTATTGGGGTTTTCCGTTTAAAAATAAATGGCAACCGTTTCGCAGCAGATCGTAATGTTTTTTTATTAATGTATTGTTTTTTTATGTTTTAAATTAAAGTTAGATTTATTGCCTCAATATTTATAGCACAAAACATTATTGGGGGTATACTAAACCCCTCTACTACTGACAAAAGCCACACTATGGGGTTAATAAAATAGAACTATATTAAATGTATTTTTTTNTAATTATTGGGGTTTTCCGTTTAAAAATAAATGGCAACCGTTTCGCAGCAGATCGTAATGTTTTTTTATTAATGTATGGTTTTTTTATGTTTTAAATTAAAGTTAGATTTATTGCCTCAATATTTATAGCACAAAACATTATTGGGGGTATACTAAACCCCTCTACTACTGACAAAAGCCACACTATGGGGTTAATAAAATAGAACTATATTAAATGTATTTTTTTAATATTTATTTTATAATAAAACATTGGGAGGCATTAGTATTAAGTATTATATATAGCCAGATTCATCTTCTCAAGGAGAATGAGGTCTTGATGTACGCTGAAGAGCGAAAACAAATTGGTACACCTGCCTAATGTCATGTAGGACCCCGCGAGCACGGAGAAGTGCCGCAAGACGACGTGGCATGAACTCGACTAATGTCTGAAGGTATGCAGGAGGCATTGAAATCTGCACCAATTTGAGAAAAGGTTGCACGTCTGCTACATTTAATGATTCTTGTCAGTCGTCGTTTGTCCCGTTCGTTCACGATCTTTTTCCGGCCGCAGCGATGTCAAAGATTTGATGTTTTACCGGATTCCCGATATTCACGGTACACTCGTGAAATGGTCGTACGCGAAAATCCTAATTTTATCGCTGCCTTGGAGATGCTATGTCCTATATATCGTGCGCCGACTATAACACCACGTTCAAACTCACTTAAATCTTGATAACCTGCCATTGTAGCAGCAGCAACCGATCTCGCAACTTTACCAGACGCTTGTTGTCTTATATAGGCGCTGCCGACCTCATCGCGTTACTCTGATTGTTTCCATACCTCTTTTATTCGCATACGCATGCCTATACCAGTTTTTTTGGCTCTCCAGTGTATTAACGATTACGTAACCCAATAACAGGCTCACCATAATGGAATCAATAACTATGCTCTCCCCAACCAAGAAAAACACTAATATAATTACATAATCGTACAACCATGAACACCCCGGGCATGCCATACCATCATGTCCAATGGCCATAGCCCCTTCCCCTTGCACCTAACTGCCGCGAAAAGCATCCCCTCACCCTATGCTTCGGCAAGCCAATCACTACCACACACTACAATCGTGAAACCTTCAGTCTGTATCCACTTGCTCACGCGAGGCAGGCGGCTGGCCGGTCTTGCCAAAATAATCACGAAAATATCATATATATATATATAGGAAGTAGTGCTTTCATAAATAATCAAAATAATTTTATTTAAATTTATTTTATTTATTGTTTGAATAATTCCCAAATCTCCAAAAAAATTGAGTTTAATATTTCGAAGATATATTTTTTAATCGGTTTTTAAAATTAAAACTCTGTACAATTTGTTATTTTCCATGGCAGTGGATAACATATATAAAAAGGAAATAATCTCATGGCGGGACACTGATTGAACCTGCAACCATTTAAACCTTTGAGACCTACTTTAATGTATGGTTTCAGGCGTTGCAAACAACATATATTATACACAGAGGTAACAAAACTCATGGGATAGCAACATGAAAATATACAGATGGCAGTAGTATCACGTACAAAATGTATAAGTGGGCAATGCATTGGTTGGGCCCTCATTTGTAGTCAAGTGATTCATGAGAAAAGGTTTCTTACGTGATTATGGCCGCACGAAGGGAATTAATAGACTTTGTACGCGGAATGGTAGTCGGAGATTGATGCATGGGACATTTCATTTCGGAAATGGTTAGGGAATTCAACATTCCGAGATCCAAAGTGTCAAGAGTGTGCCGAGAATACCTAATTTCAGGTATAACCTCCCACCATGGACAACGCAGTGGCCGACCGCTTGCACTTAATGACCGAGACCAACAACGTTTGCGCAGAATGGTCAGTGGTAACAGACAAGCAACACTGCGTGAAATAACCGCGGAATCAATGTGGGACGTACGACGGACGTGTCCGTCAGGACAGTGTGGCAAACTTTGGCTGTACTGGGCTATGCCAGCAGAAGACCGACTCGAGTGCCTTTACTAACAGCGCGACATTGCCTGCAGCGCCTCTCCTGGCCTCGTATCCATATCGGTTGGACCCTAGACGACTGGAAAACCGTGGCTTGGTCAGATGAGTACCGATTTCAGTTGGTAAGAGCTGATGGTAGGGTTCGAGTGTGGTGCAGACCCCACGAATCCATGGACCCACGTTGTCAACAAGGAACTGTGCAACCTGGTGGTGGCTCCATAATGGTGTGGGCTGTTTTTACATGGAATGGACTTGGGTCTCTGGTCCAACTAACTCGATCATTAACTGGAAAGGGTTATGTTCAGCTACTTGGAAACCACTTGCAGACATTCATGGACTTCATGTACCCAAACAGCGATGGAATTTTTATGGATGACAATGCGCCATGTCACCGGGCCACAACTGTTCGCGATTGGTTTGAAGAACATTCTGGACAATTCCAGCGAATGGTTTGGCCACCAATATGGCCCGACATGAATCCCATCGAACATTTATGGGACATCACCGAGAGATCAGTTCATGTACAGAATCCTGCACTGGCAACTCTTTCGCAATTATGGACGTCTATAGAGGCAGCATGGCTCAATATTTCTGCCGGGGACTTCCAACGACCTGTTGAGTCCATGCCACGTCGAGTTGCTGCACTTCTCCGGGCAAAAGGTGGTCCGACACGATATTAGGAGGTATCCCATGACTTTTGTCGCATCAGTGTAATGCGTGCTGTACTTAGGTCGACACAACGCGTGTTTTGTTGTCACAGCCAGTGAACTGCAGGCTATATGTTCGGCTACAATAATATGAACCAACTATGGTCTAGACCAGTAAGACGGTTTGCTAATCATTTACCCACAGGTAAGTTCATCGGTCATTGAGCTTCGCAGTGTGCGGTACATACCAAAAATTACCTAAATGTGCATAATGTACACAATTGTGTACACTATGTATGAATGGGTTAAACAGGATTGTGGCTATCTAACTACATGACAACAGCAGCCAACCACAAGGAGTAATGCTTAAAAATAGTTTATTAGGCCTCCAAAAGAAGTGAATGAATTATCTCATACAATTACAGTAATTATTAATGGATAAATGTTTTGTTTTTAAAATCTATGTGTATGAACACATGTAAAGAATCTTTGTTTAATTCCATCGTATTTAGTATTTTTAAATATTGTTAATGGCATGTATTGAACCATAAAACCATTTTTTTGCAGCAGGAATCGAATCTTAAACCAGATTATGTGCATTTACCGACATTACATTTTTCATATTAGTTTTAAATAATTATGTAGCATACGACATTTTCACAAGTCAGCTCATCAGTAAGCGAATATTTACATATATATAGATATCCGAGCATTATTTGCGAACACTTAAGGAACAGGCTTATGAAATTAAATTTAAAAGTATTATTGCTTGCTCCAGGAATATATAAAAGTTTGCAAAGGGCTATATAAATATAGTAATCAGCTAATTAATAAACAATTTATTTCAGAATTTTTTATAGAATTAGTTTACAGCAGAGTGGTTAAAACATCGCGTTAAAAAATATATCGAAAATTTTAAAATTATTAAAATGGATTACTACAACAACACTTAAAAAATATTCACCTTCTTCCATGCACATGTGAACTCAGGAGACAAACTCCACCCAAAACTGACACCACCCAAGATCAAATCCACTCAAGACTAACTTCCCCCAAGATTTACTGTATCGAACACAAACTCCAAACAAGATTGACTCTACCCAAGAGTTACCCGATCCAAGATTTACTCTACACGAAAGTAATGCTATCCAAGTTTGACTCTACTAAAGATTTAATTTATTTAAGACAAACTCTGCCAATGATTAATTAACCTGGATTGAATCTAGCCAAAACTAATACCACCCAAGATTGACTCTACCCAAGACTAACTCCACCCAAGAATTATTCTACCTAAGTCTAACTCTACCCAATACTAAATTTACCCACGACTATCTCTACCAATGATTATCTCCACCCAAGATTGACTCTACCCAAGATTCAATCTACCCAACATTGACTCTCCCTAGAATAACACCAGCCAATATTGACTCTACCCAAGAAAAACACCGCTCAAGATTGAGTCTACACAAGACTAACTCTACATAAGATTGACTCTACACAAGATTGTATATACCCAAGACTAACATCACCCAAGATTTATTTACCCAAAAATAACTCTACACGGGGTTGAATCTACCCAAGAATAATTCTACCCAACATTGACTCTACCTAATACTAACTTAACCCAAGAAAGAACCCACACAGGACCGACTTAAACCAAAAATAATGCCACATAAGACTAACTCCAACCAAGACTACTGACACACAAGACTAACCTCACCCAGGATGGAATCCACCCAATACTAACTCCATACAAGACTAGCTCCATGCATTACCGAGTCCATCCACGACTGGCTATACCCAAGATTAATTCCACCCAAAATTAAACCAACCCGAAACTTTCTCCACCCAATACTCACTCCACCCATATCCAAGTCTAACCACGACCGAGTCAAACCATGACGAAGCACAAGCATAATTGACTGTAACCACGGCTGACTCCACCCAAGACTGAGGCGGCTCAAGAATAGTTAAACGAACCAACAAGACCAACTGACCATACCACTCACCTATGCAAACAGACAATGACAGGCATTCACTAAAGAGTCTCCTAATAAGATTCTCTTAGCTAATCTATTCGCCCAAAACTTCACAAAATATTCGCAAAACTTCAGAAATCTTCACAGACATTTCACCCAGAGCTGACCATACCAAACGACCATACCAAGCTACTAGGCCAACTGACCTGTAGTTATACATGTCTCGAAAACGAAAACTTAAAATGATACATCAAAATGAATTCTCAAAAAGAAACCCCAAAAAGAAACTTCTATACCCAGGCCCATTTTTTACAATTGCTACCAGAACACGAAACGTTGTCTTACACCAAGAGAAATGCTTTGAACTAAGGGGCTCTAATTATTTTCTGAAATAATCTCGTCTAAAAGGACTATTATTTTTAACCAATGTTCGGAACATGCCACGTGTATGGGCCCCTACCATTATGTAAGCTACGTGATTCTATTTGCTTTATACCACGCACAGCATGAGGAGGATGAGAACTAGGAGTATGAGGAGTATTAGAATGAGGAGAGGGTGTAGAGGGAGGGAGGAGAGGTAGGAGGAGGAAGAGGAACTGCTTCAGGGGATTGGATCTCAAACACACATATCATGAGCCAAAACCTTTACACTGCAAATACTGGTTTAAATGTCCTAAAAATTCTCGACTAGGGAACATAAATCCCATCAAGAAAAGCGACAGTTGACAAACCAAACGATTGATTAAAGGAACGATCGAGGGATTGGAGCTGATCGAAAGATTACTAAGAATTTGTAAAAGTTGTTGAGGATTGCTGAGTGAGTGAGGATATTTGGGCGGCTATTAACAACGAGTTCTTAAGAGCCGATGAGGGTTATTGAGGTGAGTATGGAGCAGCGCTGGAATGGAAGGGCAGGAGAAACGGGAGATCCCCGAGAAAATCTACCAATCAGCGGCATCGTCCAGCACGATTACCACATGAGAAAATCCGGGAGTGACCCGGCCGGGGATTGAACCCAGTTCGCCTTGGTTGGAGGCGCAGGCTAACCACTCAGACCGTGGCCCAACATGATTGCTGAGGATTGGTGAGGATTGGTGTGGAGGATTGCGGAGTGGGATTGCTGAGGATTGCCGAGTAGGAATGCTGAGGATTGTGGAGAAGGATTGGTAAGGGTTGGTGAGGATTGTGGGGCGATTGTGGTGCATGTAGTGCTGATTTCAGTGCTTATTGTGGTGCTATTATTTGCGGTTAATACGGTACTAATTGCAGTGCATGCAGTGGTAGCTGCGGTGAATGCTGTGTTAATTGTGGTGCATGCAGTGTGTACAGTGCTAATTGCGGGACATGCGATATTAACTGCGGGGCATGTGGTGCTTTCGGTGTGTGCGGCGCTTGTAGTGGACTCTTTGTACAGATGGTTCTCTCATGTCGCCGAGCATTTCGACTATTGACATCTTGGATGACGTCTTGCGACCTTGATTTTGACCTTTATCTATCATCTTGGATACCATATCCCACTTTAAAAAAAATTGAAAATTTTTTAGAAAAAATATTAAAACCACAGAGAAAATTGTAAGACCTTGGCTTCATCTATAATGAAGCTCAAGACGGGCAAATTCCCCATTTTTATTCACCTGATGTCTTATAATCGTTCGTGCTAATTGCAAATGACTGCGATGACTATGCAGTCATTCCCTACACCTTCGTGAAGTCGGCGAGAGTTACGATAATGCAAAAAGGTTTATGCCTTTTACTATACAGCCTGCAGATCTTAAGATAAACAGCATATATGGAGACACTGTACCACATACTGTTCCAAGAGAAAAATAGAGGACTAAAAATAATGTAAGCGACATACAGCAAAACAAGGCACTACAATCACAAGAATTTTCGAGCAGCAATAGCATGAAACACGGTTACAATCATGCACAGTATTTAGTGAAGTGTAGAGATTTCAACGTCTCTTAACATTGTCGTCTTGAGAGCCGATGAAGTTGAAGCGAGGTGAGTATGAAGCGGTGCTGGAATGCAAGGGTGGGGGGAAATGGTAGATCCCCGAGTAAACCCGCTGACTAGCGGCATTATCCGGTACGACTCAACACAAACAAAAATCGAGGGAGAAAACCCGCCGGGAATTTAAACATGTTGGCCTAGAGGGAGGACGAGTAGACTTACCACTACACCACTGCAACCCCGGGAGAGTATTAAATTTCACTATAGTCAACATCCCCAAATACAAAACAATATATATCCAAGAGGTAATTGAACATCAAGACAAATAGCCAAAACTAGAAGGGAATGTGCATTTAATTGAAACAACAGATAGGCACCATATTTCAAAAACCATCAAAACCAGCTGGAATAAATAACAGAAGCCATGGATTGATGAAACACTTCAACTAACCACGGGGAAAGCACCTTAGATTCGGCCGCGAGCTGCAGCTAATCAGAAAGAACCTCTACACAGACGCAGGTATGCAGAGGTCCCACAGAGCTTCAGTAGGTTAAAGTTATTGTTGCTTTTACTTTATCCTAAAGATAGTGGGTGCGATGTCTTTCGAAATGTCGGGACAAAATACGATAATGACGCGGCTGCAACACAGAAACCAAGATCATGCAAGCAACGGCCACGAATGCCTGCAAATTTTAAAAAATTTATTCCTTTTTACCTAAAATATATTTTAATTCTCAATGAAAAATTGATTACAGGCGCTCGTATAAATGGTGTCTGTACTGCTGGATTAGAGCATGCTTTAAGTATGCGTTTTTATGGGACACTTCAAACATTATTATCAGTGTGTTTATGAATAATTTAACACACGTTAAAGACGATATTATAGTGATATCAGTTTATTGTGTTTCTATAATTATTATGTTAAAAGCCCTAAGCGAATCAAAAAACAGCCTTTTCAGACACATAAACATGAAAATAAGTTAAATATGCGTGTGCGAATTCAACAAATACACCTGCGTTCAACACTGTTAATAGTGTTTCGCTAATGTGATGAAACTTTAACCACCTTAAGTCCCAGGGTGCTAACTCCGAATTAACTTCGTTGACGAACGATATAGCATTACTTATCACGTGTGTACTCTCATCGACTTTCATGACGTCACTCTTCTTTCAGCTGATTTTCTCTAATATGCATGGCATAAACCGTCAAGATGGCGGACACGCGAGTAAAATACGCCAAACACAGTATGTATTCGTTCAAATGAAAATGTTGGGGTCTGTGAAATGCACTACTATGATTTAATGACATTTAATGCCAGCCTGAATAAATTTGACAATATCCATTTTAGTACCAAATAGTTATAATCAGACAGCAAATATAACTTTAAAGTTACCTGACATTGTGGCATTGTTGTATACACTACACATTTATTTTTCGCTACGGCCAATAACTATTCTTTAGCGAAATTAAATATCACGCAAATATCACCAATTACTCACAGTTTTCTCTTTTATGTCTCAAACAGCAATTAGTACATTATTAACTTTATACATGTCTTAGTAGGTGGTTATGTTTAGCATTAGTTTTGACGCTATTCCCCACCTTTTGAATGTAGGTTGTTTATATGGCGGAGTTATTTTCTCCCGGCATAGACTATATGATGCCTAGACGATTAAAGGATTTTCAATAAGGTAGTCTTTTGACGTTCTCCTTAACTGGATAGTTATATTTTCTCGAGTTTGAACAAAAAACAACATACAGCAACACTTCCGAGGTGTGGCATTCTAATTTGGCTATTCGTATTAACCGGTGCGACTTCGTGGTGGAGGGGGGCTTCTCTGGGCAACGAGTTTATACTTATCTCTGCTCTGTGGGTGCTGGTATGCTGTCATCTGGGGAGGAGCTCCGGCGAAGTGGTCGGCATTGGAAAAAGGCCCGCATTTGGTGTCGTCTCACTGGAGTGCTGTTCGGACTCGTGCTCACGTCTTCTCGTGATTTCTTCACGCAACTCTTCCCTCGGTGCGGTGATAATGAACTGTAATACCACCTTCACAGCAAGGAAGCTTATATACTCTGTAGCTTCTTTCCCTAATTGTCGGCAAGTGTCGCCTTGTTGGGGGAGGGGGTGGTGGGATGAAAATAGAACAATGCCTTTCACAAAAGTGCCCTGGTTCCTGAAGGTTGGGAGGCGGGGGGAAGGTGGCACCTTGCCCAAAGCTTACTCTATCAGCTCTTTCTCTGCGGTGCGTGTTTTCTGATTTCCGGCGAAATACGCATGATTATTTTGTGATATCTCGGCGCTCAACTGATCTCACGGGCTTGCTAGAGGTGCTCTTGCTTGGCTCTGCGATTTCTCCTGCTCCTACGTATGTACATATCACTATCCGGGTGCTCCGGCGATATGCCAGCTCTTACTCGGCACAACCTTGACACGTGTTACTGCGATCCGTTCTCGCTGTTCACCTGCCTCGTGACACGTGTCAACTGGTAGGCACTCACGAAGGGGGTCAGCAAGGCTTCTACTCAAAAGGCGTTACACGACAGTTTATCTAAGTAATAATTCTCTATTATGTGGACATAATAGTCTACCGAATGTAGTTAAAATATAATTTCCCTTATAATAAGAAATCATGACACAATTAAATGAACGAGTGTTTTTACAGAAAACAGAGTATATTAATTTCTTATGCATAAAAATAGCATCACGTAACTCCGGACTGCCTGCTGATTTCAAGCGCTTTTACAAATAGTGTGAAATTCCCATTTTCCTGAACTAAAGTATTAATAGCAAAACAAAACGTTACGGTCAAAATTACACAATGTATCCCCACAATCACAGTATAAATTTTAATGGTTTTGTGCAGTCAGTGTTTCAGAAAATATTTAAGGTGTTAACTTGAAGCAGGTTTTATGCATGGAATAAAAAATAACTTCAAAAGCATCGAGTTTAACTACAATTAATTTAGCTTTCAAAATAGATGTTTAACAAAGAAAATTAAAAATTGATACCTTTTCTAAATATGACTTGCTTTTGTGTAAAACCTTTTATGATTTGTAACGATTTTTCTCCTTTCGCGAAACCAACGTAACAGCCAAATGTGATAAAACGGTATGTTGTATTGTTAAGAAATTAATTGTGGAATAAAATTTTATTCTCTCTCTACGATTCTTATGCTTATAAGACTACTACCTACCTTCAGTAATAATTAAAAAACATCTCAAATATTTATAAAAGAAATAAAATTGCAAAACGAAAGGCAAAAGTAAATGTTTAAGTAGTGTATATTTTATTGCAGCTGCAGTAAAGAAATAAATGTTAGAAATTCAATGGGTTTTTTAGTTGTTTTTAATTTCTGTAGGCACGTAAAACTTCACATGATTTTGCGGCTATGGCTGACAAACGATTTCCGAGTTCTGCTACAATTTTCTATCGTTGTGATTTGCCGTGAAGGAACGTAACGTATATGCGATAAGCCAATGAGCAAAACAGGTATCCGTCAGTGAACGCAGAGACGTCATAACCGAAGTGAAACGGTATTGGGCGCTTTATCATCACGCTCGCTAGAATAGCGTTGGCCAACGAACTACACCGTTACTCTTCGATCCAATAGTGCGATGAGAAGTGTTCGGAATTATGACCCGGGGTTAATCTTCGCTGCAAAACACACAACTCGTACGAGGATGATCCTTAACGTATAAACCAAACTTACTGCATTAAATCACCTGCCCTATATATTGTAGTAGAATTCAAATAATACTTCAGAGCGAGGTGGCATGGTTCTAACGGTGGACTCACATTCAAGAAGAATAGGGTTCGATTCCCGGTCCAGACATTCTGACTTCGGTTCTCCATGGTTTCCTAAAATAGCTCCAAGTGATTGCTGGGATAGTTCCTTACTACAGGTCATTTCCAAGTACTTTTTCGCTCCTCATGTTTTGAGCCACTGGCTCAATTTGCAGCGACTCCGCTTTCGACGGAGTGCTAAGTAGTAACCAGCAAATCGAAGAGGGGAGTACTGGTAAAATGGATGTTCTGGTGCAGGATTCTAGGAGAAGGAGCCAGGAGCAACGAGCAAACTCGGCTGATGTCACAGGTGGAGGTCGCGGCGGGCGGCCTGGTGCGGCAATGATATCGACAAAACGATCGGTTTCACGCCAAAAATCACTCCAGAAATTAATAATTTTTCCCAAAACTCACTATATTCACCGAAAATATAAAAAAAATTTGTAAAAACTTTTTCATCGAGTCCTCGTACGAGCAAAGCGGATTTGAGGTTCCTCTATGCGAGAGATCAAATTTCCTCAGAGGAGCAAGCGGATATTAGGCTCTTAGAGAAATGAGCCACTTGATAATGAGATTAATAAAAGCGGATTCGAGGCTCCAAGCGACGTCCAGCATATCGGGAGGATCAGCGGACATGCGACTTTCCACCAACCACCATCCTGCACCCACATCACCTACAACCCCCTCCCCCTCACCGAACCCCATCACACTACCCCTCCCCTGGTCTACCATCCACTAAAATCACACAACACTGCTCCTTCCCAACTTGTTCACGATCATAACAAATCAAGGAAATCGTAAGATATAAAAAAATATTTTCAAAATCGTGGGAAAAATTACATTGATGACCCCGACCACTATGTTGGATGTTGGTAAACTTAAACTGTACCCCAATAACCTTGAACCCGAAAAGTAAAGAATAAATAATAAAACTCGAAAAATACTCGTAAAAATATAGGAACATATTAAGTTGCAGGCAGCAACCAGCATGTTCGATGTTGGTAACATTAAACCGAATTACATTAAATGCATTATCAAAAAAAATATTCTAAAAACTTATTTAAAAAATGTGTAATATTTGAGGAACAAATTACACTACTGGCCACGGGTGGCCAAGTTGTATTGAGTGAACATACCCATGTGACTTTAAACATAAAAAACCTTAGAAACTGTAATAGTTCCAAAAATGTCATTAAATTTAGAGGGAAAATGACATTACTGGACCAGGCCGTCACGGTGGATATTTGTAACCTTGATAATAAACCCAGTGACTTTAAACATTAAAAAATCGAGAAAAAAATTGCAAATGATGTAAAATATAAAAATCAGTCAGGAAAAAATGCATTCCTAATGCNTTAAATTTAGAGGGAAAATGACATTACTGGACCAGGCCGTCACGGTGGATATTTGTAACCTTGATAATAAACCCAGTAACTTTAAACATTAAAAAATCGAGAAAAAAATTGCAAATGATGTAAAATATAAAAATCAGTCAGGAAAAAATGCATTCCTAATGCGAAAAACCAAGTTGGAGAGTGTGACAGATAGGGTTCGATTTTCGTAAAACTGGAAGAGCACAGACACTCCCTGGTATGACGATCATCAAGAGAATGAACCCCCACATCAATATATTATTGGATATATAGCCGATCAATCTTCGGAGCCACAAACTGGATTAACGACTTTACATAATGCATATACCTCATCCACCCACCCAAAACCCCATAACACCTCACGTTGCTACTCATTCCCCACTATTTACTCACCATATTTCGACCCCCATCAACATCCACACATGCCAACAACGCACGACACGACTCTCCGTCCCCACTCGCAGTTAACTTGCCATAGCTCGACACCATCATAATTTACTCACGATAGCTCTTCCCTCACTATTCACCCATACCATTAACTAACCACACGTCTCTCCACCCCTCTAACTGTCAGAACACGAACCCCTCCCCACTACCCACTCAAACACCACCCATTCCGCTCATTACAGCTAGTTTCCACCCAGTGGGAATTGGTGAAGTGTTGCAATGTAAGCTGGTGTTTTCTCAGTTCTGTACACACTCATTGCACGTGGCAGGAACCAGTAACTAGAGTGGGGCCGGGAGAAACTGGATTTATTGCTGCCACTCACAAGACCGAGGCAAGGCATTCATTACACATGTGCTGTGGCAGGAAATACACTGCTACCTTTAAGTGGCCGATGTGTAATCTAAAGTAGAGTAAGGGACAACACAACATGCGTAGACCTGGGTGACATTACGCAGTCATGTGATGAGCACTTCAGGTAGTGGAAGGGATTAATTACACAGCTCGCGGCCCTACGGGATTGCTCTGGCAGAGTTGTTTGGCGGCCCGAGTTACACAGTACGACTTATCTGCATGGCATTTACATCACGTATAGGCCATTCATAGTTACATCACACTTTCTGAAGCCCTTCTAGAAATCTACTTTTGGTTACCGATTACGTATCCTTCTGCTACATGTAAACATAAAAATTACCATGTGACATACATTTTAACTGTCAAATGTTTTGTTTACTGTTTTCAACTGTTCAAATAATTCTGCCATAATTAAAAAAATTATTATGTATGAATGCACAAAATTTAGGCGTCTAACCATATTCTGATCAGTTTGATGATTTTTAACAATGTCTGTATTAACATTAGTTCATATGGTTATTTTACATTGTTAAAAAACCCATAAGTTTATACCCCACTATAACCCAAAACAGTATTGTATTAAAGTGTGTTCCCCCGTAACTCCCCGTCCTACTCACCAACAAAGATAACTTTACACTTTGCAGTTTCTGTATGCGGACTGAGGCAAGGCTCTTTGAAACATTGCCAGTGATTCCACGGTCAACGCCAGCCGATGAACTTAATGCATGTCTGAAGTCATCAGTTTTGTGGAAACACATCAAGACACTCAAATTAAGTATGGGCATTCGTATCGAGTTGCAGAACGACCAATCTGGAGAAGTATTTTCAAAACACTTGCTGGACAGTGGCAATGGCAAAATCTCAGTTGACATTTCGACTAGCTGCATTACATTCCCCGAAGATTTTTGTCAGTTCATCGACACAAAGACCGAACTCATCACAAAGGTATTCCTAAACATTGCTCAAAATTACAAAAATTATGATTGGTTGAGCGAACGTGTTATATTGGCTGCAAAAAACATTGATGTCAACTAATTAAATTTCAAGATTCAAAGTGAAATTGCTGGAGAATTGATGATGTACAAATCGGTTTATTGCGTTACTAGCCAAGATGATTTCGTCAACTATCCAACCGAATTTTTAAACTCGCTGGAATTGCCCGGATTGCCGCCTCACAACCTCCAATTAAAAGTTGGATCGGTAATTATAATGTTGAGAAATATCAACCAACCACGTCTTTGTAATGGCACCCGGCTTACTGTGAAAAAAATTATGGACAACGTCATAGAAGCATCCATTCTTTGAGGAAAGTATAAAGTAGAAGACGTTTTAATACCACGAATCCCAATGATTCCGACCGACATGCCATTTGACTTTAAGCGGTTGCAGTTTCCCGTGCGACTAGCATACGCAATAACTATAAACAAACCACAAGGGCAGTCATTAAATGTTTGCGGCATTAACTTCGATAATCCACGCTTCTCGCATGGTCAATTGTATGACGCCTGTTCCCGTGTCGGAAAACCTTCAGCTTTGTTCGCTTACGCACCAGACAACAAAACAAAAAATGTCGTGTATTATAAAGCATTGAAATTATAGAAATAGTGATGTCACCTCACACTACTCAAATTAAAGCATTTCTTTGTTTTGACTGTTTACTTGAAATTCTGATTTAATTCAATTGTAACTTAAATTTATGGAAAAAACAGCAAGGTTCCAAGTCGATATCATTCCAGGCACATCACACATTTTGAGATAGAATAAAAAATAAAATGTAAATTTTCCATGGGACAGGACAACGTCTGTCGGGTCACCTAGTTACATATAAATGTTAACATGGTGGTGCTGACAAAAAAAATTGTGCAAAATGGCCTGTGCAGTTGTTTGCGTTCCTTACGAAATTATAAAATACATTCCTTTCAAACTGCGTCAAAACTGACTGCCCTGTAAACGCTAGATTCAAAGAACAGTTTGTATACGTGTTATTATCATCTTCATCATTATAAGCAATACTGGAAATAATAAGAGTATGCCACCCGATAGTTTTAGCATTTAAGCTATTACTTTTTGTAGCGGAACAGTGGCGTACTTTTGCATGTACAAACGCAATACCTTCCAAACCATAATTTTGTTAATTTACAAAAGATTGTACTTTCACATGATTATTTTCATCTAATATCACCAAATGCACTTTCTCTGCGTGAAGTCATTTTTACGTGCTCTGAAGTTATGTAATGAGAAACTCTATACGAAGTAGAGTGTTAGCATTTCTCCTCTCCTTAGTTTGCATGAGCTTTAAAAAATTGTTGGGTATAAAATGTGCTGAAAAATCATTAATTGATTTTTGCATGCAGTTAGTATTTTCTCTCGCTGGTGAGGTTCCAAGATATGTACAATTTTGTGCACTTTATTTCGGAAATTAACTGAACCATGGACTCGCATTAGTTTTTCCTTTTTTTTTTTCCCCCATTGTAATTTTTAATGCGTGGTACTGCACATTTCAGGATTTCGGCGTGCAAACACTTTTTAAAATTTAATATTAAGGGAATTTCGTAATAATCACAAATTTCCTTTACTTATTTAATCAAACACATACTGTTAATGCGTAAAACCGTCACCGTATAAATTTGATCGAGACCAGAAATCCATTAAAACAGATAGTGAATCTAACATTCGTTTTAATGGAAACTACTAATTAGTTTTTTAAAATTAATAAACTCATTTTTAAACATATCTCGGACGTTTGTGTTACCAGGGCATTCTGAAGAAAGCCAGTACCATATACCAATGTAAAATCATGAGCAATTATATACTTCTCTGGCAGTCTGCCAACGAATTGGCAGAAAGAAAAATTCACAACACAACATGAAAAAAATACCGCTTATGATAACATTTCAACAATAAAATAGGATTTTAAAAAAATATTGTTTTAGAATATGAGTTCATTTCAAATGAAACTGCAAACATAGTTTATTAGCTATCGAATTCAGTCAAGGAATTACAGGTTTATATTCTCACCACTTTATTTTAACAAATAGAGGAAAGTTTGGGAAGCTACAAAGAATGAAATTAAAATCTGATATGCATGATTTGCTTAACACTAATATGGAGGGATTGCTTAAATTTAAGGTATAGACTGCGTGTGGTCTGATTGAGATATGTAATGCGGAATGTCGGGTTACATGAAGCTGTGAGGCTAAATCCACGGCCTCTTACAACGGCTATCAGGGTTCAATTCCCGGAAAGTGTAACAGACCGGTTGTTAATATATGATAAACGTGGCGGCGTTGTCGTTTGGTCAGTAGGTTTTTCTCGGTGTATTTCCATGTCCGCCACCACTGTTATGTACCGCTCCTACACCTTAGGAGCTTTCATGTCATTATTTAGAAATTTCATGTGCTTGTTGGTCCTGCTCTTAATATTCGTTGGCCTGTGGATGTTAACACCACTGCATGGTGAAACCCACTCTTCCGCAGCCGACACGTCATTTGTTACTTACGTGCCAGACTAATGCATTCAATGACACGCTGAGAGGCTAAACGACTGTACTGAAATAGAAGGTTTTCATCCAAGGATTTATCAAACCTCTGTGAACAACGCACCGTCAAAGTCAGAACTTAGGCCCGGATTTCCCAATGAGTGAAACCCTTCTCAAATGTATGTATGTTCAGATTTTGTGACAATATAATTTTAAAACATCGAATCAATAGTAAAAAAATTAAGTTTAATCCCTATGTCCCAAATGTTCCACACGGGTTCTGAGTGAAATTTGCGGGGAAACAAACTGAGCTGGCCACGTGCAGTCGGCAGAAGACATAGGGAAAAAATTGGAACATGTGTTTAGGCTACTGAAAATAAAATCTATTGCAGATCACAGGTTTACTTTAGCGACCACTAGTAGTTATTCTGACATTTAGTGAAGAAATAAGTAAAGTCATCTTAATGAAATTCAGAACACGTTACAACAAACAACATCAATGTAACCAAAATACAGAATAAAAAGTCGTTACATAGAAATTTACAACGTCCGTAATCATATTAGAAGTGTTCGGCTGCAAAGAAACGATGAATGATAGAATCTAATTAGTGAATATTTTTAAGGAATTACGAGTTCAACATGCTGGAACGTTACAATTTCAGGAATAAGGGACAGTCACATATTTAATAACGCCTTGTAAATAACATCACCACTTCTCACACACTCTGCAGGAGTCAATAACTATAAAATATCAACAAATACAGCAATATAATAATAAAAATAATTTCTGCTGCAGCCGAGATCAGGAAGGCGGCGAATAACTTCATAAAATTAGTGATATACCGTGATACCTGGTTTTAAAGTTATAGTAAATATATTTTCATTTTCAAATGTTTACCAAGCTAAAAAAACAGTTTAATAAGTGGATCTCACCAGCGTAAAGCTGTTCTGAAACATGAGACTGTGAATCACATTTCCTGTATCATCTTCGTGTTTAACCATATATCTCAGAAACTCTGCTTACTCTCTTCTTCTTAGCAACTGTATAATTTCACTAAAATATAAATATTAACAACGCCATCAACTGAAGAAGACATATATTAGCCATAAGACTATTTCATTCTAAAGAGTGTGAAAGTAAAAAAAGAGCAATTTCAGTGATTACCCATTAAGGATTACTCTCTCTCTCTCTCTCTCTCTCTCTCTCTCTCTCTCTATCTATCTATCTCTCTATCTCTCTCTCTCAAGACGTTAAGATCAAAAAGTAGATTTTTTTTTTTTATTTGGCAACATTATTATCAGAAAATATACACTTTTAAAGTATTCGTATTGTGTTAAGGAGTAACACACATAACAATTGTATTGTCAATGCACTGAACTATTGCTGAGCTGTTGCTGAGCTGGAAATTCTTTCATTTTATTTGTTATAGTACGAAAATGGAAATTAATTTTTAGTACTGGACATTGCTATTCCTTAATTAATTCTCTCGTATTTTCGTATTTTAATAACCAAGTGGAAAAAAAAACATACCTGTCCTATAGAGTCAACGACAATTTTTTTAAGAAACATAAAGGCAATTTCTTATTTGCCGTATAGGTGCCGTCTTTAAAATAAATACACTGAAGAGCAAAAAAAACTGGTACACCTGCCTAGTATCGTGTAGGGCCCACGCGAGCACGCAGAATTGCCACAAGACGACGTGGCATGGAATCGACTAATAATTGTGGAGGTATGCGGGAGGCATTGAAATCTGCGCCAATTTCAGAAAGGGTTGCATGTCTGTCACGTTTAATTATTCTCGTCAGTCGTCATTTGTCCCGTTCGTTCACGACCTTTTTCCGGCCGCAGCGATGTCCAAGATTTTATGTTTTACTGGATTCCCGATATTCACGATACACTCGTGAAATGGTCGTACGCGAAAATCAACATTTTATCGCTACCCTGGAGATGCTATGTCCCATCTCTATTGCGCCAACTATAACACCACGTTAACTCACTTAAATCTTGATAACCTGCCATTGTTGCAGCAGTAACCATCTAGCAACTTTTCCAGACGCTTGTTGTCTTATAGGCGCTGCCGACCGCATCGCGTTACTCTGATTGATTCCATACCTATGTTATTTGCATACGCACGCCTATACCAGTTTTTTTGGCTCTTCAGTGTATAACTGTGTTACTGTTTAGGCCAGTGCAGTATACGGTAAGAAAAAAAATTAATGCTGGAATTATTTTCACAAACAAAACACTTTTGTTGCAAATTGCCTTGTGTTTGCGATTCTTAACTACGACTATCCACGTTTCAAGCTTTTGTTTTTTCACTTAAACTAGTCATAGGTATGTTTTCACAAGTATATTTCGTTGTATTTTTTCTTGGTATAACTATGCAGCACTTGCTGGTGATCGATGACACATCAATAAAATTAAAATCCTCAGAAACAATCAAATATAATTAAAATTCCAATTGTACACGTTACCCGCTATGGCTGTTGCATGTAAACACTAAAGTTCAGATGTGTACTGACGTCACAGCCTCGTCAACATGGCGGCGTCTGTTATATATATATATAATCACCCGAGTGACAAATTAGGACCAAATTTCTTCCTTGGGATTTTGATATTGTGTTTCTTGAGGCGAAAAATTCGCTCAGATATACTGGATTCATCTACAGAATGGGGCGGAATTCCACATACAATCTTCGTGAGGCGATTCCACATGCAACATCTCATGTAAAATACATGGCACTCTTTCTATTTAAAATGAATATTAAGAGAAATATATTATGATAGAGTTTTTAAACAGTATCTGGTAAAATATCGGAAATTATGTTAAATTAAATTACAATTCGCCGAACATTGTTTTATGTTATCGCTATCTTCAACCTAAAAGCTCTCATTAATAACGCCCACCTCAATAAAGTTAACAAGAAGAGAGACTCATTTTTGGATATAGTTTATTTACGAACTTTTGATGGTGTTTTCTTGAAAAGTTTGACATAATTAACAAAAATGGTCCTTTTCCAGCAACTCTCCAGGACTCGCCGTTTTCACGCAGAACGCAAAGAAATATTTGGGCAGCAGCGATACAGTTCCAGGCGCGTAGGCAAAAACAATAGATCCTGCATGGAATGACACACTGGCTGTGACTAGAAACCAACAAGCAGCTTAAGTAATGTAAATATGGTACATGTTGTGTAAAATAAGTCTTGAAAATGTCCTTTACCATAGTCTGTGCAGTGAGCAGAGCAGAATACGAATGGCGTTTGCATGTAGTATTGCCTACATGCTATTCACTGTATTCTTGCCGCCGAAGCTTTGTGTACGATTTGCACGGAAACGGTAGGTCCTAGACATTTGCGACAAGAGACATTTTTTTTAATTAGGTCACTTTACTCAATAAACCAGCATAAAATACTCATAAATGTTCAGTGTTAAAAAATGTATGCAATAAGAGTTTAAGCACTTATATTATTTTCATTATAATGGGAAGTTTTAATGAGAGTTTTCTCTTAGGTTGACGATCGCCGATAACATAAAACAATGTTCGGTGAATTGTAATTTGGATTCGTGTCCTTTCCTATAATTCCCAAAATACAGTTTAAAAACTCTATTTTAAAGGGCTTTCAGCTACCTTAACATTCAATCCTATATAAAGGGTCTCAAATTACCACAGTTTTTGCATAAGAAATCACTTCTTAAGTCAGTTGGTTGAATGCAGCCCCAGCCCCAGCCTGTATAGCGTGTATAAAAACCATTTGAATGACATGTTAACGTAAAATTAAATTTTTTAATACTTCCTGGGGAACTTCAACATATATTTAATAACCAACCCCGAGATTTTGTAAACATTCTAGTTTTTTTTCTAAAAGCGTGTTAGAATAAATGGATTTCCGACCTACATGATTTATGCCTTTTCGTTGACGCTGATTTTATTCAGCAATACACTCAGAGACAAGTATTCATATTATTAGAATAACGAGGGGCGTAGAAGAATACAAGTATACGGTTACTTCTTTTACAATTGTTCCACGGGTACTAACAGAAAATGTTTTATTTAACCCTATATCATTAATTTTTTATAGAATACATAGTTAACTGGATATTGAGTGTACACAAGAACATTTATGTTTTAAATACAGCATTTGCTAGGTTTTCTCACTGGTGGATTCAAAAACATGAAAATAATATTTTTTTTTTTCTAACGATTGTTATTTACGTTCTATTTGACCCAAACAAGTTAACTGGTGATTGATAAACATTTTGAATTTCAATACTTTTGTAGTATTTTTCCCTTCATAAAATTTTTAAAATATGAATTAGTGTGTGTTATGTTAAACACTTCTGGATAAATGGTTGTCACTGCATAATAAAGCGAAACATAAGTGGTTGCCACAAGATTTGCAAAATCTGCTGTGTGAACAGTGTTGTTGTAAATCCTGTAACTTGCTCATTATAATCTAAAATTGAAAATTTCCTGCTTGCGAAAGATTCTTAGGATAGCGGCAAACGTGAAATAAAATTTTAAGCGATTTATAAAACCACATTTACTCAACCATCATATTTGCGTAGATTCGTAAGCTTTTCTTTATTTGCCAAAAATTGTAGAGCACGCAGGCGACTGGTACTGTAAATCGGTTATGTATATGAGTATGAACACATTATTCACTCATAGGTTAGAAAATAATAAAAATTAGTAAATTAAAAACTCTCGTTACACACACACATTACATCAAAATATTCACTCGTTGAAGAAGTACTTTGTACAGAATGGATTTTGGCATTAACATTAAGAAAGATGTTTACTAACTGATTACAAATGAAGTTAAATTATATGTTTATAATATAAAAGTTGTATAACGGAAAAGTACGCATATAATGCATTTTTTCACCGTTAGCGTGGATACTTGTGGCGATGCTGTCCGTCTAATATTTCTCACAACTGTCGCTTCAGTTGCTGCAAACCATTTGATGGCGAGTAAATGAACGGACCAACCACCCTGACTTCCGCAGACCAACGCTTTGACCTTCCTCGAACTTGGTTTGTATGTTGTCAATATTAACGCCAAATGCGACGTCAATGCATGTTGTCTACTCATTGCGTTTACTACATACGCAGGCTGATTTTAATTCACGGATTTCATATCACTCTATTATTTTTTACTCAAACGTTAGTGACACTTAATATCACGTTGTATACCATTTTACCTATGTTACATTTATACACTTTGATAAATAAAATAGATTTTGCATAGTCCATGTTTGCATTTACTTCGCTGTAATAATGTAATATAACAATACCTACTGACTAAGAACTGGCGAATTTTTTATCATTGATTTCTATCTGCTCGAAGTGAAGTGAGCATATTACGACGTATCGTCGTCAGGAAATGTGCAAATGTCCGTCCCCATCATCGACGTCATTGGAATCTGCTTTGGGGCTGATATCGTTAAGGCACCGCCAGTTACAGTAATGCGATATATTCAGCTTCAGCTACACAGATACCTGGCATGAGAAAGAATGAATGTATGATGATTCCTGCATATAACGTCTTTGTGACAGTGCGACGACCTCAGTTCGCTCAAAGCGATGATTTACAGTTCCCTCACGTGCTGGAAAACAACTAGTGTTATCACGACCAAAAGTGAAAGCAGTGCCTCACCCTCCATGAATCAAGTAACAAACACTATACCTGTGTCGGTAACTTCGGCATCAGCGTCATAAGCATAACGTTTAAAGATGGTAGAAAATTAAAGTAAAAAAGTATTCACTAATTAAAATAAGGCAGGCAATGTTATTAACATACCTCGTGTGATAGCCATTCGCAATAATATACACTGGAAAACCAAACAACTGGTACACCTGCGTAATATCGTGTAGTCCCCCTTCCCCCTTCACCACCACCCCAACGAGCACGCAGAATTGCCGCAAGACGACGTGGCATGGACTCGACTAATGTCTGAAGGTATGAAGGAGGCAATTCACACCATGAATCCTGCATGCCAGTCCGGAAATCCATAGGAAAGCGAGGTGGTGGAGGTCTATTCTAAACAGCACGTTCCAAGGCATCGCATATATGCACAATAAAGTTCATGTCTGGTGATATAGGTGGCCAATGGAAGTTTCTAAAGACAGAAGAATGTTCCTGGAGCCACTCGTAAGCAACTCTCGACGTGTGGGGTGTCGCATTGTCCTGCTGGAATTCTCCACGTCCGTCGGAATACACAATGGATATGAATGGGTGCAGGTGATCGGACAGGATGCTTACGTATCTGTCACCTGTCAGAGTCGTATCTAGACCTATCAGGAGTCCTATTTCACGTCAACTGCACACCCCTTTACCATGACAGAGCCTCCACCAGCTTGAGCAGTCCCCTGTTGACATGTAGGGTTCATGGATTCATGAGGATGTCTCCATACCCGTGCATGTACATCTGCCCGATACAATTGGAAAAGAGACGCTTCCAACCAGGCAACGTGTTTCCAGTCATCAACAGTACAATGGCGGTGTTGGCGGGCCCAGGCGAGGCGTAAAGCTTTGTGTCGAGCAGTCAACAACGGTACACAAGTGGACCTTCGGCTCCGAAAGCCCATATCAATGATTGTCCGTTGAAGAGTTCGCCCGCTGGCACTTGTCGATACCCCAGCATTAAAATATGCGCCAATTTGAGAAAGGATTGCACGTCTGTCACGTTTAATGATTCTCGTCAGTCGTCGTTTGTGCCGTTCGTTCACAATCTTTATCCGGCCGCAGCAATGTCGAAGATTTTATGTTTTACCGGATTCCCGATATTCACGGTACACTCGTGAAATGGTCGTACACGTGAATCAAAATTGTATCGCTACCTCGGAGATGCTATGTCCCATCTCTCGTGCACCGACTATAACACCACATTCAAACTCACCTAAATCTTGAAAACTTGCTATTATAGCAGCAGTAACCGATCTAGAAAATTTGACATACACTTGTCTTTTATAGGCTCTGCCGACCGCATCTCGTTACTCTGATTGGTTCCATACCTCTGCTATTTGCATGCGCATGCTTATAGCAGTTTTTTTGGCTCTCCAGTGTACTTACTCTCTGGATTTTCGGGTGAAATGTTGAATTAAATATATTTTAATATTTTACCAGAACGAAGAAGTGCCCGTGAGCATGAAACCCGAAGTCAGATGAGACAAGCTGCGACAGAGAGTAACTTCAAGACACATAAAATAGTCGTGTTATAATCCACCAAAAGTTATTTTAAAAAAACAATTTTACAATGACAAGTAAATATATTTGTTATTATTAAATATGCAGTTGAATTAGAACAATTAACATTTATAGTCCTCATTAAAAATTTGTGTTTGCATTGGAAGGGTGAATATTTTACAATGTAGAAGTATTTCACAGCGGCCACAATGTTTTTGTGTACGTTTTGATATCAGAAAAATCCAAAAGTTAATTTCAATTACATGAAGTCCTGACGTTGCGATTCGAACACGTTGCCTCGATTCGGCAGATAAATTTTTAATGAAAACATATGACCATTAAGGATTATAAAAACTCTACGGTTACTTCAAAAATATATTTGAAAGTAATATTAAACAACTTTGAAGGAACACATTAAATTAATCTAGATTTCAAGATTAAATACTTATAAATTGGCTTTATAACAAAAATGATATCACGGTAGTGAGAATTCTCACATCAGAGTAAGTAAACGTTAAAACAAAAAGAATTAAAATACTTCTAAGTACGCATTATNATGAAGTCCTGACGTTGCGATTCGAACACGTTGCCTCGATTCGGCAGATAAATTTTTAATGAAAACATATGACCATACAGGATTATAAAAACTCTACGGTTACTTCAAAAATATATTTGAAAGTAATATTAAACAACTTTGAAGGAACACATTAAATTAATCTAGATTTCAAGATTAAATACTTATAAATTGGCTTTATAACAAAAATGATATCACAGTAGTGAGAATTCTCACATCAGAGTAAGTAAACGTTAAAACAAAAAGAATTAAAATACTTCTAAGTACGCATTATNAGTAGTGAGAATTCTCACATCAGAGTAAGTAAACGTTAAAACAAAAAGAATTAAAATACTTCTAAGTACGCATTATTGGTCAATCCAAAATATCGTCTGGATATTTAGTCACTTTAAAAAGGGTTGAAAATTTACCACACATTACCTAAACAACTTCAGACAACGAAGAACTAAAACAAAGATGTTACATTGAATAAATCGTTAACTTCAAGAATTTGAACAAGGCAATAGTACATTTTGAGGAAGGAATTACGTTTCAGATAGATAAAAAATGTAAAGCAGTAAATGTACAAAGCATTTAGGGAATAGCGAAATATGTCAGGCATCACCGAAGCAATTAGAGGTTGGCTAAGTGCGTCACAAGTGAGTCGCGACAGTCAATGGTAAGTTACTGATTGAGACTTTCTGACTCGCATATGGTGGCCTAAGCCCGTTACCGCACCAGTTGTTCGTGGCTGGCCTGGAGTACCGTATTCAAATTTCAATTTTGTATGTTAAGTCCTACACCTGAACTGCATTTTCCTTGTATTTTTGTATTACACTTCAGTAGTTATTTCTATATTTCAATTGTTTTTGTAGCAGTCGTGCGTGGCTGGTCTGGTATAACCTCTTCAATTCTTCATATTGTCTGTAATGCGCTTCTCTAATTAATGTGGTGTAATTGTACATATTTCTTTTAAATAAGTATAATTCCTTTAATGTTCTCTTTGTAACCACACATGTTGTGCGTGGCTGGTTTGGTTAAGCCTATTTGATTCTTATTTTAATATGTAATTCACTATCCTAATTAATGTAGTCTAAGTGTAAATATATATACTTCATAAGTCTATTTCTTTTTTAAATTTCAATTCTATTTGCACGTATTTTGTGAAGCTGGTCTGGCTCAGCCTGTTTAATTCCTTATATTATATGTCATGTACTACCCTAATCAATGAAGTCTGAATAAACATAGGTATTCTACGTAATTTTAATTCCTTGTTTATTACCATTGTATCCAATAATATAATCAAGATTTAAACGATACGTGCCGCAGATATTTTTATACATTGATAAAATTATTCACTTACTTCAGAATAGATATTTCTTTAGTAATACTAATTATAATCCATAATGTTTTCTACCCCATTTGAAATACACTCTCTTTTATATACACTGAAGAGCCAAAAAAACTGCTGCACCTGCCTAATATCATGTAGTCCCCCTTCCCCCTTCACCACCACCCCACCGAGCATGCAGAAGTGCCGCAAGACGACGTGGCAATGGACTCGACTAATATCTCAAGGTATGCAGGAGGCAATTCACACCATGAATCCTGCAGGGCAGTCTACAAATCCAATCTGCGCCAATTTGAGAAAGGGTTGCACGTATGTCACGTTTAATGATTCTCGTCAGTCATCGTTTGTCCCGTTCCTTCAAGATCTTTTTCCGGCCACAGCGATGTCGAAGATGTGATGTTTTACCGGATTCCCGATATTTACGGTACACTCGTGANTCTTTTTCCGGCCACAGCGATGTCGAAGATGTGATGTTTTACCGGATTCCCGATATTTACGGTACACTCGTGAAATTGTCGTACGTTAACATCCTAATTTTATCGCTAACTCGTAGATGCTATGTCCCATCTCTCGTACGCCAACTATAACACCACGTTCAAACACACTTAAAATTTGGTAACCTGCCATTGTAGCAGCAGTAACCGATCTAGCTGCCGACCGCATCGCATTACTCTGATTGGTTCCATACCTCTGTTATTTGCATACGCGCGCCTTTACCAGTTTTTTTGGCTCTTCAGTGTATAAAGAAGAAGAATTATTAATAATTTTTATGTTTTCCATGAACAACATTATTTTTTCTTGATTTATTTTGTTTTCTGTGGCAAAATGTATTTATTTGTATTGAAACAGAGTCCGTAATATGCATATATTTTTTAATGTTTATTTATTTGGCTATATATTTATATTTTTTCGATGTGAACGTGTCCTTACGGGGCCATTTGACTATATGTATTTTTGATCGTGGGGGCAGTTTTAAGTGGCAGTCCAGATGAATTAAAATTTTAACGCTCATATATATAATTCGTAAGTTAATTTTTGANTTTGACTATATGTATTTTTGATCGTTGGGGCAGTTTTAAGTGGCAGTCCAGATGAATTAAAATTTTAACGCTCATATATATAATTCGTAAGTTAATTTTTGAACGATAAAGACGGACATATTGTTATGCGACGTCAGGCAGCCGGCGTGGTTGGGCTGTTTACTAGGTTAAAATTTATATGTTTCTTAGGAAAGTTCTAGTTCGCATACCTGAAAATGCAGGCCGCCTACTAAAGACGAAGACGCGAGGTGTTTAAAGCAATAAGTAGGCCTATGTTGCCTCTCTCCGCGTAGCTTTCAGAGGGGTTATCTAGAACTCGTGAGACTTCCGTTAAAGTGCCATTGGACTGTATGTTTGCACCGTAATCCGTGCGCTTACATATAGGGAAGACGTCACCCAGGGCTGCTGCGCACCTGGAGCCACCCGGAGAGATGCCCCGTTGGCGTACTTCATCATCGGGAACTTCAAAATTCTACGTTTTGACCAACAATTCCAGCTAAGTAATTACAAATAAAATTTGTTACCTAACATTATATTTACGACCTTATAGAACATTTTTCACACCACCATGTTGTTTTTCATACGTACCCGACTTTTATGACATTTACAACGGCAGACCTGAACTGACTCCTTGCTCTGCCGCTAGCTAATTGCAAACGTTTTATGTAAAGTAATTATTTTTGAAGGAATACTTAAGAATTTTGGCGTAACTTCTGAACATTTCTAGGTATTATAATTGTTAACTATTACCGGGCATGAAAAATATTTTAGTTATATGGTTAGTATTTTCGGAGCCACAGAAAAACTACTAATTGGTATTGCTATCTTGATGAATTATTTTGTTTTTCAGGGAATAGTCAAGTTGTTCAGAAATGAACTTAATTCCAAATATTTTTCAAACACAGTCACCCATTGTTGTCATTTCGTATTAGTAGCAAGTTTTCTTCCAGTTTTTCTGCTTGTGTATGTGTTTGTCCTGTCCACAAATTTTTGCTACCAGACTGCTGTGTTGCTGTGTGTACAAATAGTACACATTACGTCAGGTTGGTAAGATCAAGTGTGTGTATTCCTACTTACAGTCTAGACGGGGCCGGGCATAGTAACTCGTCAGATTGCCATTAGGCGTCACTACAGTGGATTTGATTTCCAGTTTCCACGTTGTTTCTGAGTTACCAAGGAGTTAAAGGGGCAATAATTTTGGTTTTCAATAAGTACATTAATCTCGTACCCAGTTTGGACGATAGTGATATGCGCAGGTAGGGTTGGCACTCTACCCAGAAAATTCGTTACACGTACGACAACTGTCGCAACATCACTCTCATATACATAGAGATATACCGAATCCCTTTCTCTCTAAGTTTATTTTCATTTTGTTTTACGTTTAGTATCTCGCATTGTTGTATGTTGTTATATGCAGAGTGTGTACGCGGTGTCGTTACGTCTCATTACATTTTAGTCTGGCACATTTAACATTTCAAAAATTTTGGTTCGCATTGGATTTAAATCAATGATTAGCGAACATTGGGAAAGTTGATTAGTTGATTGCATATTTAAAATTTTTGTCCAGCTAAAGATATGAAAGATATGCGACGAAAAAAATTTATGTAACATAGTGTTGTTAAATATGTACTGGACGTTTGGTTAATATTGTCTGCGTTGTCTGTCGTTGATGACGAAAAGAGCGGAAGCGGCCGCGCGAGTGTAAAGCGCGCGAGCAGCGACACAAAGCGAAAAGGAGTACAAGCAGTTGGTGGTAATGAGCCCCATGTTATATCTTAAAGTGTATGTTGTGGGCTATTCTGTTCTCCTAGGTCATTTTAATACGAGTGAAGCCAATTGCTGTTCCTTAACTAAATGAAAACCATGCAACCGATTTCTGTTAAGAAAACTCTACTGATGTTTATGTATTATTCACAAGTTTTACATGGTCCAATATGACAGTATCGCCGGTTATATAAAACAACCTATGAAGCCTCCAAATTTTTTCCGTTAGCTTAAATTTAACGTTCTCGTGTTAAAACATTTTAGAGCGTGAGCAGTAGAAACCACGCATTTACTTTATTAGTTACACCTTCAAAAGTCTAAACAAAACATTTACGACTATGTATTTCTTTACAAACATCCACTTCTTTACAACTCGAACTTTCTTCCTTATTGACAGCAGCATTGATTCCAATAATATTGATTATCTTGTAAAGGTATATCTTTCTGCTGTAGTCTCTGCATGACAAGGTGATGTTGGACATTACATAATGTAGGTATATTCATGTTGTTATCTGTTCGCTTCGTTTGCTTCGGAAAGATTGTGCTTGAATAACTGCTGCTGACTTTCGGCCATCTGAGCTCACAAAAAAGGTTGCAACATGACGTCATGTGCGTTTTGTACTACAGAATGGTGTGACTGCTATGCCTTGTGTTCCGGTGACATTTCTGTCAAAACAGAGAATACTGTGCACTGCTTACCGAAGATAAATTAAATAAATGATCATAGAATTTTTCACCACATACAGAACATTCAATTTTCGTAAATATGTGAAATATTGGTAAATACAAAACGGCATTTTAAAATACCTGCTTCACATAAAATAACGATAAGAAATCAGAAATCAATTATGATTGGTAAGGGTAGGGAGTTGATATAAAATTTCAAGCGCAGCGAAGGCAGTGAACGTTGAGTTTAAGATTGCCAACGGTTAAAAATAAAAAACAGAACAAATAATGATTGCACTTAGAACAGAGCTGTACATGACTTCACTAAATAAGATATATTTTTATTAAGTTGTGATATACGAAGCTATGTTTTTTTCTCTTCCTTCAGTAAATTACTTCGTGTTTAAGAATTTCCATGTCGATATAAATTAAAATTTAAATTCAGAGTAGATTTTGAGAGGTAATATTAGGAAATAAGTTTAATTTCCATGTTTTTCGTATACTACATAATGCTCATGATACAAGCACCGTGTATATTAAGCAAATTGCTAAGTGAGAGCTAGGTGTTTCGAATGTACACTATTGTTTGTGAAAATTGCAACTCCCTGAAGGAATTGCCCGGATGAATCCAAACTCGGAGGATGTATAAAACAGTGTACCAGCAATAAGTGATAACGATTGCAGAGAGATGGAGTTTTTTGATTATCCGAGTCGTATATACACTGAAGAACCACAAGAACTGGTACACCTTCTTAATATCGTGTAGAACCCCCGCGAGCACGCAGAAGTGCCGCAAGACGACGTGGCATGGACTCGACTAATGTCTGAAGGTATGCAGAAGGCAATTCACACCATGATTCCTGCAGGGCAGTCCAAAAATCCATAGGAAAGTGAGGCGGGGAGATCTCTTCTNATTCCTGCAGGGCAGTCCAAAAATCCATAGGAAAGTGAGGCGGGGAGATCTCTTCTGAACAGCACGTTGCAACCGTAGGGTCTATACGAGTTATTACAAGTACAGACCACTAAATCGTGGCCAATGGAAGTGTCTAAAGACAGAAGAATGTTCCTGGAGCCACTCGGAAGCAACTCTCGACGTGTGACCTGTGATACTGTGAATCATTCCCGCCTCTACTACACTCTGGTGCCTGTGTACAACCCGATCATCATGAACGTCGAAGGCAAGTCAAAAGTATATTTTATGGACAGAATCCAGTGCGTTGGTGAAACCTGCGCAGTCTACAACATGAGACTGGACGTAACCCTACCATGCAGCACCGACGAACTGTTGGTGTTGAACAAGCGTGAAACAATGATCACAAAAAAGGCATCCAGCGTACGGACCACGAAATGTGTAGAATGCGATGGCGAGACGCATATACTCCTACCGGACGAAGAAACTGACACGATTCCGTTCGTCGAGCATACCACGACTTTTCGCAGCCTTCCGTGCGAGGTAAAGTGAAGCTCACCGGATAAGGACGGGTAAGGAAAGTGAATCATAACAAACAATATAAAGAAACAGTGTTTCGAACAGAGAAACATAGTGTGAATAATTTTTGTAGTTTACAACTCTATTTTTAGGCGCATGGTGTGTGTCGGTGTTTGTAAACAAAAACAGGAGGGAATTTTTCATGAAAAAATCTTTCTGTCTTCAAAATTATCATGCTTACCTATATATGAATTGTGCAAAAATATGTCGCAACATAAATGAAGTAAAAATGGACATAAAAAAAACTTTTTTGGCCTATCAATTTATACTATTTTTGATTAACATGCATGTGAATACACAATAAAAAAGTTTGATGAATAAAATATGTGTACAATTTTAAACAATTTTACGTCTTATTTTATTGTTTGTCATGTACCCCATCCGTTAAGAAAAAGGTATGAATAGTGTAGTGGTAAAAAAACTGAGTAAACATTTTGTTTTTTAAAATAGAGAAAATATAAGGAAATAAACAATGAGGAAAATAACTTTCTGAAAATATATATACCATGTAGGTTACTGGAGTTGAGTTTGCGAGCATGCATGGACACGCAGGGAAGCTAACGGTGTCAAATTAAAAATATGTATGCTTGCTTGGGAATAGCTGTATAAGAATTATCACAAGCTTTCACCTGCTTGTTGTCAGGTAACTGGTGTTTACTAAAGAGGGAAAAGACAATGAGTCAGCAGGCTTTACGTGCAAGCACTGTCCCATCCAGAATGGTGGTGGAGTGGGGGAAGACAGTATAGAGGGGGAACCTGATATAAAAAAAGGAAAAGGTTCATAGCCTTAGTTGTGGCCTCAATTTCGTCACATTATGTCTGCACAGTTCCGATCTGAAGATGTAGCCATTTACACCGATATTACCGTGGGCTACTGCAGAGTTCACTTCTGGATACCTGGTATGTCAGAGCGAATAGAAAGCTGCAACATTGGGCCAGCATAAATGAAGAATATGGGTTTTTCAGCTTGGTTTCAGTACAATGCTGCTTTATTATCTGCCCAGTGTACCACTTCCGGCCAGACTCGAAGCTGCCCTGAACTACCAGTAAGGTGATAGGTCAAGCAAAAGAAGAACAACTACGTAGAGTTTGGGGTCACAGCAAAATTGTATACAATACAGCTACAAAATTACTTGCTGGTACGAGCGTTGCAATATAGAACATCACACTGCCATTTTGAACCACAGCAGATCAACTTGAGAAACTATGTGCACCCTACTTACCGGCGATATGTACGCTGTATTCTATCTCTGAGCATCAGTCTTCATCCAATCTTCGGCCGGCAATCAGCCATGTTTGATCTAGAGCAAGACTACTGGTGTGTGCATTCGGGCTTCCAGATGGTTGAATATTGAACGATCGCCTGGTAACATGTGTTGAGCAATGTGCAAATGATGTACATGTTTACTTCTTATGGGACGCAATAGCCATGCCAGACTGTATAAAACCTGAAATTGTGANTGTGCAAATGATGTACATGTTTACTTCTTATGGGACGCAATAGCCATGCCAGACTGTATAAAACCTGAAATTGTGATAGACTGGAATAGCAGCGAATATGCAGTTAAGCTTTGTCGACCATATATGTATAGTTTTCCATGCACACTACAAAAAATTAAAAACATAATTTTAAGCGAGGTAGTTGTGACATTTGGTGATAATCCTCAACGCGAGCAATTACTGTCAAGAATACTAATGAAAAGTTCCTCGACGCTTTATAGTCTGTTAAAATAATAATACAAAGTGCCACCTCGATATTCTGAGTAGTGAACCGGGGACCTGTACAGTGCTGTGAACTACCATGAACCATCATGCACTGATCTGCAAACTAGGGTATGTGTGAACGAACTTTACCCCTTTTACAGGCATAAATTACTCAGTGAAGCCAAGTTTTCGCCATCAAATCTCTTGACCAAGCAGATGGGACCATATAAATAAAGCAGATATGTTTGTAAATGTAAATTATCTGCGAAAAGTAGATCCAAAAAAATATTTTATGGACTCCTAACAGCTATGTCTATGCTCACCACTTACACGTAAAGTAGGTATATCAGTCCTCTTTTGTGTAGCCTGCTGTCAGCAGCAGTCAACCAGTCCAGTAGTCAGCCAGCCCAGCCANTAAATAAAGCAGATATGTTTGTAAATGTAAATTATCTGCGAAAAGTAGATCCAAAAAAATATTTTATGGACTCCTAACAGCTATGTCTATGCTCACCACTTACACGTAAAGTAGGTATATCAGTCCTCTTTTGTGTAGCCTGCTGTCAGCAGCAGTCAACCAGTCCAGTAGTCAGCCAGCCCAGCCACCATAGAGCATGGATACGATGGTGACCAACCATTTTCTGAAGACTGCGAGGATGATGAAGAAGTGTTCATGTTGCCTGATCCTACTAGCACCGAGTAGGCACCATGCATAATGTGTAACCCCAGCACTTGCTTCGACTATGTAAGTGGAGGCCCTCATGTTGTGCAGTATGGTATTACTTTTAAAATTAAAGATCGTGATATTTACAGCTCGATATACTTTGAAATTTGTAGTGATAACGTAAATTTCCGTCTACAGTAGAATGAATTTTCACCATACGAAACCCTCAGGGAAGTATCAAGTTTAGTGTGCAAAAATAGTAATTGCGCTTTTCATCTCAGCGACCTGAAGCTACCACCATCTTATGCGATGCCCGGGTACAACAAGGACATCAAGTACAGACAATCATGCCATGGTAAACAACATTATATATGTATTTATAAAGACAAACTTGGACGTTTACTGGCAATGGATACACCGTGTGCATTAANGGTAAACAACATTATATATGTATTTATAAAGACAAACTTGGACGTTTACTGGCAATGGATACACCGTGTGCATTAATTTTGTGCTTCATATGTAGGCAACAACTGCTTCTTAAAGCTAGATTTTCCCCAAAAACATTCATATAAATTCAAGCTGGACTAAATAAATAATGAAGATATGTTTGGTAATGCACCATGAACCAAGAACCACAGCTTATGTACTCCAGTAGCACTTATGTTAGAAGTGACTCATCCTCCAGTGACTACACCAGCAGCAGTTCCATCCTGCGGCCTTCCATGTCTATCCACACAGAATATGATGCCGTGCCCGTCAAAACATTAATAGACACTGATAGTTCGACTTCATGTGTACGAAAATTAGTAAAACATATTTTAACTGATGTATTAAGTTCTTTTTTTTTTTGTAGAAATTTGAATAAATGTATGTATGAAAAAAAATCTGCTTCTTAAAATAACCAATGAGCCATAAGCATATTCAAATCTTGTATACTCTCAAAATCATTATGCAAAGAAAGTTTAAATAGCGAGCAATATTGAAAGTTTTCATACTAATGTAAATTTTAGAGGTTTGTAAACACAAAATCAGTACCGCGCTTCTTGCTGGTCGATACAAAACAAAAGTTTTGTTACATAACCACACCAAACCTGTATGCGAACCAATTATCCATTGTATGAACTTTCCCTCTTTAATTCATTTTACGAAATAAATTGTGAACGTAGAATCTAATTAGAGAACCATTTATTTTACCGCTCTTTAAAGGAGTCCAGCTTATGCTCACCAAAGGCACGCTTCAATACATTTGAAATGTATAAAATACACCAATTTTAAATGTAAAATATATGGGAGTAATTTGAGAAAACCCACATACATATTCGCGCTAGAAGAAATCGCATATAATTGGAAAACCCGCAGATGCCGCTATCGATACATAAACATATAACATATATTTTAAATATATTTGTTGGTATATATTCTATTTACAAAACATACACAAAAATATAAAATATGTAAAAATTATTTTGTACATATTCATTATAGGTAATTCTAAAAAATTTATAAAAATTAATTACATTAAAAAAAAATTATTTACGTTTAGTGCAAAAATTTTGTAACAAGGTACACATATAAGACATAACAGTAAATGAAAAGCGAGTACGTATTACTACAATCGTAACGATTTAAGCCCCCCACTGATGGCGTAGGACACTTGCAGGCGTAAAGTAAGCTTGCGTAAAAGCTAGCGCCTGTATATATAATTTTCGCACAAGAATTACATATTTCAAACTCGTTTTGATTTCGTTCTCTAGAAGCTGTACCTAGCTACACACATAGTGCATATGCCCGTCACAGTTCTCGCTGAAATACACTGGCGAACCGTCATCCCACAAGAGTGTGTAAACTGCCTATATATGCCATTCTCTACCCCACCCTACTCGCCACTCGTACGTGTGTGTAAGTGCGCGAGGAGATACCTCTGTCGGGGGTCATCATAGCATGATGAGCACACGCGTCTTGGTAACAGTAATTTCCTTGCGTACCAGTTTTCATATAGGACGTATTAGGTATGTAGGGTTTAATGTCTCTTCGACAGAAAGGTCAGAGCAAGTTGCTCAGAGAAGCAGGAATCGTCCAAGGAGGGAATTATCCCAGTATCCACATGGAGTGATTTCGGTAAATCACGGGAAAACAGAAATCAGGATGGCCGGACTGGGACTCGAACTCAGGTCCTACCGAATGCGAGTACTGCACCACCTCGCTTGGTGACATTAGGAATAAAATCGCTAAATATAAGATACATCTGAAGCCAGAGCTGCTCAAGTTTAGCAAAGAAATGAAAACGGAAGCATAAATGGTATAGCCAGGCAACGGTTAATAAACACACATTTCGTGTTCCTTGCTTATTTTCTTTTTATATACAATCCTCCTTTTATCCTTCTATAGCTATAGGTAAAAAAATAACACTTTCTTTGAACTGGCGATTGCAACTCTTTCATATGCCCAACCTTATTAACCTGTATGGAATTCGTGCATGGAAGGGTTTATGTTTAAGCACATAAAAAAGCATGTGAGTTACATAATAATTTGTCTCAATCCCCTGAAGTCGGTATTCCTATTTCATTTGCTTACAAGTATTGTACGTATACCAATGGTCTTATGTAATTTTTCGTTAATTTTTGATACATTTTTTTGAGTATATTTTATTAACGCAATTTACGAACATGTAATTATAGTGATCCTGCGACCAAGTATTAAGGTAACTGTTATGTTGTTTCAATCTGTTCGTTACCATTTGTAGAGCTGTTCCGCAACAATCTTAACTTAACCCCTAAATTTATTCGAATATTAGGTCTTTTTTTTACATACCCCTGCATTTGCTATCGCAGCCCCAGTATTTAAAATTGACATTAACACCATATTTTCTTCACATTATTGCGATATTGGATCATGGTACACCTCTAATAGAATAACCGCATTACTTTCATTTGTGGAAATTAAAAGTGTTCATCTGCATGACCAAGCAACTATAGTGCATTCATGATGGAGCCTTGTGCTTATTTCTGTGTAAAACACGTAGGCGTAACCACTAAACCGATTCTCTTCTGTTTACTTTGTATATACAATTTTTTCATTCTTATGTTCATGTAATGAAATATTTGTCACGAACCCTCAAGTTTCAGGCTACGCCTACCCCGAAGTGGATATTCCAGGAACGCTCTTCTCCTAACTTTATATTAAAAAACAGAAAAATGGTAAGAACGCCTCTCTCTCTTTTTAAATGTGGATGCGGGGAGCTCATGAGCTATGGCAGACGAAAGAAAAACACAACACGCACTAAAACACTGGTAATAAAAATAACAGTTCATCATTAAAGCGGACAACACGTTTAAAATCCAACGAACTTGTGTTATGTCTTGAAACGTTTTTTCAGTTTATATAAACGAATATTAATATAAAATTCTACTTAATCTTGTATGTGACCAAAATCAATGTTCAATAAACATATATTTTAATACCTTCCTAATGAGGGAATAAACAATCATATTTTTTGTAGTTTCTCCCGGATTTCCGTACTGGACGATGATGCTGGTTGGCAGGTTTTCTCAGGGATATACTGTTTACCACTCCCTTCCGTTCCGGCACTGCTCCATATTCACCTCGCTTCGCTCTTGTCGGCTCATGATGACAAGAGCAGTCCGAATCTCTTAATTCACTCTTAATACTTATTTTATATATATTATTTCCTAATTATTTAATTCATAAAAAGAAGTTCTAATGGTTTACCTAAGCCATTTATAAACACTTAATTTAACGGTTTCAAGTGTTGCTGTACTCAAGTCGGTACAACACTCGTTTCGTTGTCACTGTAGTCTATATGTTTGGCTTCAGTAATATCAATCAATTATGACCTAGACAAGTAAAACTATTTGCAAATAATTTACCCACAGGTTACATCATTGATCATTACAGACCAAAATTTGCCTAAACGTGCGTAATGTACACAAATGCGTTCATTGAGTCTGGGTGGATTAAGCTTTGCCTAAATGCTGAAGGTTTCTGTAATATTTGTTTTATGTGAAAAAAGGTAATGAAACCTTAATAAAAATATAATTTGTTTTTTCCGCCCTAGAAGCAAACTCAATTGTTCGCTAGCAAACAGAAATATCATATAGTTTATATTTGAAAAAAAATTATTGTTTTAATACCCAAGAGACAATACACGAGTCATTGTCTGCGCGCGATGGAAAGCTTTGATCCGTTAGCGAGAAATTTAAAGGCGAAATACTCGACATGTTTTGACAACATTCCACTGTCGGTTACAAGCAAAGCGCCGAAAATATTTCGAGTGAGAAAACAATGAAGGGATGTGTATAAAACATTTGTATAAAGAAACCATTGAAATTGTGTCGTATAACCTAGGTTATTTCGCCAATGAGAATTTTTCTTTTATAAATAAGAATCTAAGCGAAACAAAGATAAGGGTCTCTGAAGTGAGCTCATGTTGGTAAAGAAATGAAAATCACATGTAGTTTTTCGTGCTATGTCTGACACAACACAAAAAGTGGAAGGCTTCTGTCGCCGCTAGAGTTATTGGATTTCTTATCCGACATGACAGTTAACTGGAAATGTTTCAGAAGCTCTATGGAATGTATTTTAATGATAAACAAGGTGATGAGATAAAAGTATCGATATTGTTTTTATTTGTAAGGGACAGTGGTTTACAACTATACATTTCATCCCATTATTACCACATGGCTAGAAACCATTGTAGAGTGCACTGAACTATTTTTAAAAGGAGACGATTCACTAGAAAAATAATAATAAGTGCAGCAGATAAAATTTGCAAAATTCTTATAAGAGATTGACACCTGCCAAAGCTGAGGTTTGGACGTAGGTGTTGTAATCTGTTCTGTGGCGTGAGGTGCCAACACTTAATACTAGTCCTCAGTGATCGGGCGTAGGAATGCTTCGACACTGTTGTTTAATGGTCCAATTCACTAATGAATGAATACAGAGTAATTCATATTTCACAAGTCGAGGTTTTATTGTTGCATGAACATGTGAATTGATACATGAGCCCTTGAGACAACTCCCTCCCTTTTCTACGTATGCTCCGTACAATTCGCGTCGTAAAAGGGGGGG